>NW_006499776.1:2218577-2244247 GCF_000471905.2 Amborella trichopoda
CTGAGCCATTTAGGGTCTCGCAATATGGACCAAGGCTGAGCAGTTTAGGGTCATGTAGCATGGACCGAGGCTTACCAGTTTAGGGTCATGCAGTATGGACCGAGGGTGAGTAGTTTGGGGTCATGCACTTTGGATCGAGCTTGAGCATTTTAGGGTCACGCAATATGGATAGAGGCTGAGCCGTCCAGGGTCAAGCAGTATGGACTGAGGCTAAAGCTGAGCTGTTTAGACTAGTGGAGTGTGGAGCACGGCTGAGCAGTTTAGGGTCATGCAGTATGGACCGAGGCTGAGAAGTTTAGGGTCATGTAGTGTAAATCGAGACTGAGTAGTTTTGGGTCAGCCAGTATGGACCGAGGCTGGGCCATTTAGGGTCTCGCAATATGGACCTAGGATGAGCAGTTTAGGGTCATACAGTTCGGACCAAGGCTGCGAACTTTAGGGTCATGCAGTGTGGAACGAGGCAGAGCAGTTTAGGATCATGAGGCATGGATTGAGCTTGAGCTGTTTATGGTCATGAAATATGGACTGAGGCTAAGCACTTTAGGGTCATGTAGTATGGACCGTGGCTGAGCGGTTTAGGGTCATGTAGTATAGGGTCATGCAGTATGGACCGAGGATATGAAGTTTATGATCATGCTGTACGATATGAGGCTGTATAGTTAAGGGTCATGCAGTATGGATCGAGCCAAAACAATTTAAGGCCATGGAAGATGAACTGAGGCTGCGCAGTTAAGGGTCATGCAGTATGGACCGAGGCTGAGCAGTTTATGGTCATGTAGTATGGACCGAGGCTGAGAAGTTTATGGTCATGCAGTACGGACCGAGGTTGAGTAGTTTAGGGTCATGCAGTATGGACCGGGGCTTAGTTGCTTAGGGTCATTTAGTATGGACCGATGCTGAATAGTTTAGGGCCTTACAGTATAGACCGAGGCTGAGTAGTTCATGGCGATGTAGTTTTGAGCGAGGCATAGCAGTTTAGGGTCATGCACTATGAACATAGGCTGAGCAGTTTAGGACCATGCAATATAAATCGAGGCTTAGCAGTTTAGGGTCATGCTGTATGGACCGAGCCTCAACACATTAAGGTCATGCAATATGGACCGAGGCTGAGCAGTCTAAGATCAGGCAGTATGGACTGAGGCAAAGCCTGAGCAGTTTAGAGTCATGCAGTGTGGACCGAGGCTGAGCAGTTTAAGGTCATGAAGTATGGACTGAGGCTGAGTAGTTTAGGGTCATGCAATATAAATCGAGGCCGAGTAGTTTAGGGTCACGCAGTATTTACTGAGGTGGAGCTATTTAGGGCCTCGAAATATGGACCTAGGGTGAGCAGTATGGAACGAGGCTGTGCAGTTTAGAGCACGTTATATGGACCGAGGCTGAGCAGTTTAGCGTTATGCAGTATGGATCGAGGCTAAGGAGTTTATGGTCATGCAGTATGGTCCGAGGCTGACCACTTTAGGGTCATGCCGTATGGAATGTGGCTGAGCGGTTTAGGGTCATGCAGTACAGGGTCATGCAATATGGACCGAGGATGAGAAGTTTACGATCATGCTGTGTGGTACGAGGCTGAGCAGTTTAGGGTCATCAAGTATGGACCGAGCCTAAACAACTTAGGGTCTTGCAAGATGGACTAATCAAGAGAAGTTAAGGGTCATGAGGTATGGTCCGAGGCTGAGCAATATAGGGTCATGCATTAAGTATCAAGGTTGAGAAGTTTAGGGCCATGGAGTATGTACCGAGGCTGAGTAGTTTAGGGGCATGCAGTATGGACCGAGGACGAGCTTTTTAGGGTGATGCAGTATGGACCGAGGAAGAGAACTTTAAGGTCATGCAGTATGGATCGAGGCAGAGCAGTTTAAAATCATGCAGCATGGACCGAGCATGAGCAGTTTACAGTCATGCAATATAGACTGAGGCTAAGTACTTGAGGGTCATGCAGTATGGATCATGGCTGAGCGGTTTAGGGTCACGCAGTATATGGTCATGCAGTATGGACCGAGGATGTGAAGTTTACGGTCATGTTGTACGATGTGAGGCGGTGCAGTTTAGGGTCATGCAGTATGGACCGAGCCTAAAAGATGGACTAAGGCTGAGAAGTTAAGGGTCATGCAGTAGGGACCGAGGCTGAGCAGTTTAGGTGATGCAATAAGGACTACGGTTGAGAAGTTTAGGTAGGGATTAGGGTTGTGTAGTTTAGGGTCATGCAGTATGGACCGTGGCTGAGAAATTTAGGGTCATGTAGTATGGATCGAGGCAGAGCAGTTTAGGATCATGGAGCATGGACCGAGCTTGAGCCGTTTACGGTCATGCAATATGGACCGAAGCTAAGCACTTTAGGGTCATGCTGTATGGACCATGGCTGAGCCGTTTAGGGGTCATGCAGTATACCGGAGGATATGAAGTTTTTTCTCATGCTATATCATACGAGGCTGTGCAGTTTATGTTCATGCAGTATGGACTGAGCCTAAATAGTTTAGGTCCATGCAAGATGGACTTAGGCTGAGCTGTTAACGGTCATGCAGTATGGACTGAGGCTGAGCAGTTTAGGGTCATGCTGTATGGACTGAGGCTGAGAGGTTTAAGGTAGGGACCGAGGCTGAGTAGTTTAGGGTCATGCAGTATGGACTGAGGTTTAGCAATTTAGGGTCATGCAGTATGGACCAATGCTAAACAATTTAGGGTCTTGCAATATGGACCCAGGATGAGCAGTTCATGGCCATGTAGTTTTGTTCGAGGCTTAGTAGTTTAGGGTCATGCATTATGGACTGAGAAGTTTAGGAGCATACAGTATAAATCGAGGCTGAGCAGTTAAGGGTAATGCAGAATGGACTAAGGCTGAGCAGTTTAGGGTGATACAGTAAAGACTACGATTAAGAAATTTAAGGTAGGGACCAGGGCTGTGTATTTTAGGGTCATGAAATAAAAGTCGGCCGCGGGTCATTCTCATCACCCAAGTTTATTTCTTCGAGATCTCTAGCCATAGCTTGTCCACCTACTTCCCATTCCTCAAGGGCTTCTTGAACTTCCACTTCATCATCAGTCGGTGATCCAGAGGGTCCTTCATTGACTTCAAATGTCTCGACCTCAAACTTTGTGGGTACTCATGCTCTTGACATCTCTGCCTCAAATTGGGCTTTGACGGTATAGAACATGGTGGCTACCTCTACTGCTTGTTTTCATCATGAGGAGTCAACTTCAAGGAGAGACAATGCATATGGTTGAGAGAGTGAATTTTAGGGCGCCTGGATCAATTGCGAAGAACAGGGTTCAGATAGTGTGAGGAGAGGGTCTTGTGATTTAGCAACCATGGATACAACCACCACATCATTCTCGTTCTTGCGATCACCATTTCTATGTACTCTTGAATCTGCCACAGGCTTTAGTGGTATGAAAGGTTTTGAGGTAGGTTTAGGTAGTGGAGGTTGGTTTTGGGGTACCGGCTAACTTTGCTGTACAATCGGTGTGGATTTAAGAGTTTGTGAGGAGTGGGTACGTAAAGATTGTGCCATCGGACTTGGTGCCGACTGGGCAGGCCATGAAACCGAGTCTGGTGTGGACTGGTTAATTTGAGTGATATGGGTAGGTGTTGGTAAAATGGAGATTGATGGAAGTTGAGGGTTTGGAGGTGGTTGGGTATATGGGACCAATGGTGGTCCCGGGAACTTAAGGAGTGGTGGATTGCTTAGTGTGTTAGGATAAGTGATGAGTGGCGGACCAAGGAACTTCAAAAGCCTTGGTTTTTGCACAGGTGATTTCCAGCCACTCCACCTTGTTCAGGTCGGAAGCAAGGTTGTTAGCACCAAGCTGGAGCGACATAAGGAGCGAAGGTGTTGTAGCTTCATAGCTTATCCAAGCTACTACGAAGTCAATCAGGTGTGTCAAAGGCTTTCTAGCTGTCTATGGACCTACTTGAAACTGACTTACAAGCTTAAAAAACGTGTTTGAGGGCTTTGGTTTGATCCGGCCTCTATATCTTCATGCCTGATCTGAGACTGATCGAGTCAGTGCTGGTCACTGCTTCAGAGATCTGCACCATGTAGCATGCTTCGTGAGAATGGAAGCTTTGCCCTCTTAACTCTCTTAGTCGTTGTTCGAAGTCAGGCTCAAGGGGTCATTAAGGTTTCTTGGCCTTGTGATTTTTGTGCCGCTTGAGGAGCTGCTCAATAGTGGGAGGAGGCTTCGCTTTGGTCCTAGATGCCAAGGCATCAGCGATTGACAGGAATCCAGCCACTTGGGCCACCATCTTTTTCAGCTACTTTTGATGCCACCTGCTGGTGTTGCAACTTTTTAACTCCTTGTCAAAAGCCTCAAAGTTTGGGCATTCGCCAGTTGACCCTGCAAAAGACGTGTTAGCAGAAGAAGAAGAAGGGTTGGAAGAGTCGGGGATAGAAGAAGGGGGAGAGATTTTTTGGTCGTCACTCAGATTGGATCGATATGGGTAGCTTTTATTGTCATTACCGAAATTGGACAGGTGCAGGGAATCTTTTAAGTCTTCACCCTGCTTGGACCGTTGAGGGGTGCTTTTAATGTCGTCACCCTTATCAGATGTGTTTGACCGTTGAGGGCTCAAGAATGTCCTCTTGGTTGAATCCCGGGTTTTTGTCAGTGGAAGAGACTGACTCGAGGAGAAAATACCGTTGGGTTGGCAACGAAGGAAGGGGCTTGAGGAATTCAACCTCAGTCTGGGGTTGAGGGAGTTTCCTCTTTCGACGAGAGGCTCCTGGTGCTCATCTCCTTCTACCATTTTTGGGAACGGGCGCAAGCTGACGAAGTTCACGAGGCTCAAAAACCGGCCTTGCTTGGCGAACAACCTTTCTTGTCATGGATTTCATTCTGCTTCGTCGTCAATAGACCTGCCATGGTTGGGAAGTCAAGGGTTCATCGGAGTCGAAGGGCTTGGGAAACACTTCATCACATGGGATCTGTGTCTGAGTGACCTCTTGTGTTGACAGTTCAGTGGATTGAGCATGATCCTCCAAGATTGAGCTGACGGAACACCGGCCTCATACTTTCTCTTTCGTTATAGCTCGAAAGCAAAAACACCCTTCTAAGTCATTGCCCTTTATCTGATGATATGGGCACCAAAGGTTCACAGTCCCTTAGGCGAGGCACCTGGGTTGTCTTGACGGCTTTAGTATGACGACCCCTACTTGGAGCATCATGCAAAATAGTGCCTGAAGAAGATCTGGTGGTAGTTCATTAAGACAATATACTTGCTCGACTTCTTCTTGAACTGTCACTATGTGAGATGCTTCAACTGCCCCAAATGCCTTCTTGAGGCTATCGAGCTGTATCTACCCCTTTTGAATTAAAGCCTCGATGTGGTCCTTGAGGGTGAAGCAATCTTGAACAGGATGCCCCAACATTCTATGATATGCAAAGTAATTCTTGTGGGCAGCGAAGTCAGCATTCTGGCCCTTTCACCTCGTGTAAGGTGATCATCTATTGCTCAATCAACAATCGAAACAAAGTCGAGACCCACTCCCTATCGAAGTTGTAGACTTTCTTTTTTTGCTCCTCCACTAGTCCTTTTCGTAGAGATTACGAGGTGGAGGCACCTAATTGTAGGATTAGGACTTCTATTGGTTTGCCTGAGGTGTCCCCTGAGTGTTTATCGGGTTCACCCCCTTAAAGAAATCCAGAGTTTGAGGTGAAGCGTTCTTAGGGTCTGATATAGTGAGTGCAGTACTGATCACTCCTTTCTATTGAAATCCTCGAGAATTGGGACGACCATTACCAGAGCCTCGATTTTTTTCCCCATTTGATGATGGGGCTTGATGTTTGCCATGGTGCTTTAGGAGGCTCTCTATCTAGACTGCTTTGGAGATCAGATCTGATATAGAGGTCGAGTTTGACACCTCGACATGCAGGGAAATCTTCGGCCACATGTTGCACACACATGCTTGAACTACATCAATTTCAAGCATGCGGATAGCTTGGTACGCAGCCAGATCTCTCCATCTTGCGATGAATTGATCAACCTGCTCATCTAAACCTTGAGTCAATGTGAGAAGCTCAATAGTCTGGACTTCTCTTTCAACCTCAGAGAAAAGTTTGTAAAACAATTGTTCTATTTCTTCCCAAGTCTGCACTGATTTCAGAGGCATACCACTTGAATGCTGGCCCGTCAAGGTCTCAACGAACTGATGGAGAAGAAGCCTCCCATCAGCTGCTATCTCTTGACATGTAGAATAGAAATGGGCAATATGTTGGTGTGGTGAACTCGTGTTGTTGAAGAGTGGGAGTCGCCCCTTTTGGTAATTAGGCGGAAATGGGAGATACTCAATATAAGAGGATAGGGCTTCCGATAGAATGTTATGCCCTACACACCTGGGATTTGTCTGCCTTGCAAACTGTGGGTGACCATGGCATCAATATCTGCTTGTGAAACCTTCTGAGAGGAGGAATGGGCATGCAAGGGAGGTGGTTGCTTAGGGCCGGATCGGCTGGATGAGGAGAATTGGCTTCCTGGTGAGATGAGTTCCTAGGAAACTGAGTACTTTCCATCAGCTCAATCTTCTCCATCATCTTACGCATCATGTCCTCGAAGCGATTCATATCGCCATCTTAATCATCATTGGGCTCCTCAATGACCATAAAACTGACCGTTTCTTTGGGGAGGCTACTTTCTTGTGCAGTCGGTCTTGCTTACCCGTCTGACTGGGTGCAACAGGTCAGTTAGTAGGGGTTCGGCATGCCCTGGTTTGCACGCTGATCGGGTTAGAACCGATTCACGATGGTTTGTGGACCGCAAGGGGTGCAATGTTGGGTCGTCACCTACGACATTGACAACCATACAAAATTCTGACACTTCCTCCTTAGGCTCAGTTGCGGCCTGTAATGGATAAAAGGGGTTCTCCGGCAGAGGATCCGCAAGCTTACTTGCCCCGAATGCCTTGGGTTCTTTTCTTGGCACTATTAGCAGGTCTTGGTCATGTTTGACTCTCAAGCTCTGGTGTACTTCTCTCCAAAATCGAAACTGAGACTGTGATTGTGAAATTTCTGCTTTCTTCAGACATGACAGAGCCATCTCCATGAGGTGTGGCAAGGAATGCAGGCCAGAGATAGGAGTCAGCTCGGGCTTCTATCTTGGCTTGGGGATAGGCGAGGGGTGGAATACTTCATCACCCAAGGGAGCCTTGCCCCGAGCTCTCTTGTGGGCATTGAACATAGGGGCGGTTTGAAGAGGGTTCTTCAAGATGGTACTCTTAAGAAAAGCCTTTGACTACCAAGTCTTGAGTGGTTTGTCCAGAGGAGCAGAGACTAATGGGGGAGGAGACAGCTGTCAACGACCTTTCAACCGGGAGCTCGGAGTTTTCTGTGGGGGTAGCATGTGTGTGCCACTTGCAGAAGGGTTCCGAGTGACCTGAGGGTCCACCCGGGCTCAAGCTATATGTCAGGCCTTAGGGGGCCGAGCATTGCGAGCATGTGCTTGTGAGAGTATGGCCTTGTGACCACCCCTCACAGAGTGATCAGGCATGTGCTAGGAGGGAAATCGAGGGGGATGTCTTTCCTATACTCGGCTAGGTGCAATTAGAGGGCTGCCCCAAGTAGTGCGATATGTATGCAACAGATATACAGGGCCAGGTCTGAGAAGACCCGAACCCGGACAGTGGTTCGAGGTAGCCTGATGGTTGCCTCGAGGTGTGGCTCGAGTTGATGGACCACGAGCTCTAATGCATGTGTGGGAGGTGGTGGCTAGTTAGGTGCCTCGATCTCGCCTCCCCTGATCAAGGTGATCGGGTGACAATGTCTCGGGTTCAGAAAACTAGAGACTTGAGATCGCCCTCTCGGGAACCTTGTTTAAGAAAAAGGGCAGGTATTCAACTAGTGAGGGAGGAATTTTGGATGTGAGGTGGGGACCAACCTCACCTGAGACTCGCATGGGCACCCTCTTAGATCACGATAGAAAGCCCTCCAGCTGCTTTAGCTGGTTCGAAATTGCCTCCTATGACCTGCAATCTTCTTGTTTTTCTGCACAACACTACCATGGTTAATTTACAAGACAAGTGGGCTGAAGGGCACAGGGCAATGCACATTCGTATGGCTATGAATGTGAGGGGTTAGAGTGATAAAGTTGAAGGTTTGAACCAAGGTCAAAAGAAGAAGAAAACTTAATGAAGGGACAAGACTAGCTTGATAGGCGAACAGTGACTGAGTCAGAGTGGTAGCAAGACAGGCATGGTACTCAGGACTAGCACTACCAAAATACTACTTGAAATCGAGGCCAGTATGGTGGTGCTAGGCTAGACCAACCCTCGATTAGGTGAGAAGAGGAGAGAAGCACGAGATGGTGAAGTGATAGGGTCCCGTCGGCATTAGGTGTCGTCACCCATGACTGTGGAGTAGCAATGTCACAGCCCTTGGACAGTGCTAAGCACTACTGCTCATGGCTTGAGTGGGAATAGGAAACTACAGATGGTGCTAGGCATAGCCAATGACAACACAAGAAGGTAGCGCGCCTCTGCACGGGCCACGGTACGCGGCCATTTGCGAAGCACGCGGCGATAGTTCTCATGAGGCGCACAGTGATAGGTGTGGGATGCAGGAGGGACAGTGATGAGCACCAAATGCATGAAGGAGCCATGCGAACGGCGATACGCACCACGCAGGGAAAGGAAGCTCGCAGACGGCTATAAGTGTCAAGCATGTGAAGGAGGCTCGCGGACGGTGATGGGTACCATGCACGCAAAGGAAGCTCACGGACGGCGATAGGTATTGCTAAGACCTCTCACGGGAGGCGATGGATATCGCCGTCTACGATAGGCACGCAACAGGGGGAGACCCCTGCAGGCGGTAATGAGTTTTATCGTTTGCACTCTTCACTGAGGTGTCAAGGATACATCTGCGGATGGTAATAAGTAGCACCGTTTGTAAACCTTGCTAGGGGACAGAGATGGACGAACAGAAGGAGAAGGAGGCTCACGTATGGTGCTGTCATCGCCATGCGTGACCAATGAGACCATAAGAGAAGCATGCACGGCACTGCCACTACCGTGCATGGCCTCTGAGGGGAGCTCAGACAAAGAAGAGGAAGAGAAAGAAGAAGAAAGGAAAAAGAAGAGAGAGAAGATTTACCTTGAGTCTAGGGGTACCGGTCCAATAGTTTCTCTCTCCTTACTCTCTCTCTAAATGTGACCCAACAATGAGAAGAAAGATAAACTCTATTAAGTAAAAACTCTCTCTTTTTAGAAGAGTTCAAGTCCCCCTTTTGCGTACAAAAATGGTACGGTATATATAGAATTTCCCCAAACATAGGTGGAAAGTAACCCTAATTACTAAAATTTAAGATTAAATTGAATTAAAAGGAATTAGAAAATACAGTGCAAAATGACAAATTTGCCTCTTCCTAACAAGTTGTGGAATTTCAGAACATTCCCTGTATTGCCCTAAAACATGCATAAATTTTCAAGGATGACTCAGGGTCGTTTTAATACCCGGTTGATCGAAAGATGATTGTTTTCTTGTAGGGCTCGGCATGACGATCGATTTGATACCAACTTCAAGTCATGTATTGTGTTTTAAGTGCATGATCATGTGATTTGAAATTTGAAAAACTTCGGATTGATAATGTGCTTGCCCCTTGATGTTTTTTTGTGATTTCTTCACTAAATCACACTAAGCATGTCGTTACGATCATGAGGCAACGAAAAACAGCTCGAATCCATGCCCGAACGAAGATTTTGCAACTTTGGAATTTTGACCAGAATCAGGAATTTTGGAAACATAATTTACAGTCACTTCAACGGCTTCGTGTGTAAAATCTGACCGTTCATCATGTACAGGGTTCGGATCAGAGATAGCTCCAAACCTTATGCACACGATGGAATTAATCTCACATCGATCAGGCTTGCAAATGGCATGATTTGGCCGCTCAAGCGAGGCACGATACTGCTGAATTTCCTGCACTTTCTTCACGGATCAGCAACTTCTCTTTAGCTTTTCTTCGTGCTCGGGTGTCGTGGAGGGGCGTGCCACATATCAAAACACTCGTCCTGACGAGACGAATATGCTCACCAAATTTAAACACAATCTCACTTAGGACAGGCGAGATATGAGAATTGAAAGTCACTGTTTATTATTGTCCCTTCAATGGTGTGTAGTTGCAGGGTAGTCCCACGGGAATAGCGTGCGGCTCCTGTTTCACTCTTTTACCTATAACATCTTCCTAGAGTGTCCGTTTAAGCTAAAATTTGACCCTTAAAGGTTTTCAACCTTGCCAGATCCAATGGTAATAGTCTCATAGAAAATTGAGAAACCAAAAATATAACTCTAGTTATAGGGTCCGTTTCACGATGCTAGAGGCAGATTTTGTTGGAACTGTTTCTCAATATGCACTGCCTTAGATGTGCCGAAATAAAAAAAAGCTTGGCAGGAGACTCTTGAGAATCTGCATGAAGATAGTGACCAGTTTTGGGGCTATTATAAGACTGTTAGAATTTCCACTGTTTGCTAGGCCTTTATTGAGCGAGGGCCCCATGTTGATGAAAAATATCTTCCAACAGCATGCTCCACCAAATGTTGTGCTTTGAGAGAATCGAGAAGTGTAATCATTCGGGAAATTTTCGGTCGAGCTAGCCAAGGACTCTGCGAACTCTAAGGAGGTCCACGCAATGTCATGACCAGGATGCTCGGATGTTTGGACCCAATGTACGGGTCCATCCGTGGAGACTTATAGGGGAGAAAAAAAATCTTTTGAGGGATCCTATCAAAGTCCTCACCCTCAAGGGAGTATTTTGTGATTTTGAAGCATGATGCTTTCGTAGGGACCTCCTCGGACAGAATCAGGCCTATCTAGAGGCCAAATGCTATGAACCTTTAGTCGGCATTGTTCGCTGCTACACCAGGTTTTCTTTTGATGATCAGGGTATCTCTGTAGGTCTCGTCTAGCGGGGTCCAGTCGGGGGCTTCTGACTTGGCTAAAATTTTGGACTTGACACTTAGGGGGTTTTTAGCGAGGCAACCTCATGGGCCGCATCCTACCAGGTCCAGAAGGTCAGGGCCTGTCGGCAAAGGATAGCTTTAGTCGAGGTGATCTCATGGTGAGGAATACCCTGATTTCTCTGGCAAGTTAGATCATATCTTTGTCAGTTTCTTGCCTTCGTGATGGTCTTTAGCATTCTAGAGGGACCTTTTGGTCATCGTCCTTACCTTCAAGGACTCTAGTTGTTGTTGATGTTGAAATGTGGGAGATCTTATGCGGCTCTCACTCCCTGATGAGCCAATTTGCGTTGTTGATGTTTAAGAGATCTACTATGGCTCTCACTCCCTAATGAGCCAATTTGTGCTGTGATTGAATGCTGGCATTTGAGGATTTTAGGTAGACCTCATTAGCCAGGCTTGTGACTATTTGTAAATTGAGTGTCGGCTGAGGAGGCGATAGTGCGTCAACCTGTTTTATCAGTCCAAGCGCCCTTTCACAAGATTTCACATGCATAGGTAAAGTTGCACTGTAAAGACGGTTTTCACCAACTTCTTTCTGGGCTCTTTTACTCATGACCTCGCAATCATCTCCATCATTTTCATCCATTTTTTCTCTCGGTGCCCTTTTGGGGTTTCTACCGTGCCTAGGTTTTTGTTTTCACAAAAAACTTTTACTCATGGTTTCGTGACCATGCCGTCCATTATTTTTACTCATGGCGTTCCCTTGTCTAGGTGTACACCATGCCCATTTTTCATGTGAAGGCGTGTTTAAGGTCGTGCCTTCGAGACCTATGCGAAGCCTTTTAACGTCATGCGACCAGGACATGCACTATAGTTTAAGGTCACACAGCTGGACCGTGATGGTGATGAACGGCAATCTGTAGAGTCCATGGAGTGAGTATGGTGGTAGTTACGACTCACTTTTGGGAAGATAGCACAAGCCTACCTAACGGCGAATATGGATTGTGAAATGGTTCATCATTTCGTGTGCATGGGTAAGACTCACTAGGGAATGATGGATGGTGTTCGCACATGAATGAGTCGGTTAAGGAAGGAGTGCGTGAAGATGCACGTAAAGGGCTTGTGCGCATATGTGGACTCACTGGGGAGATAATGAAGGTGGTGTGCGCACACGAATTGATCGGCTAGGGAAAACATGCGTGAAGATGCACGTAAAGGGGGTGTGCGTGTATGTGAGGACGCGTTTAAGGTCATGCGTCCTGGACCTGGGCAAAGCAGTTTAACGCCATGCGGCCAAGACGTGCACTATGGTTTAAGGTCATATAGCTTGGACCGTGGTCATGCAGTTTAAAGTCATGCAACCAGGATATGCAGGTTAAGGTCGTGCGACTAGACCTCCGCTATAGTTTAAGGACCTATAATTTGGACAGTGGCTTGTGTAGTTTAAGGCCATGCAGTTAGGATCATGCAATTTAAGGTCCTGCAACTAGACCTCGGTTACAGTTTAAGGTCATATAGTTTGGACCGTGGTTATGCAGTTTAAAGTCATGCAACATGACCAGATTTGTGAAGTTTAAAGTCATGCAGTTGGGACTATGGCTGTGCAGTTTAAAGTCATGCAACACGAACCAGAGCTGTGCAGTTTAAGGTCATCCAGCACAGACCAGTAAGTTGGTCATCATGAACGTAAAGCTACATGGGGGATAGGTCTTTGGATAGCTATCTGACTTCCTGGGGATAAAGATAGTAAAGGCTATATAGAAGCACAGAGGTTTAGATAAAGACGGTAGCCCTATGAGGAGTGGCCGACGGAAGAGACTTCATTGGGGATTAGGAGGGCCAGTGTAACTCCCCGAGGCTAATGAGTGATGGCATGCATGATACTCTACTGAGAATGACAGGCTAGAGCACAGATGAATCTCACTAAGGGTTGAAGGGATAAGAATGACCTTAACTCCCTGAGGATAGTGGGTCGCATTAGAATGTGACTCTCACTGGGATGTTGGTGCGAAACAAACCCATTGGGGATTAAAGAGGTAGGTATGACCTTTGCATACATCTAACTCCACTAGGGATGTTGATGAAATACACCTTAGTGAAGAGGTGGTTCATCTCTCGTGTTATGCATTACAGTTTTAGGGCCTTGTAGCTTAGACCATGGTGATGCAGTTTAAAGTCATGCAACTAGGACCATGCAGTTTAAGGTCGTGCAACTAGACCTTTGCTACAGTTTAAGGTCATGTAGTTTGGAGGCAGCCTTTTAACATCATGCAGCTAGGACGTGCACTATGGTTCAAGGTCACATAGCTGAACCATGGTCGTACAGTTTAGAGTCATGCGACAAGGACTAAGCAATTTAAGGCCTGCAAATAGACCTCGATTATAGTTTAAGGTCATATAGTTTGGACCATAGCTATGTAGTTTAAGGTCATGCAACATGGACCATGCAGTTTACGGTCGTGCAACTAGACGTCTGATACAGTTTAAGGTCATATAGTTTGGACCGTGACTGTGCAGTTTAGGGTCATGCAGTGCACACCATGGCTGTGCAGTTTAAGGTCATGTAGCACGGATCGTGGTGTGCTCAGGGAATGTGACCCCATGGGGAGCAGAGCCATCACCAGAGACTGGACTCCTTGAGGAGTGAGACTCTCATGCAGGGAATGAACTTCCTGAGGAGTAGAACAATTGTTGGGAGTGTCATGGCATGCACGTGGCACTAACTGTTGAATGGCACACGAGGCTTTTGGCCTATTGTGAAGCGCACGACGTTTCCTTTTGATAAGGCGTGCGGTGTTGGATTCTGGGTGAGGCATGCAGCGATAACCCCTTGGGTGAAGCACACGGCGATAACCTTTGGGTGAAGCACACAGCGATGGCTCCTTGACGAAGTGCGTGGTGATAGCCTTGACGAGGTGGGCGGTGATAGCCCCCTGACGAAGCTCGTGGCGATAGCCTTTGGGTGAAGCGCATGGCAATGACCCTTTCGGACCTCCGACTTGACCCACCCCGGCCTAGTCTTATTGCCGTCAAGAACTGAGGATTGGAGCATCATTTCATCTTTATCGAGGGCAGTTTGCGGCACTGCTAAGTATAAAAGGGGGAAAATCCCATTTCACTATTTTATCGAAGGGTAAAATACTTGAAGAGTTTTAGAGAGAGCGAGAGAGAGAGCCAAAGCTTCTAGAAAGAGATTTCCGACGAGAACTTTCCAGCCAAAATTTGTAAAGGTCTTCAGGAGCTTTTCTGGCAAGCTTCAGGAGGTCGCGAAGCTTTGTACCATGATCACGAACATTTTCAGAGAGTTTCAAGGCTCTCTCAGGGCTTCTCAGAGCCTTAGTAGGTTTTGCAAAGGTGCTCTACTGAAGTTTAAGTGTTTCTCCTGCAGTCCTGTGGGTGAAGGGAGGATGCAGAGAGTTCAGAGGGGTCTGTCAGTCCTCTGGTTATTGGAGGAGAAGAAGGAGTAATGGGGCTCACCGGAAACTCGATAGAATTATGTTGGGTTTGTGACGAACTGCTGAAGTGGGAAAACCAGGGAGGAGGGAAACCCGCAAGGATAGGGAAGCCATTTGGGTATTTCTAGTGGTTTTCCACTAACTTCAGTAACAAGTAGAAGTTGGGGGAAGGGTTTTCTGGTGAACAAGAGTGAGTTCTAGGGGAGAAGGGGTAACGCTGGTAGGAACCCAAAGGGTTGCAGGGCCGTAATGATCGGAAAGGTGAAGGGTCGTGGGACGGCGAACGGTCGCCCTCCGCACATGCTATGACAGGCCACATCGCGATTGTCATGCGGCGTGCCCAGATTTCAAGGGACGTGGTACACTGCACATGCACAGTTGGAGCATAGGAAGCATCAAGTGTTTTACTTCGACAAACGACGATATCCCTTGGTCGCGGGATGGCAATAACCTGCCTTCTGCGCATGGCAATACCATTTAAATGGGCAGACGGTGATAGCTCCTTAGCCACGAGACAACGATAGCCCTTTAGTCGTGAGTCGATGATAGACCTGCCCTCTGCACACGGTGATAGCCTCTCAGTGAAAGTCCTGCCCTTGGCTACGAGGCGGCGATACCTTGTCAGCATTACACCTGAGTACCCAGCCGGCGATACTCCTTCGTGAGAGCAGTCTCCTCCCGGCCACCTAGCATTCTTTACTAGTGAAGCTTATGATCTACTGGCCGGTCTTCAGATGCCATTCCAGATGTGAACAATCTCCAGCTAGAAGGGGAGCTTAGTATTGATGAATGCACCGGCGAAAGCTTAGTGAGAGGCGAGCCAATCTGGCTCATTAAAAGCTTGTGTGAAGCATGGGGGCCCTTGAGCGTCACTTTTGTTAATGACCCTGTCCGGCTAGTGACAAGGGAAGTTAATGATGGCCATGTTAGTGTAGAGGAAAGGGTGGGCCTCCTGCACTGCCTACATCGAACCATAGAGTCTGCTGCGAACTTGCCGACTCTAGGCAAGCGAATGGTAGAAACTCCTAGCAAGAAATGGTCTTTTGCCGCCCTACGGGTGCAAGGAGAGCACTAGTACCTGAAGGGGTACTCCTCATGGACCATGAAAGCGCTCAGGCGTTTCAAGAATATTTTGAGGCAGGTTCCCTGTCGGCCGCCCTCTAGTGCTCGGCGGGCTACTACAACCGTTGCTCAAACACGGTCAAAGTGTTATTTGAGACTTGGAGCCATGTTAGCAACACATGGCTACTTGGTCATGGGGAGGTAGGGATATCGTCGATGGACCTGCACTTCATTCGTGGGATTCCACTCCTTGGTTCTATGTATGACGAGTTTATTCCCCCGAACTCAGACATTTTTTTAGGGGAAAAGGTAGGCAAGGAAGCCCCACCCGCTGGTCTTCAAGAGTTGTTCTGGATCTACCAACAACTCTATGATGAGCCCAAAAGTGGGCGAGTCACCTTTGCTAAATGGGTGACATTCTTCTACGACGACTATACAAGTGAAGTTGGTCCATCTCCGGGAAAAGGGGGGAAGGAAACCCCACCAGTTTTTGAGTTGGGGAAGGAAAGTGAGCACATCTACCTGGCGGCTTACTTGGTGCTCTTCTTGTGTAAATTTGCCTTGTCGGGAGGGGTAGACATCATTCATCCCAGCACTTTTTATGTGGCTTGCAATATCGTATGGAGAAAGGAGTATGCACTCGCATAGCCTGTTCTGTGCAGCATTTATCATGGCCTACAAGGGGAAGACAGTATCAAGGGGATGAAGGAGGGAATGGCATCGTAGATGGCGAGGCCTTCCCAGGAGATTTCAAGACCCCTTTCCCAGTCCTTTACTTGTATGGATGGCTTGGAGTGTATTTTTAGGACACATACCTCAGAACCAAAGAGTTGGAGGACACCGTATGCCCAATTTTGCTGAAGATTGCCTAGCAAAAAGCAATCTTCCATACCCCAGGTCATGCATGCAGCTTGTTCTACAACGATCACCTCCACATGACCCGGGTGGCATTCCCGGTTGGAGGTCTCACAGAGTGTGCATTCGTCAATAAGCTCGGCCACCACCTAGACAGTGACTTCACATGCCCGAAAGAACTTATGTTTATGCTGAGCATCAGAGGTGGAGTTCTAGCCTATCGCACTATTCATAATGTGAAGCTTGAGGGATACTTTCCTCATCGGTTTGCTCAACAGCATGGGTTGGATCAAGGCTGTCTATTCTCAGTATTCTTTAACAAACGGCATAGCTGGGCTACTCACTGGAAGAATGACCAATTGGGAAACCTCAAGGAGATTTGGCTCCCGAGGCACATTCGCACCTCTTGGGCCACATGCTTGGAGGCCACCAAGGTCAATAAGTATGTGCTGTCCCATTTTAACAAGATGGTACGGGCAACTGAGGCCCATGAGCTTTGGTGGAGGATCACAAACAAGGGGTACTGGGACATGGAGCACCCTTTGAAAGGGGAGGTTGGTCGCTGAAGCCAAGATACAAGGCAGCAAAAAAAGGTTATGACCCCTCCCTTAGGTGAAATCCTTACCCTAGGCTTTCCTCATGATTGGCGCACGATCGGGAGGCCTAGCCAAAATGTCGTCGACGAGTCTTTGTCGCGGTTCCTCAATATGGAGAAAGAGACATAGAGTATTTTTTATCACCTCTCTGACATCTTCAAATGGAAGGAAGGCTGCAAAGTCCCTAGGCATTAAGGGCATCCAATCCAGGATTTGAATGAGCTGATAGGGAGCAGCTCTCATAGCAAGTTAGCCACTAATTCTTCCAAGTCCGGCACCTAAGGCTGCCGCGCCCAAGAAGGAAAAAGGAAAGAAGAGGAAGCAAGCTGCCCTAGCGACTCCTCATGCTTCAGCCAAGAGGGTGACCAAGGCTTTGGGGCATAAAGGGCATAAGGTTCCAGTGGTTCATGAGCCAGAAGATAGCTCCTCACCCTCTGCTTCTTCGGAGGGTTGTGTGTCTCCCACTATTTCTGCATCACCCTCTGCTCTTGAGGCTTCGCCTTCTCCTTCTTCTAAACCTTCTCCTGGCCCTTCAGAGGCTCAAGCCGGTGCCTCAAAGCCTACTGCCTCGATCGAAATTTCTTTCGATCAGGAAGCGACATCTACGGCTGAAGGGGAAGGCTCCATCCCTTTAGTGATAAACAGGGATGATAAGGCTGGCCTTGATGAGGCGGCGGAGGCGGTGAGGGTCTCTGAAGCTTCGGAGGCTATTGAGGCAAGGGAAACCTCAGTAGATCTTGTGGTCATAGAAGAGGATGGAGCCCTAGGGACTGAGGAGAGAGCACCTGAGCAGCAGGAGATGGCTGCCTCGAGTGATTTATCTACAGGGGATGCAGAAGCAGGACGTCTTGAGGGATCAGGCTTAGAGGGCCCAGAGGCGGCACCCGAGACTGTAGAGGAGGTAGGCACCATGAGAGAGCCTATTGCTGAAGTGATCGCCATGGAGGACAAGGGAAAAGAAGGAGAGGGACGGGGTGTCAAAGCTCCCGAAGTGGAGATGGTTTGAGAAGAGGGGACACAGGCAGAGATCGCTGCCTTGGGAGACGAGGCTACCGTGGTGCAGCCTGAGACTGAGGCAGTGGCTCCAGGAAAAGAGGCTAGCCTTGCCCTGGTTGCGGTTACGGTTGATGTGCTTGCATAGGGCAAGGCTACAGTACCTGGGCATGAGAGGGTCAAGCTCAACGTGGTCACGATAGGGGCTCAGAGCGAGAGAGTCATAGCCGAGGTACCAAAGCAGCCTGAGGTTGCTCTTAAACCTGGGGAGCTTGAGGCCTTAGCTGCAGCTGGGGATCATCCTGTTATGATCACTCCCGCTGTATTACCCCGGCCTTCTTTCAGCTAGATGTCAGGCTTCATTTTTGAGATGCTTTGAATAGGCCTCCAGAAGCTAAAGGAGTTGTCTCTTGAAGAGCTTGGAACAGCGATCCAACAGCTGAGGGGGATCACCTTAGGGAATGCACCCGAAGTCCTTCCTTACTTTAAAAGCATTACCAATGAGCTAGAGGGATGGAGGATGAAGGCTTTGAAGGCAGAGAAGGCCGCAGCATGCCTAGAGGACTGCAGTTAGAACCATTGGAGGCTTCCCTAACATAGAACCAGGAACTGACACAGGTTCAAGTAGGAGAGATAGAGGCTATCATCTCTCAGAAGTCCGCTCTTGCCGAGAAGGTTGTAATGTGCAATAACAAGGTGCAGACCTTGAAGGTGAAGATTGCCAAATGGGCACAGAATCTTGCTAGGTTGGAGGAGGATACGGAAGCTTGAGAGGCCACAGATAAGGGATTGGGCCAAAAGGTGTTTGAGATCGAGGACTCCTTGGGCGAGCAGCTAGCTCTAATGGAGCACGAGGCTGGGTTGGTGGCTGAATTGAGAGTAGGCATCGAGTGAGAGAGAGCCTCGGTTGATGAGTGCAAGGGGATCATTGATCATTTTTTACAACATCTTCTTTCTATTTTTTTCCTTTTTGTAAAGAAACGACACATGTAATATTTTTTTTTTTTTTGAATGAAACAATTTTTTCTTTTTTATGCGATGTATGTCTCTTATTTTCCTTCTTTTTCTATTTCATTTCATCCACCCTTTCATAACTTGGGACAAAAAAGAAAAGCCCAATCCTTGCTTTGTCTTATGGCAGCCTGGCGTGGCTTCAATGACCTCGAGTGGGGGAGCAACTGCTTCCTCATCCTTGAGTGTTTGATTGGCTCATAATTCATGGTTCTCATGATTTGGTGAGCCTATTCATTGTAAAAACTCCAGTCTGAGGGAGCCTTGACTTCGATTAGAGGCGCATTTCTTTTTAGCTTGTCATAAGTCTTAGTCTCAGGGACAAACTCCTTCAAGTGCTTTGAAGCAATGCACATAACCTCCAATACATTCTGAAGGCTACGAACCTCACTTCTCAGCTCTGCCATGGGGTCTCGTTCCTGAGATCTAGAGGGCTCTCTTGTCCCCCTATATTTCTTGGATAACCCATGAGATGTCTAAGACCTTCTAGCTACCGATGATCCCCTTATTCAAGGAGAATGGAATTTGGAGCACCTTCCTTTATGGTTGGTGTGTCAATTCTGCTTCTAAAAGAGTCATGGGGATATGAAGGACCTTTTGCTGGTCCAATGCGTAGTTGACCCTCGGTGCTAGAAGGTCTACCTAAAGGGTTTCCTCATGCTCAGATGCTACTTCTAACTCATCATTTTATTCTGCGGATTTAGAAGTAGAGGGGGAAGCTTCGTCTCCGGGGATGGCACCATGACCTCAAAGAGGTGGCAAGGAGTCCTCGGGAGGATCGGAGTCAAAGGGAGGATCTTGCCCTGTCTTTCCTCTTCTTTGAACATGTCTGTGACCATTCACCACAGATCTTCAAAGTCGTCAGGAGACGAAGGTCCTTTCTCTCTCATAGGCTTCCAATCATCATCCTTTGAATTTTTCGGCACTGGAATGTCTATGAAATAGTACTTGACATCGGCATAGTGAGTCTCAGCTACAGGGAACGATCTCTTATTAGCATAGACCGTGTGTTGTTGTCCATCTCGACTGTACTTGAAGCATTGGTGGAGCGTTGAAGGAACCACCCCCTGATCGTGAAGCCATGGGCTATCAAGAAGGACATTGTAGGAGGTATCAGTGTCGATTACATGGAACTGGGCACAATTTTTGTGGTCACCGATCTTGAGACGAAGGTGAACCATGCCAGCTAGCTTCTCCCCTGATTGGTTGAACCCTTGCACGGTGATGTGGGTAGGAGTGAGGTCATCAGACCCTAATCCCAATCGGGTAAGGATCCTTCTTGGGATCAGGTTGACTGTTGACCCTCCATCTAGCATGATCCAGTTCATAGGGCAAGTGTGGCGTTCACCATTCACAAAGAGGGGCCGAATGTGGAATTTGCCTCCCAATTGAAGGTCATCTTCCGAAAAAGAGATTTCTCAGCACCCACTCAAGATGGCCGGGTCAACCTCAATAGGCTCCACTTCGGTCTCGTACACCTCTGGGTTAGAAAGAGCTTGAACTAGAGCCATACGATAGTCCCTAGATAGCAGAAGTGCATCATAGATACTTATGAGGGCTGCAAGCTTTCTCAGATGACCAATTACATCGTATTTCACTTTATCCTCATTAGTATTTTGTGTTCCTGATCCAATCACTGGTGTAGATGGTAGGGTAGGCTTAGGAATAGGCTTTGGTTGGGTTTTAGTTTTGACACTAGTTGACTTTGTTGCTCAGCCAGTGAGATCTGGGTTGATGGGGAAGTAATAGGGACATGTATTAGGGATGTAAAGGTTTGAGGTTTAGGTTAAGGGAAAAGTGAAGGATCAGGAAATTTGAGGACCTTGAGCTTTTGAGGTGTGGGTTGTATCTTGTTTCCCGATCTTATACCCATTTTCCCCATGCTAGATGGTACTTCCAAGGTCTGCACCATGTGGGAGGCCTCTTTGGAACAGGAGCTTGAAGATGACTCGGTTTTGTCTTGGGCGGCTAGGGCGTCAATGACTGTCAAAAATCCAACCCCTAGGCCAGCATTTCTCTGAGGCACTTTTATCGTGACTCACTAAGGCTCGTGCTTCTAAGCTCTCTGTTTAGAGAGTCGAACTCTGAACGTTGTCAAGCTGCACCTGTGGAAGAAATAGAAGAGGACAGAGGAGAAGAAGAGTAAGAATGTTCTGGACAGCTTTTTACATCGTCACAAGAATAAGACTCTTGTAAGGGGTATTTAACGTCTTGCCTCGGCTTTGATCGTTGTGGGGTGCTTTTAGCATCGTCACCCATATTGAAGGAATCCCGAGCCACTGGTGACTCGAGAAGTCCGCCTCATTGGACTAAAGGACAAGGCGAGCTGCACCTGGGATGAAGTTCTGCAAGGTCGACAGTGGGGGGAGAGGCCTGAGAAATTCTTCCTCGACTGGTGGTTGAGGATGACGATTTCTTCGACGAGCCGACCTGGGTGCTCTTCGTTCTCCTTTTGGATCCTTGAGGAGGAGTTTGAACCGTCCTATCGGGCCGGTGAGTAGCCCTAGCTTGGTGGACTGCCTCATGCTTCAAGGACTTGAGCCTGCTTCGTTCATGATAAACTTCCCAAGGCTGAGAGGTCAAGGGTTCAGTATATGCTCATGAGGGGCTTGTAGGGTGGCTTCCTCTTGAATGAAAGCGACGGCCTTGAAGTATTCTGAGATAACTGCCCAAACAATGTGGTCTTGTTGGACTTTCTCCGTGACTATAACTTTAAACCCATAGCACTCTTTCAGTTTGTGGCCCCATACTTGGTGATATTGGCACCGAAGTTTTTCCGTGCTCCTGGCAAGACGCCTTTGTTGCCTAGCTGGCTTAAGAGTGACGAGACCCTGCTGGAGCATCACTTCGAAGAGGGCCTACAGAGGGTGTTGCTCAGTGTTTTTGTAGGCTTGAGTCGAGAGGTCTTCTGGCACTGGTGGGAGAGGGACTTGAGGGTGTCGTTCTGGGTTACCCTAAACTTCTTGGCATTGTTGCATCTTCTTTGCCAAGAACTTGTGGAAGGTGGTCCATTTGCTGATGTCATGGCCTCGTATCTGGTAATACATGCACCAGAGGTTCTCAGTTCCTAGAAGCAGGAATTTGGGTTTCCTTGTCGGCTTGGGTGTGATGAGTCCTTCTTCAAGCATTATGGAGAAAAATGCATGGAGGATTGCAGGTGCATCGTCACCCTCTTGGATTGTGACTCTATGAGAAGCCTCAGTTGCCCCGAACTCGTTCTTTAACTCTTCGAGCTTTATCTGACCCTTGTTAATAAGGGTTTCGATAGTGTCGTTGAGCTTATAGCAATCATGAGTAGGGTGTCCTACTCTCCTGTGATAGGCGCAGTTCCTTTCATTTGTCTCCTGACCAATCGAATTGCCGATGTTGACCTCTGGAAGCTGGATCATGAGCAATGCAAGAGTCCACTCCTTGTCGAAGGGGTAAACTTTGTTCTGGTGCTGGATCCAGAAGTCATTTTGCTTAGAATTTTTAGGAGGGGAGACCTCATTGTAGGACTGCTTTGCCTCGGGCCTGAGGCATCTGTGCCTTGGAGAGGTCCAAGGTTTGAGAAGCCACGCTCTTAGTGTCGGTCATGGTGACGGCCACGCTGATTACTGCCTTTTGGTTGCCCCGACTGTTGGAGCAAAAATTTGAGCCCGATGGTTGCTAACGAGAGCTGCAATGGTGCTTGAACAATCCCTCAATACGAACTTCCTTAGAGATGAGCTCTGACATGGAGGGTGGATTGGATGCCTCGACATGCAGGGCAATCTTGGGAAGCATGTTCCGTATGCAGGTCTGGACCACTTCCTTTTCAGTCATGGGAGTGGCATGAAAGGTTGCCAGCTCTCTCCATAGGGCGATGAACTTGTCAACCGGCTCACCAGGGTCTTGCATCAGAGTAAGAAGCTCGATTATTTCCACATTCCTTCGGACTTCCTAGAAGCATTGGTAAAACAACTGCTTCATTTATAGCCATGTGTGCACCAAGCTTAAAGGCAGGCGAGCATATCACTAGAAGGCTGGCCCTTCGAGAGTCTTGACAAATTGACAGAGGAGGAGTCGTCCATCAGTCACCGTATCTCGAAATGCTGCTTGGAAGTGGGCGGTATGCTGGAGAGGGGACGTAGTACCATTCAACAGCAGGATTTTCCCTTTTTGGTAGTTTGGGGGAAACGGCACCTGATCAATGTACGAAGGGTACGACTTTTGATAGACCGGAGTCTCCTGTGTGCCTGAGACCTTGTTCTTTAGACTATGGGCGACCTTGGCATCTATATTGGTCTGGGAAACTCCTCGAGAGGCAGAGCTGCTTTGGAGATCGGTGGGAGAGTTTGCCTAGGAACCGTCTCCTCACCAGTTGGGGAATCGATCGAAGAAGGGGACCTGAAGGCTTCTAGGTGGTCCATATTTTCAAGGATGGATTGCATCATTACCTCAAACTTGTTCATCTGCTCTTCTTGAGCGTCATCCGGATCTTCTATCACCATGACACTGACCGTCTCTTCTGGAGGGTCAAAGCTTGGTGGCACAGTGGACTGCCGTGGTTGGCGATTCATAGGTGGAAAGTCAAATTGGAGGGGCTTAGCTTGCCCCTACTGCACTCGAGCCTTGTATGTCGATCTTGTGAGGACAGGCTCTCGACGGTCTTGGGACCGTGGCTTCTGGGCAGTGATGACTGAGCAATAATCTTGCACCTGCTCAGGCTCTGAACTTTGGAGGGGGAAGAAGGGATTATGAGGCTAGACGTCACCGAGGATGGTGACTTCAACTGCCTTGGAGGCTTCTTTGGTCCGGATCCACAGGCCCTTCGTTTGCTTAATCCTGAGGTGGTTGTGGACCTCATTCCATAACCGAACCTGAGACCTGGACTGTCACACTTTCTTTAAGCATGCGAGGGCCGTGTTTATGAGTTGGAGCAAGGAGTGTGGTCCAAGGACAGATGGCACCCTGGGTTTCTACCTTGGAGGCTGGAGGCTTCTGTTTGACATCAGGGCGTTGCCCTGAATTCCTTTGTGAGGCTCAAGTGAGTGGCTGACTTGAGGCTGGCTCAATATGGTACTCTTAGGGGAGACCTTTGAGTATTAGTGTTTGAACACATTTTTCAGCACCTTGGTTCCTTATGCAAAATAAAGAGGAAGCAGATCAATAAAGCCTACAAAATAAGTGGAAATTTTGACAGTCTCATAATTTCCTTAAAATTAGTCAAGAACTTCATCAGAACTTCAAAAGACCACCTATCAGGATTCATCATGATCAGACATGTTTAAGGCAATGAACATAAAGAAACACTTTCATTAAAATCGTCCTCTAGCACCATGAAATGGACCCCGTAACTAGATATGTTTTTTTGGTACGTCAAACAGCTGTGGGACCATCGCTATTGGATTCGACACGGCCGAAAAACCCTATGGGTCAAGTTTCATCCTAATCGAGCACTTCAAGACAAAGTTATGGGTAAAATATCGAATAGAGGTGGTCCGCACACTATTCCCATGTGGCCACCTTACACCAAAACACCATTAAAAGTGGTTGTTTTTATAGTCACGAACAATCACTTTCGGTGCCTATATCTCACTCGTTCCAAGTCATATCGCTCCCAAATTCAGTGAGCATGTTCGTCTCATCAAGACAAGCGATTGGATATGTGATATGCCTTGTGTAAATGCCCAAGTAGGGAGAAAAGCTGGAGGAAATTGCTGATCTGTAAAAGAAGTTACAGAAAATTCAGCTGCAACACACCCCACTCTAGTGGCCAAATCACGATGCTCAAATACCCGATCAACCCGAAACCAATTGCATTATGTACATGAGGTCTGTGGCTATCTCTGGTCCGAACCTCACGTACGATGAATGGTTGTATTTCACACACGAAGGCATCAAAACTGCTATAAATTCTAGCCGTCGAATTTCAAAATTTCGGCCCAAAAACTCAAGACAACGAAATCTTCATCTGGACACGAAATCGAGCTACGTTTATTGCAACATGATTGTGATGGCATGCTCAGTGAGATTTAGCCAAGAAACTAAAGAAAAACATCAAGGAACGAGTGCACTATCGATTCGAAGTTTTCAAGATTCATCCAAAATTCAAGTCTCATCATCATGGCTTAAAAACATGATTCATGGCTTGAAGTTGGTATCAAATCGATCGCCATGCCGAGCCCCATAAGAAAACAATCATCTTTCGATCAAACAGGCATCAGAATAACCTCGGATCGGTCATGGAAGATCACGCAAGTTCTCGGGTAGCAGTAGGGACTGTTTTGAAATTCTACACAATGTTAGACAAGAGAAAAAAAGTCCTTTTGCATCCATTTTCAAAATTTATTTTAATTTAATAAAATTCTAATTCTCTTTAATTCTAATTAGTTTTTAGGCGTACACCCACGTTATAGCCTAATTCTATATAAACAGGCACTGCCTCATTGTAAAAAGGGCTTGATTCATTTTCTTGAATCAATCAATAAAGTTTTAAATTTTTCTTGAGCTCGTGGGTACGTCTTGGAGAGAGAGAGAGGAGAGAGAAGAAAAAGGTCGGTACCCTTTGATGAGGTAACTTTCTCTCTCCTCCCCTCTTTCTCTCTCCTCCTCTCTTCTCTCTCCTCCCTCTTTCCTCTACTCTCTCTTCTCTCCTCCCTCTTCTCTCTCTCCTCTTCTCTCTCTCCTCTTCTCTCTCTCCTCTCTCTCTCTCTCTCTTCTCTCTCTCTTCTTCTTCTCTCTCTCTCTCTCTCTTCTCTCTCTCTCTCTCTCTTCTCTCTCTTCTCTCTCTCTTCTCTCTCTCTCTCTCCTTCTTCTCTCTCTCTCTCTTCTCTCTCTTCTCTCTCTCTCT
>NW_006499776.1:2244267-2273701 GCF_000471905.2 Amborella trichopoda
AAGAGAAAAAAGTAACCTTTTGTCATCCATTTTCTAAAATTTATTTTAATTTAATAAAATTACTAATTCTCTTTAATTCTAATTAGTTTTTAGGCGTACACCACGTTATAGCCTAATTCTATATAAACAGGCACTGCCTCATTGTAAAAAGGGCTTGATTCATTTTCTTGAATCAATCAATAAAGTTTTAAATTTTTCTTGAGCTCGTGGGTACGTCTTGGAGAGAGAGAGAGGAGAGAGAAGAAAAAGGTCGGTACCCTTTGATGAGGTAACTTTCTCTCTCCTCCCCTCTTTCTCTCTCCTCCTCTCTTTCTCTCTCCTCCCCTATTTTTCCCTCATCCTCTCTTTCTCTCCTCCCCTCTTTCTCTCTCCTCCCTTCTTTCTCTCTCCTCCCCTCTTTCTCTCTCCTCCCCTCTTTCTCTCTCCTCTCCTCTTTTTCTCTCCTCTTCTTTCTTTCTTCTCATCTCTATCTCTCTTTCTCTCTCTTCTTCTCATCTTTATCTCTCTTTCTCTCTCTTCTTCTCATCTCTATCTCCCTTCTTCTTATCTCTATCCCTCTTTCTCTCTCTTCTTCTCATCTCTATCTCTCTTCTTTTCATCTCTATCTCTCTTTCTCTCTCTTCTTCTCTCATCTCTATCTCTCTTTCTTCTTCTCAACTCTATCTCTCTCTCCTCCTCAACTCTATCTGATTTTCTTTATCTTCTTCTCATATCTATCTCTCTCTTCTTATTTATATCTCCCTTTATACTCTCTATTTAGTACAGTCAGCGAAGCCTAGTGCTGACTGCATCCGCTCTGTCTTCTTTGTCTAATACAGTCAGTCAAGCTTAACGTCGATTGCATCTTCTATCTTCTCTTTCTAATACAGTCGGCAAAGTCTAGCGTCGATAACATCTTCTCTCTCTTCTATGTACAATGCAGTCAGTGAAACCTAGCGTCAATTGCATCTTCTCTCTCTTCTCTATCTAATATAGTCGACGAAGCCTAGTGTCGACTGCATCTTCTCTCTCTTCTCTGTCTAATACAGTCAGTGAAGTCTAGTGTCAATTGCATCCTCTCTCTCTTCTCTATCTATTATAATCGGTGAAGCCTAGCATCGACTGCATCGTCTCTCTCTCCTCTTTCCAACTCAACCAGTGATGCCCAACGCTGACTGTGTCTTCTCTCTCCTCACTTCTTAAACATAGTCGATGATGCCTAGCGCCGACTGTGTCCGTCTCTCTTTTCTTCCCAACCCATCTGGCGATGCCCAATGCCGATTGTGTCTTCTCTCCTCACTTCTTAAACATAGCCGATGAAGCCTAACACCGACTGTGTCCATCTCTCTCTTCCCTTTCCAACCCAACTGGCGTTGCCTAGCACCGATTGTGTCTTTCACCGTCTTTTCTCCTTCCTTCTCTCTTCTCTCACACTCTTCTCCTTCTTTCTTTCTCGACCTCTCTTTCTCTTCTCTCTCTTATTCTCTTACTTCTTACTCTCTCTTTATGACTTTCATTCCTTCTGTTATCCTTTCATTTGATTAAGAAGGGTTGAGATTAACCTCTTATGATAGTCTTGTCATCTAAACATAATGTTAATGTGCCAGAATTATTGTACCCACTTTATTGCCACAATAGACTAACCATGGTGCCTAGCTAGTCAGTATCGATATTAACGTCTAGTAGTAATTCTGTGAGCCAGACTGAGTCACCGAGTTCGTTTTACTACCACGTCAAGCCAATTATTCACCAGCTTAGTCACTGCGTTGATCTTCCCGCCTAGTCAAACTCTTCCATCCCCCATCTTTCTTTTCTCGTTCTTCCCTTCTTCTCTTGAATGTACACGCTTGTGTACGTTCATCAAAAAGGCCAAGTGAGGACTACTGACCCACGTGTCTTATAACCTTTACCATATATAGGTGATTGTAGAAAACAAAAAAATACAAGCCAAGGGAGGTGATTCCGGACCAGTATTATTACTGGGCGGCTTTCTTCGTGATCTAAGAGGGCGCCCATGTGAGCCAGCCTGAGTAAGTCCCAAGCCCACCTTAAATTCCTCCCTCACCAATTGGTAATACCTGCCCTTGTTTTCGAATGAGGTTCTCGAGAGAGCGATCTCAAAACGTCCCAGGTCTCCTCGAAACCTGAAACGGGTGTCGCCTGATCATACGGATCCGGAGGGTGAGATCGAGGAACCTAACCAGCTTGGTGACTCCACTGGGGACTTACTACCCCTTAGTCGAATCGTTCTTGTTTGGCTAGTTTATTATTTTATTATATGCTTTCATTATCTTTTCACACTTTATAGCTTGTGGCTTCTGTATCCCACTCATCCAAATCAGGGATCTTCATATCCCCGCGTTCATGACTGTCCCTAGGGAACAAGTTCCTTCAACATCATTCCCAACCTTCCTTTAAGCAAAGACCCCAAGTCTAGCTCCCAGGTCTTAACCTGGATTGGCGTGAGGAGGGACCTAAAAATCCCTAACTCCCCATCTCCCTGCTCTGGTGGAACCTCTGCTAAGGTACCCTGCATCGGCAACACATTTTTTGCCCCACACAGCATGCATTCAGTTACCGGTAAGTCTCTTCTTGGTCGTATTCCTGAGGTATGTCGAAAAGCTGCCTAGTCCCTTTCTGCAAAAGGCAAACCAGTTGACATTGCTTTTGTGGGTTGCCGCAAGACTTCCACCCACATTCCTGCACCGCCAGTCTCTATCCCTAGAGGATCAACACATCAAGGCAGACTCCCTACGGTCTCCACCCCTCACACACACCACAAGGCTCGTGGGTGACCCACTTGAGCCACACCTCGGGGCAACATTTGTGCTACCTCGTGTCTGCATCTAGGATCAGACCTTCTAAGGTCAGGTCCTGCACACGCTAATCATATGCATCTCACTGCTCGGGGCATTGAGGTCATTGCGCCAACCCGAGTACACAGGAGACGACCTCCTCGCCCTCCTACTCTACACACAATCAAACCCTGTAAGGGGCAGGTCTTCACCTGTTCTCTTGCAGATACCTGCTTGCAGTCCTCAGCCTCCTTAGGCCAGACCACTTTCTCGAGCACGGATTGACCCCCAGATCACCCGTGATCCTTCTTCAAGCGGCACACACCCATCGTCATCACAGACATCCCCTCTCCCTGGACTCAGGCCTCCTCATGAGTCAACCCTGCTCCTGCCTACCCCTCCTTCGAGCATGCACCTTCAGCCTTGGTACTCAAAGGTTTTCCCCAAGAGTACCATCTTGAACCAGCCCCATCACTTTTGTCGTGTCTCTGGAGCCCACAAGAGAGCTCGGGGCAATGACCTAATGGAAGATCAATTCCTTCATCCTCCCCGGCCCAAGATGACTCCAATCCCTGACCCTCATCCTTTGCTGCACCTGATGGAGACAGCTCTCTCTTGTGCAAGAAGAGCTGACCAGCCGCAACCCAGATCACAGTTTTCGTTGTGGTCCATCAAAACCTCAAGGCTAAAGGTGATAGAGGTTTGAGAATTATGACCAAGGAAATGACCAAGGTGGTCAGGGCAACCCGCTTTGAGGACCCTCTTCAAATGAACCCCTTCCACCCTCTTTAGATGACAAGGCCTGAAGAGAAACTCCATGAACCCTGCACTGTGACTAGTGTCGTGGAAGATGACCCAGTCACCCAGCAGCCACGATCCCAACACCCTCGAGAACCAATCCTCACACGTTCGACATACAAGAACCGAGTCTAGTCAAGACATGCTGACCCCTTGATGACTGATCTACCGTGCACGGTTCGTCAAGTTCATAAACCCTTAACTGGAACTAAAGCTAACTTTCCTGGAGAAAAAGTCAGCGTAATGATTGTAAGCGAGCCTGGTGATGCGCAGGAAGAGCGCATGGACAAATTTGAGGACATGGTGTGCTCAATGATGGAAAATATTGATCGTATAGACATCGCACACTAGTCAGCTAACCATGAGGTCAATTCCGATCACTCTGATGGTGAACCTCCAAGGCAACCCTTTCCTTCTGCCTCACATGAAAATTCTATCCCTCATCCCATCTCTCAGGCGGACATTGATCCTAGGGTGACCCATAGACCAAAGAACAAAAATTTTTTAGGGATACAGGGTGCGACCCCTTACCAAAGGCCGTATCCTTCATATATTGACCAGGTCCCGTTTCCCTCAAATTACAAGAAAGGGAAGTTTTCTTTATTCAACAGAACCACATCCTCGCACCAACATATTGCCCACTTTCAGGTAGCATGTCGAGAAACAGTAGCTGACGGAAGACTTCTTCTGCGTCAGTTTGTTGAAACCCTTGACGGCCTAGCTTTTTAGTGGTATGCTCTACTTCCTCCAAACTCAATACATACATGGGAGGAAATGGATAAATTGTTCTATCAACGCTTCTATGAGGTCTAGAGAGAGGTTCAAACCATCGAACTTTTCACCCTGACTCAAGATCCCGATGAGCCCATGGACCAGTTCATATTAAGATGGAGAAATTTGGCTTCTCGCCATCCTAATCCTATGCTCAAGAAGGAAGCAGTCCAAACTTGCGTGTGGAACATGCGACCTGAGATCGCTCTACATGTCGAGGCCTCTAATCAGACCTCCATGTCAGAATCGATTTCTAAATCAGTTCGCATAGAAAGTCTATCACCTGTCTACAAGCTCAGCAAACAACCGGGGCAATGGTAGCTCTCGGAACAACACATGGGGCAGCCAACATAATGGAGTAATCAGTGCAGCCGTCACGGTCACTGATTCAAAGAAGGCTCCCTCCCAAACTTTGGACCTCTCCAAAGAGGTCAGCACAGCGAAAACAATGCCTCAAGGAGGCATACAACAACAGTCATACAATCGGGTACCCCCACCGGACAACCTTGATCAAGGTGATTATTTCACCAGGTATAAGAACAAGGTCTACCCCTTTGAGAAGGAATGGGTCTCTACGTTGTTCTGATTGTTATTGGAATAGAATATGATCCAGCTTCTAGAAGCCAAGTTCCCCGAGCAAGCTGCCTTGACACTCAGGCGAATTATTATGCCTACCATCGGAGGATCACTCATCCCACAGATGACTTCTACATGCTGAAAGATATTATTGAGGCCTTGATTTAGAAGGGTCAGATAAATCTTGAAGACTTAAAGAAGGCCTTCGGGGCGGTTGAGGCCTCCCATGCAGTAACCATCCAAGAGGAAGACAAAATTCCTAGTATCCTTTACGCCTTCTTCATTATAATGATTCAGGAAGGCATAATCACACTGAAGAAGCTAAGGCAACCCCGTCGCCTTGCTAAGGGAACTGAGGATCGTTGGTGCCTGTATCACCAGGTACGGGTCACTACCTGTGGGAATGCACCAGCTTCCATGATGTATTTGCAAAGAAAATATGGGAATGTCATGACTTTTACAACGTTCCAGTAAATGATCCCTAAGTCACTGCTCCATCATTACAAGAGGATATCCCGAAGTAGGACCTTCCTATCAATGACTTAGACTCTGCGGAACCCTAGACTTCTCAGCCATGGACAGTCCACCACGAGCGAAGCAGACTCAAGTCCTTAAGACAAGAAGCAGTTCATCAAGCTAGGGCTATTCACAAGCCTAGCTAGACGAATCAAACACCATCTCAAAAAACCAGAAGGAGACAGGCACCAAGCGCTGCTCGTCGGAGAAATAAGATGGCTCAACCTCCAGATGAGCAGGAATTTCTCAGACCCCTTCCCCCACTACTAACTTTATTGGACTTTATCCCTAGCACAATCCTTCTTCCTTCTTCATCCTATCAAGAAGATATTCCCATATGATCTTCCACTCAGAGTACGTTCAATGAGGGTGACGGCGTTAAAAGCACTCCCCGATGGTCTAAGCAAGGGAAAGACCTAAAACACCCCCTGCACACGTCTGACCCTGGTGATGACGTAAAAAGCTGTCAAGATTGGTCTGATGAGGGGAACTACCCTAAAATTCCCCCACCTTCTAGCCCTTCTCCTTCTTCTTCTTTTGCTTCTCATCTTTCTTCTTCTTTGTCTCCTACAGAAACAACCTTGATATGTCTTGATTTCGAGGCTCTCGATAGGGAACTTGAAGGGTCCAACATAAGCAGGACACAACGGAAGAGTTGAAAAAGACGCTGGCCCAGAAAGCAGGATTTTTTACAGTTGTCGATGCCCTGACAGCTAAAGCCAAAGCACAGCCACCTTCTTCAAAGAAGCACAAAAAGTCGAAGCCAAAGAATCTCCAGTGGCCTCCTGAGCCCGACCTTGAGAAGAGACTGAGAGAATCAAGAGGGCAAAGCTTCTACTCTCAAGAAGCTTGCCACATGATACAAGTCTGTGAAATACCAGCCAACACGAGGCAAACACATTAGACACCCGTGCAAATATCGTGCAATTCATACAAGGATGCTTTTTGCATCACCATCATTGAACCTCAAATTCCTTGTAAAGTCCAAGTCGAACTCTTGCAGCTTGAGAAACAATCTATGATTATGGAAGACCCTTTCGATCCTCAATCTCAAGAAGGTGCATAAATTACGATCCAGTCTGGACCTCTATCGGAGGGGGAGATGTTAGGATCGTGGTTCTCTGCACTTGAGGTCGATCAAAATATCTCTAAACACAATGGGGAAGAGTTGCAGGAAGCCCTAAAAGAATGGGAAGAAGGCGGTCAAGCCACAGCTAATGAACTCGAAGAAATAAATCTTGCAAACGAAGCGGACCCCAGACCCACTTTCATTTCAACAAATATTTCTCCAAAAGAGAAAGAAGATTTCACTACCTTCTTGCGAACAAACCGATACGTCTTTGGTTGGAATTACCATGAGATGCCTGGTTTAGACCCACAAGTTGTCGTTCACCATCTCAGCATTGATCCGACTGTCAAACCGGTCAAGCTTAATCAAGAAGGTTTAAGCCTGACCTTGAAATGCAAATATATTCTGAAGTAACCAAACTTAGACAAGCAGGCTTCATTCGTGAAGTCAAGTACCCGAAATGGCTAGCAAATGTTGTTCCTGTCAAGAAGAAGAATGGCCAACTCAGGGTATGCATTGACATTCATGACTTGAATACTGCCTGTCCCAAGGTTGACTTCCCGTTGCCATTCATCGAGATGCTCATCGACTCTACAGCTCACTGTCAAATATTTTCCTTTATGGATGGATACTCTGGGTATAATCAGATAAGGTTGGCACCCAAAGATGAGGAGGTCACTGCATTCATAACTCCAATAGGGGTCTTCTGTTACACAATGATGCCTTTTAGATTAAAGAATGTTGGTGCCACATACCAAAGAGCAATGACGACCATCTTCAAAGACATAATGCACAAAGAGGTGGAGTGTTATGTAGATGACTTGGTGGTAAAATCTGAAGAGAAGGATGCTCACATGAGAGACCTTGTAAAGGTATTCAAGCGGTTGCGCCTTCATCAACTTAAAATGAACCCACTAAAATGCGCTTTTGGGGTGCGTTCGGGAAAATTCTTGGGGTTCATCGTCAGACATCGAGGCTTGAATTTGAGCTAGTCAAGATCAAGGCGATACAAGAAATGCCATCGTCAACTACACTGCGAGAATTGTGCTCCCTTCAAGGGTAGCTAGCGTACATCCGTAGGTTCATCTCAAATCTCTCAGGTCGTTGTAAACCCTTTACACATCTGCTAAAGAAAGATACCCCATTCATCTGGGATGAAGCATGTTATGCAGCCCTTGATGACATCAAGCATTATTTGCTCAACCTGCCAGTGTTCTCTACACCAATGTTGGGAAAACCCCTTATCCTAAACGTCACTGCTCTGGACGAGTCACTCGGGGCATTGTTGGCACAAAACAATGACGAGGGAAAAGAGGCTACGTTATATTACCTCAGTCGCCAGAAGGATGGGGCCAAGAAGAATTATCCCCCTATTGAGAAGATATGATTGGCCCTGATCTTTGCAATACAAAACTCCTCCATTACTTACTTGGTCATGAAGTGAAACTTATATCAAAAGCAAACCCTGTAAAGTTTCTCATGACACCTCCATGCTCGTCAAGACGTCTTGCTAAGTGGGCATTATTACTGATAGAATTTGACATTATGTACGTCACACAAAAGACCATCAAGGGCCAAGCCTTGGCAGATTTTCTTGCAGCTGACCCCGTACCGACAGAATCTCCTCTATCGAGCGACCTCCCTGAAGAAGAAGTGTTTTATGCTGAGCTTCTTCATGCGTGGGAAATGTACTTCGACGAAGCCTTTCAATCTGATCAAGGAGGAGTCGGAGTGGTATTCCTGACTCCGAAAGGAGGAGTTTTACCACTTTCTTTCCTCTCGTCGAAGAAGGTTCTGATAACGAGGCAGAATATCAGGCCCTTATAATTGGGTTGGAGATAGCCTTTGACCTAGACTTGGAGCAGCTCAAGATCTATGGTGACTCTGAGTTGGTTATCCGGCAGCTCAAAGGGATCTATGATGTGAGAAAAGACACTCTCAAGCCTTATCACGATACTACAAAATCATATATGGCTCAGTTTGAGGATGTATCCCTAAGCCACATCCCCAAGAGGCTAAACTCATAGGCTGACGCTCTTGTAAAACTCGGCGCTACACTTCAGTTGTCCTCATCAGGACCCATGCTTGTTTGGGTGGCAGAATGGAGACACGTTGAACTAAGAACCGAGATCGACGAGGATGACGAGACAAATATCTTCTCGGAGTGTCCTCCTTATCCATTTGGAGCACTTCTATTGGTTAAGGAAGTAATTAAGACTGAACAAGAAGTGTAACGGCATAAAGGCACTAAGGGTCGAAACCAAGAACCAGAATTCTTTGACCCAATATTAGTAGAAATTGAACAGGTAGAAGATTGGAAAGAGCCCATCACTAGTTTCTAAAAACATGGCAGGCTCCTGGAATATCGTGCCGAATGCAACAGCGTATGTCGAATGCCTACCAAGTACACCCTCCTTGAAGGAAATGCTCTCTTCAGATGGTCGTTTGATGGTATTCTTCTTAGATGTGTGGACGTCCAAGAAGCAAATAAGGTGTTAGAAGGAGTCCACTCAGGCATTTGTGGACTACACCAGTCCGGTCCTAAGCTCTATGAATGAAAACGTAGGTTAGGATACCATGATCGTTGATTCCTTAAACTATGTTAAAAGGTGCCAAGTGTGTCAAATACACTCGAGCCTTGTTCACCAACCTCCACAGCCCTTACACCCTACAGTTTCATCGTGGCCGTTCTCACAATGGGGTATGGACATCATCGGGCCTATTGACCCTCGTTCGGTAATGGGCCATGTTTTTATTCTAGCTGTAACAAATTATTTCTTTAAGTGGGCTGAAGCGGTCCCCCTTAAGCAAGTTCTTGGGACAACAGTGACCCACTTTGTTCGACATTACATCATATATCGGTACGGAGTGCCCGACCGGATTATATCTGACAATGGTCCTCAATTTAGGTGTCACCACATTAATCGCTTGGTTAACCAGTTCGGTTTTGAATGGAGGTACTCGACTATGTACCACCCTTGGGCAAATGGCAGCCTTCAATAAGACTTTGTGCAATGTTTTAAGGAAGCCAGTATCAAAGACAAGGAAGAACTGGCATGAAAATCTTCCTGAAGCACTATGGGCTTATCGTACTACTACGTGAAATGCTACCGATCCACTCCTTACTCTTTAGTCAATGGGGGTGAAGTAGTTTTACCCCTCAAAATTCAGATTCCTTCATTACAAGTCGCTATCCATGAATGATTAACTGAAGATGAGAGAGTCAAACTTCGACATCAAGAATTGGATGCGCTCGATGAAAAGTGGCTAGAGGCTCAGCAGAACCTTGAACTCAACCAAGGGAGAATGAAGAGGGCTTTTTACAAGTCTGTCAAGGTCCTTTCATTCACTAGTGGCGATCTAGTTCTAGCTGTCAAGAGGCCTATTATTATGCATGGCCGGTGAAAAGGGAAGTTTGAGCCTAAGTGAGAAAGTCCCTTTATAGTCAAAAAGGTCTCACCAAATGGAGCATATATACTGACACATCCCGAGGGGGAGGAGGCAATGCCCTATCAAGGGTGATACTTAAAGAAGTACTTTCCGTTATGTGTATTCAAAGGAAAGGGACTCAACGCAAAGATAAGCAAGACAGTCCAAACAAATTCTAACTCTTTTTATTGCAGTAAAAGACGAGTTACAATTTATAAGCCAAAAAGCCCATTATTAAGGAAGTTACAATTCTCTTGCATTTGAGGATAAGAGGATGGTTACAAACCAAAATATGTAGATTTGCTCTCGCATCTGAGGATAAGAAGACAGTGAAAGGCCAAAAGAATTTCTCTCCTCATGAAAAAGAAGCAAACCCACCAAGGAAAATACTCTCCTCATGATGAAAAAGTAAAACCACTTGGACAAGTTAGCTTCAATTAATCAGACGAGTAAGAGGACGGTTACAGGCTAGAAGACGAAGTGAAACCACTCAAAGAAGTTAGCTTCAGTTCATCCGACGTGTATATCAAACATACAACGCATGATTCATTCGACGTGTGTATCAAACATACAAAGCAAGCTGCTCTGGCAAGGAACTGGCCTATGATGGAGAGCATACCCTGTTCACAGTGGATGCCCTTCCACAGAACAACATGGACTTCACTGTTGTGCTGGAGGACTTGGCTTTCAACAGGTATCACGAGCCATGCCTCACCATCATTCACCACCCTTTACCGGCCCATGTCAATGCCACGCATGAACATCGTTGTACATAGTTCATCGTCGAGCGCCACAAAGCCCGCATGTAACGTACTACCACATACGAGCATCACTATGTTCCTCATGACAAGCCACATGTGTTGATGAGCACCGTCTAAAGTCAGTGACGACTGTGTCCTCCAAAGGCTAGTGTCGGTTGTGCTCCTAACTCTTACCACCGACTGTGTCTGTCAACGCTCAGCACTGGTTGAGCTTGTCAATGCCCAGCCTCGACTGTATTCGCATCGCTCACACGTGCCACGGATTCTAGTCATGAATGCCTTGAACTCTACTATGCCGACTGACAACTTTTGCCACGCCTTCAGCACCGCCTGACACGCGAGCAAATGCCAACCATCGCCATGTCCTTCTACGCCGCCTTACACATGAACGCGGTAACTGCTCGCCTTCTCTGCGATGGTCCACCTCTTGCAACCATTCGCTTTCCCTGCGATAGTTCAAAACTCCCGCGCTTTGGCCAGAAAGTTATCCAAGCACCGTTGGGAACCCTCCGCAACACCTCAAACAACACCAAGAAACCACTTACGTCCCCGGAAACCCCCAAAACTTGCAAAAATGCCCACTACTGCACTTCCCACCTCTTCTACCCTTGAAGACCACGGTCTGAGTTCTCTTGCTTCCCAGAAAACTCCCTGTGTTAAACTAGGGAACTCCTGCAACTCCACCTATCCCCAGCAAAAACTTCTCCTTGGCTTGCTGGAACACTTGATCTTCTTCCAAAACCTTGAACCCTTACCGAAATCCCACTGCTTGTCAGACCTTCTACCGAGGCACCCTCTGCTCACTGTTAAAAATTTTGAAGTTTCTTTACCTTTTGTGAAAAGTGAAGAAAATGGGGTTTTACCCCCTTATATAGCCAACACTACCCTTAAACGTCCCTCACAAACTGAGAATTCCAGTCATGTCCTAGAAAGCCAAATGACGATGGGCCGAGTCAGGCTTTAACCCGAGGCCCGAGGCAAATCTCATCAGAGCCTCAAAAAAAACATTTTAACAAGCAGGCTGGACCGGGTCGGGCTCGGGTCATGGCCCGAATGTCGATCCACACCCAGTGCTGGCTGCGCTGTTAAAGCTACCTAGCACTGGTTGTGTGTTCAGTAACTCAGTGCCAAGTGTGTTCTTAAATAACTCATCGCCAGTTGTATTCAAGCACGCACCGTCCTCAGCACCGACTGTGTTTTTAACCTTCCAGTGTCGGCTAGCTGCTCAAGAAATAATGGTTGCTGCACTTAACGTCGGCTGTATTTAAAGCAGCCTAGGCGGAAGCTGTAAGTGCCCTATCATTATTATTACCACTAGAGTTACACCTTGACCCTAACCTATTACCCCCAGCAAAGTGGAACCCAGGTCTACAAACCTCAGGCCATGACTTCTCATCCCCAGTAAGAAAACCATGCCCGTACTATTATCCCCAGTAGAGATAGGGTCATTCTTGCCGCTGTAACCCCTAGTGATCTCTAATGCCTATAAAAGACCCACATTTGTCACCTCTTTCCCAATAAGGTTAGCTTTTCTATCTGGACCCCTCATCGGTCCAACCTATTTTATCCCCAAGAAGTCAGACTGCTGCCCACTGACCTATTCTCCATGAAGTCTCACCTACATGGCGACCCAATCCTTGGCCCATGCTACATGACCTTAAACTGTACAGCCTTGGGCTAGTTGCACGACCCCAAAACTACTTGGTTTGTGCTGCATGAGCTTAAACTGCATAGCCTTGGTCTAGTTACACAACCCCAAAACTGCTTTGTCCATGTTGCATGACCTTAAACTGCACAGCCTTGGTCTGTGCTTCATGACCTTAAACTGCATAGCCTTGGTCCGTGCTGCATGGCCTTAGATTGCACTGCCTTGGTCTATTTGCACGACCCCAAAATTGCATGGTCCAAACTATATGACCTTAAACTGTAGCGGAGGTCTAGTTGCACGACTGCATGGTTCTAGTTGCATAACTCTAAACAGTATAATCGTGGTCCAAACTATATGACCTTAAACTGTAGCGAAGATTTAATTGTACGACCTTAAACAGGACAGACCTAGTTGTATGACTCTAAACAGCATAACCACAGCCCAAGCTATATGACCCTAAAACCATAGTACACAACCTAACCACATGACGATAAACTGCTTTGCACAGGTCCTGAAGGCATGACCATAAACGCACCCCCACATATGCGCACCACTATCATTACCTCCCCAGTGAGTCCATTCACTTCATCATCCTACAATTATTCCCCCAGTGAGTTTCACCCGCTCTAACAAAATGGCGAACCATCCCGCCACGTATACTCATCATAAGCTAAGGGCTCCCCACTTTCCACATTCCATTCATACGTCAACTAGCTTTTATAGGTAGCCTCGTGCCATCTCCCCAAAGTGAGCTAAAAACCACTACCATACTCACTTTATCAGCTTTACAGACTGCCATCCATCTCCATTATGGTTCAAACTATATGACCTTAAATCATAGTACATGTCCTGACCGCATGACGTTAAAAGGCTTCGCACAGGTCCCAAAGGCATGACCTTAAACACGCCTTCACAAAAATAATAACGGGCACGGTGTATACCTTAACAAGGGAGCGCTATGAGTAAAAATGACGGACGGGTATGGTTACGAAACCATGAGTAAAAACGTTTCATGAATAAAAGCCCGGGCACGATGAAAACTCGAAATGGCATCATGAGCAAAACTGGAAGAATAAGGGTAGACATGGCCAAAGGGTCATGGGTAAAAGAGCCCCAAAATAAAAAGAAGTTGGTGAAAACCATTTCTACTGAAAATCCACAAAAGATGTTAGGACCAATAAATAGGTTGATGCAGCTGTTGCCCCGACAAGTGACTTCAGCCTTTACTCAAAGAAAATCCCTGGTGTCACAATACCATGACCTCAAAAATACAAGCTTCAAGAAAAATATTCCAACAGCCTGAGTCCATTCGCAAAAGGGACGCAAAGGATAGAATATTCTCCTAAAAAGAAAGACAAGTCTCATGAGGAAGAGCACTATTCCCTGAGGTCGCAAACAAACTCTAAAAACGCTAAAGACCACTACCAAGGCAAGAAACTGACATAGCCGGGGCGAACCTGCCAGAGACTTTAGCAAGCCTAGCCGACATGCCCAGACCTTCGGGACCGGATAACAAAACTGCCCGTGACTAGACCCTGCTGACGGGACCTACAGTGGTATTCTGACTGTCAAAAGCAAACCTGGTGTTGCAGCAAATAGCGACGACCAAAGGCCCTTCAGCACACCATCCACAAAATCCTCGAAAAGTGGCTCAACACCAGAGGATACACACAAACCTAGACCAATTGGGAACAATGCCCTTCGACATGGCACTCAATTGCCAGACGGGCCTGATTTTGATTGACGAGGTCCATCTAAAATCCTCAGCTTCAGAATCACAAATAGTCCACATGAGGGCGAGGACTTCGACAAGATACCTCAAAAAAGTCTCTTCTCCCCTTGAAGTCTCCACGGACGGACCCGCGAACAATGCATCTCTACGTCAGAGCATCCTAATTACACCATTACGTAAATCTCGTCGACGTTCACGTGGTCCAGTGGCTAGGAAGAAAAAATTAATATAGCCGAAGGAAATTTTCTAATGTTGTCCTTCTGGCTTCTCTCGGAGCACAACATTTGGTGGGGCAAGCTGTTTGAATACATTTTTCAGCACCTTGGTCCCTGATGTTGAATAAAGATGAAGCAGGTCAATAAAGCCTACAAAATAAGTGGAAACTTTCATGGTCTCAGAATTTCCCTAGAATTGGTCAAGATCTTCAACAACACTACAAAAGACCACCTATCAGGATTCATCATGATCAGAGAAACAGTTTCGGTAAAATCGGCCTCTAGCACCCTGAAATAGACCCCGTAAATAGAGTTGTACTTTTAGTACGTCAAACAGTTATGGGACCACCATCATTGGATCAACATAGTCGAAAACCCTATGGATTAAGTTTTCGCATAATCGGGTACTCCAAGATAAAGTTATGATTAAAATACCGAAAAGAGGTAGGCCGCACACTATTCCCGTGTGGCCACCTTATACCAAAATACCATTAAAAGTGGTTGTTTTTACAATAACGGGAGGTCAATTTCAGGGCCTATATCTCACTCATTCCAAGTCTGATTGCTCCCAAATTTGATGAGCGTGTTCGTCTCTTCAAGACGAGCAATTCGATATGTGATACGCTCCATGACGATGCCCGAGCAGGGAGAAAAAAAAGAGAGAAATTGTGGATCCATGAAGAAAGTTGCAAAACATTCATCAGCAACATGCCCCACTCCGACAGCCGAATCACGATGCTCACCTAACCGATCGGCACGAAACCAATAGCATTATATGCGTAAGGTCCGTGGATATCTCTGGTCTGAATCCTGCGTATGATGAAATGTTGGATTTCACACAAGGAGGCATCAAAGCTGCGGCGAATTTTGGCCCGTCAGATTTCAAGATTCCGACCCAACAACTCAAGACGACAAAATATTCATCCAAACATGAAATTGAGCTGTTTTTATTACAATGTGATCGTGACGGCATCCTCAGTGTGATTTGGTCAAGAAAGTAATTAAAAACTTCAATTAATAAGCGCACTATTGATCCGAAGTTTTCAAGATTCATCCAAAATTTAAGCCTCATAATCATGGCTTCAAAACATGATTCATGACTCGAAGTTTGTATCAAATCGATTACCATATTGAGACCCACAAGAGAACAATCATCTTTCGATTAAGTGGGCATCAGAATAACTCTGGATCAATCATGAAAGATAACGCAAGTTCTCGAGTAACAGCAAGGACTGTTCTGAAATTCCACACATTGTTAGGCAGGTTCAAAACAGTCCTTTTACACCCATTTTTAAAATTTCTTTTAATTTAATTAAATTGTAATTATCTTCAACTCTAAGTAGTTTTTTGGTGCACACCCACGTTTTAACCCAACTCTATATAAACAAGCTCCTCATTGTAAAAAGGGCTCAATTCATTTTCTTAGATCAATCAATAAAGTTCTAAATTTTGCTTGAGCTCGTGGGTACGTCTCGGAGAGAGAAAGAGAGAGGAGAGAAAAGAAAAGGGTTGGTACCCTTTGATAAGTAACTTCCTCTCTCCTCCCCTCTTGCTCTCTCTCTCTCTTCTCTCTCTCTCTCTCTCTCTCTCTCTCTCTCTCTCTCTCTCTCTCTCTCTCTCTCTCTCTCTCTCTCTCTCTCTCTCTCTCTCTCTTCTTCTCTCTTCTCTCTCTCTCTCTTCTCTCTTTCTCTTCTTTTTCTTCTTCTCTCTTCTTTCTCTATGCTCTCTTCTCTCTCTTCTCTCTCTCTCTCTCTCTCTTATTTCTCTCATTCTCTCTCTTCTCTCTCTTTCTCTTTCATCTTCTCTTCTCATCTCTATCTTCTTCAGTCAACTGACAAGACCTAGCGCCGTTGGTGTTTTCTATCCTCTTCTAACAATTGGCGAGACCTAGCGCCGGTTAGTCTATTCTATCTTCTTCCATCAGTCGACGAGACCTTGCACCGGTTGGTCTTCTCTCTTCTTCCATCAGTCAATGATACCTAGCATCGGTTGATTTTCTCTCTCTTCTTCTATCAGTCGGTAAGACCTAATGTTGTTTGGTCTTCTCTCTCTTCCATCAGTCGATGAGACTTAGCGTCGGTTCATCTTCTCTCTCTTCCATCAGTCAGCGAGACTTAACGTCTGTTGGTCTTCTCTTTCTTCTTCTATCAGTCGTCGAGACTTGGTGTCGGTTGGTCTTCTCTCTCCTCTTATGTCAGTCGACGAGACTTAGCTCCAGTTGGTCCCCCTCCTTTCTTCCTGCTTCTCTCTCCTTCTGTCTATTCCTTCTTTTCTTTAACCATTCCTCTGCTACTCTTTCGTTCGACCAAGAGGGATTAATATCATCATCTCATGGCGGTTCTATCTTCTAGCTGTAATGTCGTTGCGATAGGTTCGCTTGGTCTGCTTTATTGCCTTGACAGACGGATCATCGTACTTAGCTAGTCAATATAGACAGTAACGTCTAATAGCGATTCCGTGAGCCGGTCTCAGTTACCGAGCCCGTTTTGCCACCATGTTATGCCAGTCATCCACCAGCCTAGTCATTGGCCCGATCCTCTCTCTTGGTCGAATTCTTCTCCCCCGCCCGTCATTCTTTCTTCTTTTTGAATACGCATGCTTGTGTATGTTCATCAAAGAGGAAAAGGGTGAGGCCTAAGCCATATGTCCTATAACCTTTCCATATATGTGTGTGATTACAGTAAAGCAGAAAACAAGAAGCATACGAGCCAACGGAGGCAATTCGGAGCAAGTTTCATCTATGAGGGGCTTTCTTCGTGATATAAGAGGGCGCCCACGCTAGTCAGCCTGAGTAAGTCTCGAAGCCACCTTTAAATTCTTCTCTCACCTGTTGGTAACACCTACCCCAGTTTTAGATCGAGGTTCCCGAGAGAAAGTTCTCACAAACGTCTCAGGTCTCTCTCGTAACCCGAGACCTATGCCACCGGATCCTCCAGGGATTCAGAGGGTGAGATAGAGGCACCTAACCAGCTTGACGACTCCACTGGGGACTCACTACCCCTTAGTCGGATCGTTCATGTTTCGCTAGTTTCTTCTTTATCTGCTTTCATTCTCTTTTCACATTCACTTATGGCTGCTTGGTTCTGTAAACCATTTATCCAGATCGGGGATTTTCTTATCCCCTTATTCGAGAGTGTCCCTAGAGAACAAGGTCCTTCGACTTCGTTCCCGACATTCCTCTTGAGCATAGACTCCTTGTCTAGCTCCCAATTCTTAACTTGGACCGGTGTGAGGAAGGACTTGAAGGTCCCTCACTCCCCATCTCTTCACTCTAATGGAAACTCCACCAAGGCGCCCTTCATGGACAGCACTTATGTTGCCAGACACAACATGCACCCAGCCACCTCTTGCCGGTCAAGTTCCTGAGGTACATTGGAAGGCTGCCCAGTCCCTTTTGCAAAAGGCAAGCAAGCAGCCATTGCTTCGGAGAGTGGCCATAATGTTACCCCCCACATTTCTACACCATTGGTCTCTATCCTTAGAGGCTCAACACTTCGAGGAGGAAACCCCATGGTCTCCATCCCTCACCCTTCTGTTGCCTCGAGACCGTGTTCAAGATCGAACCTTCCAAGGTCAGATCCTATGCATGCCACTCATGTGCATCTCACTGCTTGTGGCAACACCATTATTGCGCCAACCCAAGTACACAAGAGACGACCTTCTCGTCCTCCTCTTATGCACAGACAAGCACACTCTGTAAGGGGCACGCCTGCACCTGTTTTCTTACAGACACCTGCTCGTAATTCTCGGCCTCCTAAAACCAGATCACTTGCATGAGCCCGGGTTGACCATCAGGTTTCCTGAAATCCTCTTCAAGGGGCGCACATGCGTCGCCATCTCAGACCTCCCTTCGTCCTCGACTCAGGCTTCCTCATGAGTCGACCTTGCACCTGCCTGCTCCTCCTTCATCAAGCAAGCACCTCCAGCCTTGGTACTCGAAGGTTTTCCCCAAGATTACCATCCTGAACCAGCCACACCACTTTGGTCATGTCTCTAGAGCTCATAAGAGAGCTTGGGGCAAGCACCTCAAGGAAGATCGAGTCCTTCATCCATGATGACTCCAGTTCCTGACCCTAATCCATTGCCGCACTAGATGGAGATAGCTCTCTCTTGTACGAGAGGAATTGTCCAACTGCAACCTAGATCGCAGTTTTGGCACGAGGTCCATCAAAACCTCAAGGCTAAACAAGATAGAGGCCTACGAATTTTGAATAAGGAGGTGATCAAGGCAGTCAAAATAGTCAATTTTGACGACTCTCTTCACCTGAATCCCTTCTGCCCCCTTCAGATGATGAAGCCCGAAGAAAAGCTCAATGAGCCCTGTGCTGTGGTTACCATCGCAGAAGAAGACCCAGCCACTCAACAGCCACGGTCCCAAGACCGTCATGAACCGGCTCCTCAGTCACGGTCCCAAGACCATCGAGAACTAGTCCAAATGCGATCTGTATACAAAAGTCAAGTTCAGTGAGGGCATGCTGACCCCTTGCTGACTAACCTACTATGTACAACCCGTCAAGCTCGCAAACCCTCTATTGCCACTAATGTCGACCCCCATAATGAAACAATAAGCGTAATGGTCGTAAGCGAGCCCAACGATGCGCAGGAGGATTGTATGAGCAAGTTCGAGGACATGGTGAACGCGATGAGGGTGAAGATCGATCGTATTGACACTGCACTCTAGTCGGCTAACCATGAGGTCAATTCCCATACTCTGATGGTGCACCTCCACGGCAGCCTCCTCCTTCTACCTCACAAGACATTTTTTTCCCTCATCCAGTTTCTTAGACAAATATTGAAGCTATTGTCACCCATAGACTAAAGAACAGACAAAGTCTGAGCATACAGGGTCTGATGCCTTATCAAAGACCATATCCTTATATTGATCAGGTTTCGTTCCCCTCATACTTTAAGAAACAGAAGTTTCCTCTATTCAGTGGAACCACCTCTCCAAGCCAGCATATCTCCCACTTCCAAGCAGCATGTCGGGAAACAGCAGCTAACGGGAGATTTCTTCTTCGACAGTTCCTTGAGACCCTTGATGGCCCAGCATTCCTCCAAACTCGGTACATACATGGGAGGAGATGGCAAAACTATTCTATCAATGCTTCTATGAGGTCGAGAGAGAAGTTCAAACCATCAAGCTTCTCACCTTGACTCAAGACCTTGATGAGCCCATAGATCAGTTCATATCAAGATGGAGTGGTATCCCACCATCCTATTCCTATGGCCGAGAAGGAAGCAATCCAAACTTGCGTGGGGAGCATGCGACCTGAAATTGATCTACATGTCGAGGCCTCTAATCCGACCTCCATATCAGAGTTAATCTCTAATCAGTTCACATAGAAAGTTTGTCACACCATCATGGTGGGGAACGACAACCATCTATAACTTATGCCAACAACCGAGGCAACGGTGGCTCTCGAAATAACATACGGGGCAGCCAATAGAAAGGGCTAATTAGTGCAGCCATTATGATCACTGATTCAAAGAAGGCTCCCTCCCCAACTTTGGACCTCTCTAAAGAGGTAAGCATGGCGAAGGTAACACCCCAAGCTGGCAAGCAGCAACAGTCGTACAATCGGGTACCTCCACTAGCCAACTTTGATCGGAGTGATTATTTCACCAGGCATTGGAATAAGTTCTATCCCTTTTAGAAGGAATGGGTCCCTGCGTTGTTTCAGTTATTATTGGAGAGGAATATGATCCAGCTTCTAGAAGCCAGGTTCCCTGAGCGATTTAGCCTTGATAATCAGGCAAATTATTGTGCCTACCATCGGAGAATCAATCATCCCACAGATGACTGCTACATGCTAAAGGATATCATTGAGGCCCTGAATCTGAAAGGTCAGATAAAGCTTGAAGATTTATAGAAGGCCTTCGGGGCAGTTGAGGCCTCGCATGCCGTAACCATTCAAGAGGAAGATGAAATGCTGAGTATCCTCTACACCCTGTTCATTATAATGCTTCACGAAGGCATAATCATACTAAAGCAGGCAAGGCAGCCCCTTCGCCTTGCTAAGGGGACTGAAGATTGTTGGTGCCCGTTCCATCAGAGAAAAGGTCATTATTTGTCAGAACGCACAGCTTTCCTTGACATATTCTCAAAGAAGATGAGAGAGTCTCAAGAATTTTACAACATCCTAGTAAGTGATCCCCAAATCACTTCCTCAATGGGGCAAGAAGATCTCACAAGGTAGGACCTTCCGATCAATGACTCAGACTCTGCAGAACCCTTGACTTCCCAGCCATGGATGATCTACCATGACCGAAGCAGACTCAAGTCTTTAAGGCGAGAAGCGATTTGCCAAGCCAGTGCTGATTGCAAACCTAGTGAGACAAATCAAATAGTACCTCAGAAAATCAGAAAGAGACGGGCCCCAAGGGCTACTCACTGAAGAAACAAGACCGCTCAACCCACAGTGGAGCAGGAATTTCTCAGGCCCCTTCCCCCGTTGCCAAGTTTGCTGGACTTCATCCTCAGCACGATCCTTTTTCCTTCTTCATCTTGTTAAGAAGATGTCGCTGTGCCATCTTCCAGTCAACAAATGTCCGATGAGGGTGATGATGGTAAAAGCACTCCCCAGGGGTCTAAGCAAGGGGAAGACCTAAAAGCCCCCTGCAACCGTCCAATCCAGGTAATGACGTAAAAAGCGGCCCAGATCAGTCTGATGAGGGGAATGACCTTAAAAGTCCCCCACTTTCTAACCCTCCTACACCTTCTTCTCATGCTTCTCATTCTCTTTCTCCTATGTCTTCTTCAGGTATGACCTTGACCTAGACTTCGAGGCTCTCGACCAAGAATTTGAAGGAATCAATATAAGCAGGACACAGCTGAAGCGATCGAGAAAGACCCTGGTGCAGGCAACAGTTGATGCCCTAACAGCTAAAGCCAAGGCAGAGCGACTTTCATCATAGAAGCGCAAGATGTCAAAACCAAAGAAGCCCTAGTGGCCCTCTGAGCCTGACTTCGAGCAGAGATTGAGAGATTCAAGGGGGCAAAGCTTCCATTCTCAGGGCGCTTGCCACATGGTGTAAATCTCTAGAGCAATGCCCAGCACGGGGCAGATAAACCTCAGATTGAGAAAGATGTTGCAGCCTCTACCGTAGAAGACGGGCACCTTGAAGTTTCCATGGCAGCCTCTGTCCCTTAATCCAAAGACTAGTCTGCTTATTCTACTGCTCCCTAGTCTTCTTCCTAAGCCCAATACCTTAAACAATCTCCCTACCCTCCAATTTCCTAGGACCCCCTTTTATCCGATACACTCAGTCTCTTCTAGAACCTCAAACTTCCATCACTCAAACCAAGCCCGCTATGCAATCAAGTCAGCCAGCAAACCTAAATAAGCCCTCTTTACTCAAACCTGCTCCTTAACCCAATATGCCCACCAAATCTGTGGCAGGACTAGGAGCACAAGGTCTTGATTAAGAGAAGGTGAAGATGATGTGATAGGGCATCTACAGAAGCTTCATGCCCTTCTCAGCGTCTATGATGCCCTCATGCTTTCAAAGGATTACCGGATGGCTTTGGTTCAGGCTCTCTTTGACCCAAAAGTGTACGAGATCGAAGTCGAACCTATCGAGGTAGACCTGACAATTCTACAATGATGTATGCCAATAACCTTTTTAGAGAAAGATCTGCAATTACGCGAAAAGTTTCATAATCGACCTCTCTTTATTGATGGCTAATTACATACATGACTTATCAACCGAATCATGTCAGATGGAGGGTCAGCAGTCAACCTCATTCCAATAAGGATCCTTACTCGATTAGGGTTGGGGTCCGAAGATCTTACCCTGATCCACATCACAGTTAAGGGGTTTATCCAATCTGGAGAGATGCCGGCTCGCATGATACGACTTCGTTTTAAGATCGGTGAGCTGAATGATTACGCCCAGTTTCATGTAATCGACACCGACATTTCTTACAATATTCTCCTCGGTTGGCCATGACGCCATGATCAGGGGGTGGTTCCATCAACATTGCATTAATGATTCAACTATAGCTGAGACAGGAGACACAATACGGTGTATGCTGACAAAAGACCATTCCCTATCATTGAAACTCACAATGCGAATGCAAAATATTACTTCACCAATTAGGGGTCGCCCCAGGAGCTAAACGATGGAGGTCAGAAGTTTACAATCAAGACAACGTCTTCTCCCCATGAAGATGTTGAATATGTTCGGAGAACACTGATAGACATGTTCAAAGAGGAAGAACGGCAGGGCAGAATTTTATCTTTAACTACTCTTCATTCCAACATCCCAACCATCATCCCTCAAGATATTCTTCCTTCCTTTGGAAAAGAGTCCTCACCCTCTGCTCCCAGTTCTAAGCCACCTTGACCGAAAAATGAACCAAAAGTTATTTCTGAGATCGAGCAAGCCATGGGGGTAGAATTCCTAGCTCCAAGGATCACCCATACACCGGACTATCAGAAAGTCCTGCATATCCCCATTGCACTCTTGAAAGCTGAAGCAGTGCGACAACCGCCGCAAAGGGTTTTTCAAAATCCGGTTGCTATAAGTATAGAGGATGTTCCTCAGACTGTTATCTAGCCAAATTTTTACTTTTCCCCAACCTCTCAGGAGAGAAGTTCGGTGAAGGGCAACTTCCTCCCCCTCAAGGGCAGGATCCTCTAGCAAACTTGAGAATGGAAGTTCGCAGTCTCCAAAGTCAGCTGGAGGTCATGTGTATCACTTCAAAGCATCTCAAAGAGTTCTTGCCGAAGACTGAAAGCTATGATGAGCTTGAAGTAAACGCGCTGCTAATGGAGGCCAAAGCCCCTCCTGATTGGACTATCTATAACAATCAGGCTCACCAAATCATGAGGAAAATGAATTATGAGCCCTTGGCTAATCAGACATTGGAAGGAGAAAAAGTAACGACTCCCTATTTCGAAAGCCATCTGAGCCTCGACAGTCCACCATGGGACTAAACAAGGCCTAGGGTATTAGTCTCTTGGGATGTGGAAAGTGTCAGGAGGCATTCAAAAGAATCACATGAAGCGCAATAAAAGTAAAGAGAGAATGAAACCATCCTGTAAAGTTAATAAATAAGAGAAGCACTTTATTCATCATTCAAAACTTTTACAAGTGCTAAGAAAAAAAAGAAGGGGAATGACATTCTCATAAATGATCAATCATCTTATTGATCTCTGCGCTACGTGCTTCAGGAGAAGTCTCGATTCCTTGAACACATGCCTTCAGCTCCACCACTGTTTGAGTCGCCTCTATCTTCACCACAGTTTTCGACTCAATTGTGCCATCAAGTTCGAACAAATCTGCAAGCAAAGAGGCCTCCATGGACTTCCTTTAAGCCGTCTCTGTCTTGAGGCCCGTGATATCTTCTTTCAGTATTCGCATTGCCTCTCTGACTTCGACCATTCTCTTGAAGCTCCCTTGTGCCTCTTTTTTGAGGTCCTACTGGTGGCCAGCTATCAAGGCTTTCTTCTCAATACAAGCATCTATCTTCTCATGACTGTGCAAGATCAACTATTCCAAGGAGGCTACCCTTCTCGCTTCTTCCTCATGATGAAGCACTCCCAATCGCTAATTCTTCAACTCGTTTAGAGTTGTGCCAAAATGGGAAGCACTCTGACACCGTCACGACCACAGTAGTCCCAGCAAACTCCCTCAGCCTAGCCAAACCTTCTCCCAGCTCATTGAAAGGCAGCTCCCTCAAGCCCTGAAGGCCTGCTCTAAGCATGCCTTCAATAATGCTAAAAACACCATCGAAAACAGGCCTCAAAGGTGATGCTAAGGCCACCACTACGGAAGACACCTTGATCTCAAGAACCGGGCTTGTTGAAGAGATAGCCATCCAAGCCACTGGCTCCTCTGAAACAAGGTCAAAGCCTAAGCTTCTTCCCTTCGGGCTCATGGACAGCCCTGATCTCAATCTGTATGGGCTCTTCGATGACAACCTCGCTGTTTGGACCCTCTCTTATGGGGACCTCTACTTTTGTCGCAACGGGCTGTAGAGGAACTTGTTCCCCTTGCTTCTCACACTCTTGGGCTGTCACCTCAGCATCATCAAGTTCAGGAATCTCCCCTTCTCTTTGGCCTTACCCAGCCGACTCATCCCTGATAGTGGCTTCCTCCACTTGTTCCTCACCTTAAACAGCCAGAACCTAGGCCACAAAGAGCTCAGTCCCCTCTTCTTCATGACTTGGGGTCATGGAAACGACAATCTCTTAGTGTTCAGGCACGTTATCAACTTCAGGCTCTTCTCCTCGAGTCATAGCCCCTGCCTTGGTTGGGGCACTAAACTCCTCATGCATGGAGGACACATTGACATCTGAACCCCTATCTAGAGCAGTTGCTTCGGGGCTTTCATCCTCCTCAGTCTCGACCAGAGCCGCCTCAGACTCAGGAACTACCCCTGGACTCAAGGGTGTCTCCCAAAGATCTGGAATCCCCTCCCAATCAAAAGTAATGCCAATAGGCTCAGAGCTATCAGAGTCGTCAGCTTGGGTTTCTGAAGAAAAGAAAACATTTTAGCAGAAGCAGAAGATGTTTCAAGAAGATTTCTTAAAAAAACAGAAGAGGAAAGCCTACCTCCTGATTCTAACACCACAGGAAGCTTGTCACTCTTCCACCTCTGAATACACCCACTACCTGAAAATGCTGCATGGGTGTTCGCAGTAGTCGGGCACTTTCTTTTCTTTCCCCCTACTGGAGTAGGAGCTGTCGCCTCAGATCCACCTCTTTGAAGACCTTCTATCCAATTTGCGGTGGGGACCGCTCCCGATTAAGGCATTCAGGTCCTGTGGTGGATGCTTCTCGTAACCAGAGCCTTGTCGCCCTCATTCCATTCGAAGATTGAGCTAAGACTGTCGAAGACACTTCTAGTCATTTTCTTTATTGCAAGGAATTTTGGCAAGGCCTCATCAGCTGCTATCTCATGCAGAAGCCCCATAGCCTGCCAGTTGGAGGGATAATCCAAGGTAAACACCGCGTCGGGAGCAAGAGCATCTGTCAGCCTCCTTTCTTGGGTGTCCTAGATCCAGTTACCATTCACTCTTTTCCATGGGTGATCCTTCTCCAAATAGCCCTTACTCAGTTCACATATGCCTTAGTGGTTTGAACTCTCCTACCAAAGTGAGGTAGCACATACTTGCTAGTCTTTGTCCTTTCAAGACACATAGACTAAGCGGTCCATAAATGCTCTGGCTGCCAACACTCTCAAAAATTTCCAAATTCTTTCGCCCTCCCCTTATACACCCTACTCTGGTGCTTTTCGAAGAATATCGAGAAGGCGCAGCTTTGATCAAGCTTGTGCTGACGGGCGAAGCAGTGAGGGAAATACCCCTCTAGCCGGGCACTGTATGGAGTCCGGTAAGGTAGGACTTCCCCTCTGATGCTCAACATTGGGGCACCGTCCAATTCCATCCCCAACTCATCAATAAAAGCACGGTCGGTGAAGCTTCCGCTTGAAAGGGGACCCTCTTATGTACAAAGAATCATCAAACAGAACCTGAGCTTCCCCTGGGGTATGGAAGATAGCCCTCTGGTTCGCAATCCTCATCAAGAAGGGCCACATTTTATTTCCTGAACATTGATGCTTGGCATAGGTGTTAGGGAAATAAGCCCCTAGCCACCCATACACGTAATGCGCAGGGAACGAAGTTTTAAAGTCTTCAGGAAAAGCTTCTCCTCCTACAATTCTGCTCCCTCCCTCTTTGCCCTTATAAGATTTTCCAAGGGAGATGGCCCCTAAGCCATGGTATATGTTGCACAGGACTGGCTGGGCAAGGGCATACTCACGCCCTTTGGCCATGTTACAAGCCACATATAGTACCTCAGGACGAATGTCATCCCCCCAGCCAGGAAACACAAATCACACAAGAATAGGGCCAAGTAAGCAGCCAAGAAAACACGGTATTACCAATCTCGAATTGATATAAGGGAGGCGACTCTTTTGCAACTGCCTTCCCTTTCCCATTCGGAGTACCCAGACCTCCCTCCGGATAATCCCTATAAAAGAATTTCATCCATTCTGTAAAGGTGACCTTGCCATTGGTAGATCAACCTACAATCGACTGATAGGCCTCAAATATCTTTGAAAGACTAGCCGGCGACTCTTCACCCTCCGAGTTAACACTACCAAATATGACTGAGTTTGAGGGAACAAACTCGTCTTACATAGCCCCAAGCATCGGGAGACCTCCAACAAAGTGAAGATCTAGTAAAGAGATTCCCTGCTTCTCCATGACTAAGAAATCATGTATTGCTCACATGGCTCCACGTCCCCAGCAATACCTTTATTCGTATTAGAAAAATGGTCGTAGTAGCTGCCTGAACACTGGACCGCTGCTAATAGCGAAGCACGCTCGAGAACGCTTCCATACGAAGGCAATACCTTCATAGTCCAGGAAGCGTATCCCTTTCGGTATTGGTTCTCTCCATGAATCTAGAAGCCTTTTGCCGACCACCTCAGTAATCCCTTCGCCTTGACCATTCGCTTTCCCAAGGTGGGCAAGTTCTCCACAGAAGCTATGTTTCGATGCATACAGTGAAGATGTGCCATCCCTTCTTCAATACAGACATTGCCATCATTGCCCTCCCGCACTTCAAAGCATACGGGGTCAGTAATGAAAGTTACTCTAAGAGGCCACTCTGGCTTGTACACTGGCTAGGTTGGCCAAATGGGTTCACCCCTTGATAAAACTTCACCTGTAAAATCACGGGCGCTGATTTCCCCTTCCCTTGGGATCTTCTTCACATCGGGGATCTGGTAAAAGCAACTAGCCATTACATAGCTCCGGTTGAGGCTCTCAAAGTGAGCTCCTTAATGTCGAGCACCGGTTACATGTTAACGATTAGCGCCAGTTGAGTTTTTCGAACACTCAGTGCCGGTCGAGCTTCTCAATTCCCAGCGCAGGTTGAGCGCCAACAACTAGCGTCAGTTGAGTCTTTCTGCTCTCAGAGTCGGTTTACATTGCCAACACCCTAGCGCCGGTTGAGTTTTTCAAAGGCCAACGCCAGTTGAAAGAAAATCCCTCACACATCGGCACATCCTTCGGCGCTGCCTCACACATGAGCGACTGATAACCCCATGCCTTCCCCACGATGTTTCACCTCCTGCAGCCCTACGGCCCACCTTTTACGACCTTTGTCTTCCATCGGAATTACTCCCACATGGTCAGGAACTCACAAGAAAACTTTCCCGCCTATATCTTTTGTCCTGAACGTCACTAGAACCTCGCTGGGAAACCTCTGCGACACCACTAATACTGTAAAAAAGTGGAGATAACCCGGTAAACCTCTTCAAAGTGTTCGAAAACTTCTGCAACACCGCGAGTGGTGTCGAAAAGCTACCACAACCATCGAAAAACCCCTTAAAATCCGTAGAAATTTCCTAGGATGCACGAAAATACTCACTACTGTGAAAGGAAAATGGCAGCAAGAATTCATGCCCTTTCGTGGAAAACTTCTTGGAGGACTCTCCTTTCCCTGCTACTTTCTCTACAACTTCGCCAAATTTTGGGCAAAGTCTGCATGTCGAAGGTCTTCTCTGCAAAACTCTTACTGTAATCCTGCTGCCTGCCAAAGAACCATCCCTATAGAGACTGTTGCTGGAATCCCACTGCTCGCCGAAATCTTCAACCGAGCATTCTCTCCTCACTGTTAAAGAAAACTTTCTTAAGTTTTTACCCTTAGTGAAAAATAAGGAAAAACAAGGTTTTACCCCCTTATATAAACTGCACTGCCCTCAAGAGCCCTTCACACACTCGGAATACCAACTGCATCGAAGGGAAGCCAAGCAACAATGAGTCAGGTCGGGGTTCAACACAAGGCCCAAGGTAACTCTCAACGATCCATCCCAAGCATTGGTTGATGCAGCCCCGGGTAAATTTCCAAACAACCCCAATCCCGGTTGAATTAGCGCCAGGTGTGTTTCCAAACACAACCTTAGTGCCGGTTGACTTAGCGCTGGGTGTGCTTCCAAATACGACCCTAGTATTGGGTGTGTTTCCAAATACAACCTTAGCACCGGTTGACTTAGTGTCGAGTGTGTTTCCAAATACAACCTTAGTGCCGGTTGACTTAGCGTCGGGAGTGTTTCCAAATATGACCCTAGCGTCGGTTGACTTAGCGCTGGGTATGTCCTCAAAAAATGACCCAGCGCCAGTATCATTCATAATGCTAGTTGAACAGCGCCGGTTGTGTTGTGATAACTCAGCACGGGTTGTGTTGTGAGAACTCAGTTCCGGTTGAATATTCGCAATAGGCCATCATCGCTACACATGGCGCCGACCGTATTTCAAGCATTGTTTGCCCTACCACTATCCCTAGTGGACTTGCACCTAGGTCATTGCACCTAAACTGTGACTTCCTCAATGGAGTCAGGAGCTGTCCCTCATCCCCCACTAGGAGTCACACCCATACTGCGGCCCATCATCCCCTGTGAAGTTAGGGTCATTCTTACTTCCCCAATCCCCAGTGGGTCAGCCTCACAGTAGGCTACCATACCCCTAGGGAGTCAGGTTACCTGTTATAGAGACTAATCTTTCACTCAGAAAGTACGCTTAACCCCTATAAAACCATAGCGGGGCCCACTTCTGCTGATCACCTTCATCAGACCACCATTTTCATCTGAGCTCTCAGTTTGTGAATAGTCTTAACCATTTTATCCCCAGGGAGTCGGATTACCATTCATAGACCTATTCCCTATGACGCTCCACCTACGTGGCAACCTATACTATGGTCAAGTTGCGCGACCCAAAACTGCTCGGTCCATACTACATGACCCTAAAGTGCTCAGCTTCGGTCCATACTGCATGACCCTTAACTGCTCGGTCCATACTGCATGACCCAAAACTGCTCAGCCTCGACCCATACTGCATGACCCTCAACTGCTCGGTCCATACTGCATGACCCTAAACTGCTCAGCCTCAGTCAATACTGCACGACCCTAAACTGCTCGGTCCATACTGCATGACTTTAAAGTGCTCAGCCTCGGTTCATACTGCATGACCCTAAACTGCACAGCCTCGATCCATACTGTATGACCCTAAAGTTCTCAGCCACGGTCCATACTGCATGATCCTAAACTGCTCAGCCTAGGTCCATACTGTATGACCTTAAACTTTTCAGCCTCAGTCCATACTGCATGACCCTAAACTGCTCAACCTCGGTC
>NW_006499776.1:2281061-2372915 GCF_000471905.2 Amborella trichopoda
AAGAAGAAAAGCTCAAACCCTATCAAGAATAGGTGGAAAAGATGATTCCATACTTTAAGAAAATCACCTTTTAGCAGGCAACTAGGGAAAATAATTAGTTCACCAACACCCTTGCAACCCTTGCTTCAATAGTCGATATTCCTCCAGAAATCACCACACTGCCATTCTACATCAGGAACAAACATGACCCTTCCACACCGAGGATTGAAAAAGAAATAGAGCAAGAGAATGAGAAAGATGGGGAAGTATCTTACGTGGTTTCAGATGCGCTAATCAAAGCAAGACCGTGGTTCCACGATGTTTTGTCCCCACTAAAAGATGGTTTATACACCGAAGGAGCCACCAAAAAGGATAAAGAAGCCCTTCAAAGGTTTTCTATGGGATTCTTAGTAAGAGGTGATCTCTTATTTAAAAAATCCTTCAATGAAATCTTTATACGGTGCCTCGATCAACCAAAAATTGACCAAGTACTAATATAGTTGCACAATGAAGGAGATCATTCTAGGGCAACAGCCTTAACTCAAAAAATTAGGAGCCAAGGCTATTACTGGACCACCATGGCTGAAGATTGCTGGAATTTCATTTAGTGGTGTCCCAAATGTCAACTCTATGGAGACCTCATCCATACACCGCCCGTATCACTCAACTCAACATCGCTAGTATGGCCCTTCGTCATGTGGGGTCTTGATATCATTGGAGTGATATCACCAAAAGCCTCGAACGACCACCGTTTTATATTAAGGGCTATATAATACTTCACCAAATAGGTAGAGGCTGCATCTTTTGTTAAACTTGAAGGCCAACATGTTGCCAATTTCACAAAGAATAAAATTGTATTCATAATTGGAGTTCCTGAGTCAATCATCATTGATAACGGATCCCATCTCAAAAATGAAAAGGTCACTAAGGTGTGCAAAAAGTTTGGGATAACACAAAAATTCTTCTCACGTTACTACCCTCAAGGAAATTAACAAGCAAAAGCCACAAATAAAGGACTTCTCAGAATCCTAGACAAAATAATAGAAGGCAAGAAAGATTGACACGAAAAGCTAAATGATGCCCTATGAGCCTACCGGACAACTGAGAAAACTCCTACTAGCATGACTCCATACTCATTGGTATATGGTATGGAAGTAATGCTACCTATCGAGGTTGAGATACCATCCCTCTAAGTCCTTATCCATAAAAATTCAGATGAGGAACAAAAGATTGAAGCATGAATCGCTGCCCTCATTAATTTGGATGAAAAACTACTACAAGCAACACATAATATCGTTGCTTACTAACGTAAAACCAAGAAGGCATACCAAAGAAAATTTGTTCCTCGACAATTCAGAGAAGGTGATATGGTACTCAAGAAAACCTTCCGCATTCTTGCAAATCCACACCCTTTAGGTACGTTCAAACATAATTGGGAGGGGCCATTCATGGTTACCTGAGTGCATGCAGGCAATTCTTATAAAGTAAAAAATTGGGAGGGGTATGAACTCAATGATCCCATTAATGCAATGTATCTTAGAAAATACTACCCGTAATGGGCTAAAAAATGTGGTGAAAACCTGAAAAGGCATCACAAAGAAAAATAAAAAAATAGAAAAACAAAAAATTGGATATGGTGAAAACCTAAAAAGGCATCACGGGTAAAAGGAATAAAAAGATCTTCAAGAAGGAGCTTTCGATGCAAAACACTCAAGTACAAACAATTACTTGCAAGTTCCAATAATACTACACAAGCAGACCCTGAGGATGAAGACTCCTCCTAAACCCTGCAGGTTCTTAATACAACCAACTCAAAAAGATGTAGGAGGGTGACATGAATGGAAAACCGAAGTGATTTTGATGAACCCTGAAAAACGTCGAGACCCACTCCAAGATGGAAGCCCAGCAAGAATCTAGAGGATTCTTCATGGATCTGTGATGCACAAGATGAAAGCTCCAAAGGTGAGAACCTTTTGAGTTCTTACGATCCCACAAGGAAATCCTTTCATCGTCTTTGGGTAAAAACGTGACAAAGAAAATGACCACCAAAGGGGCCATAGGTGGCAAAAATGTAAGGCCCGTCCATTTTGAAAATGCTTTTCAAATTCACTTTTAAATCATCCATTTTCAAAGACAAAACCCTTTATAGAAAGGACTTCTGCTATCACTACAAGAGGCTAAACTGTTAGCCGATTTAGCCTCGTTACCGAAGCCAACTTCTTACGCTTATTATAAAGGCTTGAAACTAGTCAAGCACTCCATGGTTGTATAACTACCAACTACCACATATCAGAGATGGGTGAACCTTGCTAATGATGATATTGGCTAGTTTGGGAACATTTTTCTCTCGACTGGATCCCCTGAGGCAAAATGAGGCAAGCTCATCCCTGTGTGTGTGTATGATGACCCAATAGCGAAAAATTCGAGATAAAATACCCTACAACTAGGGAACTGAGTTTGTAAAAATTCAGTTTAAAAAGTGTGTGAAAATAACATGTTCCCCTCTACCTCGATGAATCAATCACACACGGAAAAAAAAGAAAAAGAGGAAGGATACCGAGCAAGAGAAAGAAGCCAGGGTAGAACGAAAAGTGAAGCAATATATACATATGAAGTTCCAAAGATATCCCTACACAAAAAAAAAAGAAAAAAAGAGACGAAGGTCACTTCTTTGATATTGAATCCTCCTTGACCCCTGCTGTACGGCTTCTGGCCTCTCCCTCCAATCTAGGTTGAACCTGCCTCGGACCCCTCGTCATCTGAGTAGACGCCCGAGACAGTGACTGACTCTGAACAAAAGATGGTAACGGGACCCTCACATAAGGATTCACATTTGCTAAAGAAGGGTTGCCACTTGCAGCCAATAGGAGTCCTGAGAGTCTGTCGCACCTGTCCATAAGACCCTTCACGTCCTCCTCAAGTTCGTGACATTCATCTCTGACCGAATTCTGTTGAAACAACAACATGACATGAGAGAGGTTGTGATATATTTATAGACATAAAAAAAAAAAGATATAACAGCAAAGCATATCCTCTCTGATCGTTAGCGGTCTATGCACCTCTCTAAATCTCTAATGTGGTCGAGAGATGGTCAAGGAAGAGTAGGAGCAACAAAAGAGGAGGATGGTACTAATCGTACTCTCTCCAGCTCGTCCCTCAGCGAGTCACGCTCCTCGACCGGAATCACACTCCTAGACCGCTGAATCACGCTCAACATGAAGGGAAGCGACTTCATCAGTAGACGATGGGCCCTCATCAAGATAAGCAGTCCGCAGCTCCCGCATCACCCCCTCACCATGTTCGGTTAGAGTGGCTATATCTCTCAAAAGAGCCCTATATCTATCCTCATACTGAGACAGAGAGATACCCTCCTCTTCCTCCTCACCAATAACTCGAGGAGCTCTACTCCTTCATTCCTCTATCTAAGGAGCCATCTCTCTCAGAGAGGCATCCTCAACGACGGTGCTAACCATAATGGGAGTCCAGGGTGGGGTAATCTCACAGGACATTTGAGGAAGGCTAAGCTGACGGCAGACTCGACCAGGGAAAGTGAGCATCACCAGAACCATGCAAATCAGGTGAACCATCGTCTTGAAAGCTTGAGAAGAAGATGCATAAACAGCAGGGATGGGCTCAACTCTCTTGGGAGTCCAGTCAATCTAAAAATCAAAAAAGGATGTGTCAAGTCAAATAAAGAAGGAGAAAGGGGGGAAGAAGAAGAAGAAAACGAAGAAAGAACCGATAAAGCACATAACTCACATCCCCTACGACTTGAGTGTCTAAGAAAAGCGAGTAATACAACCACGAAGGGATCCTTTCAGAATCCCACACTCCATATGACCAGCAATGAATCGTCAGGAATGATGGTGCCAGTCGACGGGGAAGAGGGTGAGGAATGGTGATGTGCTCCCACGCCCAGACTTGGAGGAAGATCGAACAACCTCCCAAGTAGCGGGATCCTCTGGCCACACTACAAAGGTGATGATGCTGCCAGCCCACGATCGCTGAACCCCACGCCACTCGCTCTAAGTAGTCTAGCCACCTGGTCATCCAAACCACTAACAAATGGGCTCAACCCTTGGATCGATCCACAAAGTTAAACTCCCCGAACAAATATGCAATGAAGACCTACAAGGAATATATCTCACTATCTGAAAGAGGAGCATGATCAATGGTCAGATCCACCTCCTCCAGGAGCACCTCTGGCTCGTCCTCGATCATAGCCCGCCCATGCGCATCCCGGATCCTCTATCTCTCTTGCTTCCTCATCAGCAAGCGACGCCTGAGGAGGCACCGTATCCTCATCAAAAAATGCGCTCCCATCACCATGATCAGGGGTGTCGCACCCGACACTGGACGAAGGCTGACTAGACTCACCCTGCATCGACTCACTCACCCCAGCATCATCCTCTTCCACAGGGGCCTTCCCCTTATAGAATGGTCTCCTACCTACAGAAACTGAAACCTAGGGAGCACGGCCACCCATCATCCTCTCTACACGGTGGTACTCTAGTAAATTCCCACCTTAGCTTCCCAAGGTGGATATCTGAATCATGCTTTCCCCTGATCTTTTCAAAAGGAATACCAAGTAACTCCTTGCTATCAGAGGCATAACTAGTAGACAACCCTGGGGGAATACTCAAGAAAGGCTCACCCTCACTTCGAACCCCAAGAATCCAAGTAATATCCTCAAGGGTAGGGGCAAGCTGGCCACTTCGCAGCAGAATGGAACAGGTCTCCGGTCTATATCAGAGACATAACTCCGCAATCAAAGCATGATCTAAGCTAAAAGGCCTGATCCGGCAAACCTCCAATAAACTATTCTGGGCAAGAGCCTGCCTCTGCCCAGGAGTCAACAACGCCGCCCATTTACGAATAACAAATAGATGAGATCAATAGTTAATGAAGAACCCCTACAAATATATACATGTATATAACAAAAACAAAAGAGGAGGGGAGGGGGGGGGGGGGGGGGGGTTGGGGGGAGTCATCAAGCTTGAGCCATCAAGTTCTCATGCTTCATTAAAAAAAAAAAAAATCACCTCACTATAGGGGTATTCTGGTCATTCTACAATTGAGGGTATTTTACACCCAGAAGGAAAGTATGGTCATTCTACTATCCCTAGTTTATGGGGGCAGAAAAAGTCATTCAAAAGTACCCTTGAAAGGCATAGTTCACACTCAAGGGTATTTTGGACATTTTACACTCAGGGGTATTTTTGTTATTTTACACCCAAAAGCGCAGTATGGTCATCCTACCATCCTTAGCATATGAGGGCAGACACAGTCATTCAAAATTACCCCCAAAAAATAGAGTTCACACTCATGGATAGTTTGGTCATTTTGCACTCAGAGGTATTATGGTCATTTTACACCCATAAGCGCAGTATTGTCATCCTACCATCCCTTGCTTATGTGGACAGGCACAATCATTCAAAATTACCCCCAAAAAATAGAATTCACACTCAAGGGTAGTTTGGTCATTTTGCATTCAGGGGTATTTTAATCGTTTTTACACTCAGAAGTGCAGTATGATCATTCTACCATCCCTAGTTTATGGGAGCAGTCATTCAAAATTACCCACGAAAAATAGAGTTCACACTCAAGGGTATTTTGGTCATTTTGCACTCAGAGGTATTTAGGACATTTTAGATTCAGAAGCGCAGTATGGTTATCCTACCATCCCTTGATTATGGGAGCAAACACAATCATTCAAAATTACCCCCAATTGGGTAATTTTACACTCAATGGTATTTTGGTCGTTTTACACTCAAGGGCATTTTGGTGATTTCCACCCGAAGGGGTAGTATGGTCATCCTACCATCCCAAGACTAGGGGGGTAGAAACATTCATTCAAAATTACCCTCAGAAAACAAAGTTCACAGTCAGGGCTATTTTTGTCATTTTGCACTTAAGGGTATTTTGGTCATTTTACCCCAAAAGCGCAGTATGGTCATCCTACCATCCCTAGATTATGGGGGCCGGAACAGTTACCCCAAATTACCCCGAAAAGTAGAGTTTGCATTGGGGGTATTTTGGTCATTCTCAATCTTAGCCTATTTTGGACTTGTCCACATCCTTGGCTAACCATCCTCACCAAGGGTATTTCAAACCATCTCAACCTAGCTCCCAATGATTTGAGCTTTTAACCGAACAGTTCACGAGCATGTCAGAAGGATTTTTGCATGAAGGTTCCGAGCATGTCTGTGCATCTTTTTCGAAAAATATTTCGTCACAACAAAAGTATTCCATGAAATCTTTACAGGTCATCTCTTATTTTGAAAATTGGAAAACAAGATCATTTTTTTTTAGGCCCTCCCAAGTCGAGGGAGGTGATGTGCGATCCTCAAAAATACCAAAATCCATTAGAGCATTCCATCAAACTTTTGAAAAGCTGGAGGCTTACCTTCTCTTGCCCCTTTGTTCTCGAGATATGACTCGATCTGAGTGTCCACTGAGGTTCCTCGCCGTCCATCCTCGAAAAAAGTCCGATTTTGGTATGAAATGTAATTTTTGCAAGGAAAACCCAAAAGGATAGGGTTGGAAAGTTTGAAAAAAAAAGAAAAAAGAAGGGGGTGTGACCCCAAAACAAGTGCAAAATAGGGGAGAGGCACCCCTTTTAATTAAAAACCCACCTGGGCTTGGCGGCACGCCTCGTGCTGCCTGGGCGTTAAGGTCCGTGTCGCCCAACCTGGCCCGGGCAGCACGGTTTGTGCCGCCCAAATTTTGCTTTGAAAAAAAAAAAGGGACCCGTGTCACCCACCTCAGTTAACAAAAAAAAAAAAAAACTTATATGGTCGGCACGTCTCGTGTCACCCGGGTGACACGTTCCATGTCGCCCAACCTGGGCGGCACAAGACGTGCCACTAAAAACCTCATTTAATAAAAAAAAAAAAGAATTTTCATATGGCTGGCACATCTCTTGTGCCCGAGCGACATGAACCGTGTCGCCCACCCCATTTAACAAAAAATAAAAATAATAATAAAAAAATTTACGTATGGGCAACACGACTCGTGTCACCAGCATCTTTTTGAGAAATCGTTTTTATCCCATTTCAAAATATAAAAAAAAAAAAATTCAGAAGGGTTGGGGGCACGTCCCGTGCTACCTGGGTGAGACGACCCATGTCGCCCACCTCAGTTATAAGAAAAAATATAAAATAAAAATAACACATCTATTTCAAAAAAAAAAAAATTCTTTTGGGTGGGGTGGCACGTCCCGTGCCTCCCTAGCAACATGACCCGTGTCGCCCACCTCAATTATAAAAAAATAAAAATAAATGACACTTACATGGGCGGCACCCGATTCATGTCGCTCAACCCTAGGAGGCACGAGAAGTGCCGCAAAAAACCTCATTTAAAAAATAAAAAAAAATTGGCATATGGACGGCACAACCCTTGTTGCCCACATCATTTTAAGAAATCATATTTTTTTATAAAATGACTTTTTGAAATAAAATGTTTTCAAATAATTTTGAAGCACATTGGTTTCGGACATCCTGTCAGATGCTCTATGGTGGCACGAGCCTAAATTGCCAACCAATTTTCAAAAATTTCAAAAAAGAATAAAAATAAAAAAGACAATGCTCCTTCGTGGCAGGGGCCTAAACTGCCAACCCGTTTTCGAAAAATAACAATTTGAAAAAATTCAAAAAGAAATGCTCCTCGGTGGCATGAGCCTAAAGTGCCAACCAATTTTCCGTAAATTTCGCTCCTTCGGTGGCATGAGCCTAAACAACCAACCAATTTTCTAGAAAGTTTCAAAAAAATAAAAATGCTCTGCAGTGGCATGAGCCTAAACTACTAACCAAGTTTCAAAAATTTAAAAAGAAATAAAAAATAAAATTCAAAAAATAAAAACAATCCTCGGTGGCATGAGCCTAAATTGCAAACCAAAGTCCGGTCTAGGGCACAACCATCGTGTTTTAATGGAAAAACATCAAACTCGGATGATGTTAATGAGCAAAGACAAAAGAAAAAACGTCAAAGTCGTGCGACGTTAAATAACCGAGACAGGAAAACCGTCAAACTCGTGCGACGTTAAAAAGCCAAGACAAGAAAAATGTCAAACTCGTGCTACGTTAAAGAGCAGAGACAAGAAAAACATCAAACTCGTGCGACGTTAAAAAGCCAAGACAGGAAAAATGTCAAACTCGTGCGACATTTAATAGCCGAGATATGTAACGTCTAACCCTGTATGACGTAAAATGTCGGATGTGTTCAAGGCACAACCACCCTGTTCAATGTGTTCAGGACACAACCACCATGTTCAATGTGTTCAGGGCACAACCACCCTGTTCAAGCGTCGAGCCCCGTATGATGCTAAAGGTCGGGTATATCCAGTTCAACGTCAAACTCGTGTGACGTAAAACAGTTGAGACAGGTAACGTCTAGCCCTGTATGACGTAAAATGTTGTATGTGTTAAGGGCACAACCACCCTGTTCAATGTTGTTCAGGGCACAAGCACCTTGTTCAATTTGCTCAAGGCACAACCTCTTTATTCAAACGTCTTTCCCCGTATGACGTAAAAGGGTTGAGTGTATGGTCCATCGTTGGGTGAGATTAAACTGCTTATAGGGCTCTATGGTTGCAAGAGTTAAAACTGCTAACCAACTTTGTTTTTCAAAATATCTTTCTCTTTTCAAAATTTTCACTATATGTCTTATGATTTCAAAAACTTTAATTCCTTTCTCAAAATCGTAGCATGTCCCTGCTCCGGGTCTATTTCAAATCTCCTCTACTTTCAAAATTTCTAAAAAGTATTTTAAAATGAAAGAGCTTGGACACCCATATATGATGAATGCTGCGTTTGCCGCGATTACCACGCTGCTGCCTCGCCTCTCTATTTGGAATTGATTAGACAAGTCTCGTCCTATAGAAAACTTTCTTATAGACAACCTTAGGAAACTCCTAAGGAAATTAAAGAAATTGTCAGGCTTAAAATTTTCAAATTGAGATACCCTGGAAGTCGAGTGACATGGCTGTAAAATCCACCTCGAGTTTCAAGCTTGCAAACTCGCTGTCATCTCACATCGAAAACCCTAGGATGAAAATACACTAGGTAGGTGAGCTTGAGAGCGTAATGACTTGAAGGGATAGTTGGTGTGCTTTCTGCCCATGACGTCAAGATGAAATCAATATCTGACTCCTGCCCCTCGAAGGACAGGGAACGTCAGAGAGTATACTGCTTTGCTACTCACATTTCCCTCGAAGGACAGGGACTGCATGTTCACCTGCCTCACGAAGGATAGGGAACGTCAGAGTGTCTACTTCTGTGCCACTCACCTATCCCTCGAAGGACATGGAGTGCTAAAGAGGGGCAGCTGTAGACACCCCATTTTAAATCTTGCAAATTCTATGATTTTATGAACCCTTAAGACCACACTTAACCTAGTAAACCCAAATCCATAGTTCACATAGCCTACCTTGTGATCCGGAACCAGTTTGCCTACCTGCAGAAACCCTGTTTTGACCTAGATTTCTGTAAATGCCCTATTTTTACCCAAAAAAAATTAAACATAGTAAAAAGTCCATTTTGAACCAAATTTTCTCTGAGAGCTTCACAAGAGGCTAAGGAACACATCTGAAAAGAAAAACTTCAATTTCGACTAGTTTTGGTTTAGGCGACATAAGGCGGGCTGCCCAGGTGACACGACCCGTGCTGCTCAGCCTTAGGCGACACGGCAGGTGCCACCCAAGCGACATGACCAGTGTCGCCCGGGCGACACGCCGCGTGCCGCTCAAGTGACATGACCCGTGAGGCCCAGTTTTAAATTTTTATTTTTTTTTGCAATTTACTTGGGAGGTATGCCCTAGCGAAATGCCCCATGCCACCCAAATCCGCCTCCGCAAAATGGTATCTTTAACTGGGGGGATTTGTTTGTTGCGTGAGTTGTCTCTCCCCAAACTTTGACCCCCTTTTGAGGATCCTTTTGGGGACCATTTAGAGGGGGACGAAGAGAGAAACTAGGAGGAGGCCTGAGACGAGAGAAAAAACCCTAGAGATAGAGATTAGAGACACTAGAGAGCTGTAGGAGATAGAGATTTGAGAGAAAAAATCAGAGAGAAAAGCCTATCTAACCTAAGCCTAAGAATCCTAGTTCCAAGACATTTTCTAGGGCACAACTACCACCATAAACTTGCTTATCGACATCTGGACCAGAAGGGCAAAAGGATCCAGTTCTGATACGAGCGAGCCCTCGAAGGTTCGGGAAGCCCGGGCCATCCGGCCCAGTCTGATATTCTCTCCACCTTCATTTTCTCTCTTCTTTCACTGTATTTATTTTATTTTGATCGTGCTTTGATTTTTTTTATTGAAAATAGTGTTTTGAAATGCTTCGGATCATGTTGGCTCCACTACAGATCCGAGAGTAGATCTGCGTGTTTCTAGACAGATCTGATCTCAGATCTGAATTCGATTTCGGATCTACCATTGCTGTTCATTTCATTTATCAGTTTAAAGTGTCAGATTAGACTGATCTACATTTGCAGATCGCTTCAATTTTGCGCTGTAAACAATTCAGCGAAGAAATCACTAAAAACATCAAGGAACGAGCAGAGGAATCACCAAAAACATCAAGGAACGAGTGGAGAAATCACCAAAAACATCAAGGAATGAGTACACTATCGATCCGAAGTTTCAAGATCCATTCAAATTTCAAATCACATGATCGTGAGCTAAAAACACGATCCATGGCTCAAAGTTAGTGTCAAAACGATCGCCATGTCGAGCCCTATAAGAAAACAATCATCTTTCGATCAACCGGGCATCAGAACGACCCCGGATCATCCATGAAAAATCATGCACGTTCTAGAGCAACATAAGGACTGTTCTGAAATTCCACAAATTGTTAAGAAGGGGAAAATATGTATTTTGCAATATATTTTCTAATTTCTTTTAATTCAATTTAATCTTAATTTTCAGCAATTAGGGTTACTTTTAATCAGCCACCCATGTTTGGGGCAAATTCTATATATACACGTACCATCATTGTACGCAGGAGGCAATAGACACATACACATAATACACAAAGAGAGAGTTTTTACTTAATAAAGTTTCTCTTTCTTCTCATTGTTGTGTCACGTTTGGAGAGAGAGACTAAGGTGAGAGAAACTTTTGGACTGATACCCTTAGGCTCAAGGTAAATATTCTCTCTCTTCTTTTTTTTCTTCTCTCTCTTCCTTTCTTTCTTCTTCTTCTTCTACATCTAAGCTCCTCTCATAGGCCATGCACGACAGTGGCAGTGTCATGCATGCCTCTCCTATAGCCTCACAGGTTGCGCATGTTGATGGCAGCGCCATGCGTGAGCTTCCTTCTCCCTCTATTTCATTCTCTATCCTCCGGCGAGGCTTGCAGACGGTGCTGCTCATTGCCTTCCGCAGACGTATCCTCGAAGTCTCAGTGAGGAACGTGAGTAGTGAAGCCTATTGCTGTTCGTGGGGGATTCACCCTGTCGCGTGACTATTACAGACGGCGATGTCCATTGTCGTCTGCAAAGGATCGCAGCAATACCTGTCGCCACACACAGGCTCCTTCCGCGCCTCTCATTGCCCATCTTCGTGCACCTCGTCAGGAGTTATCGTTGTCCGTAAGGGATGTGTTGCCTCGTTGCAGTGCCAACGGTAATGCATATTGCCATTTGCAGGCTTCTCTCGTATTCTTCATCTTGCGTCGTGTGTCTCGTGTGGGGGGGGGAGGGTGGCTATCGCCTTGAGCCTCACCAAAAGCCAACGCTGCTCGCAATGGAAGCAGTGTTTTCTCATGATGCCAGCGGAGATGCCCATTACCGTCTGAGTTCTTCCCTCTCCGTCGTCTCTTCATTCTTTTCTCTTCTCACATGATTGAGGGTAGACTTAGCCTAGCATTGCCATATCAGCCTCGATTTCAACTAGTATTGCCGTCGTGCTGGTCTTGACAACCATGCTCGTCTTGCTATCACTCCGAGTTTGTCACTTTCCAGCTGTCATATTAGTCTTGCCCCTCATCAACTTCCCTTCACTTTTCTATCCTTATTTGAACTTTCTAGTTCATCATTCTCTCACTTGAACGTACAACGCCCTAAGACAAGGGTGGGTCCCTTCGACCTACTTGTCTTGCAAATTAACCATAGAAGTGTTGAACAGAAAACAAGAGGATTGTAGGTCCAGGGAGGAAATTCTGAATCAACTAAACCAGCTGAGGGATTTCTTCGTGATCTAAGAGGGCGCCCACATGAGCCAGTCCAAGTCAGTCCCAAACCTACATTAAATTCCTCTCTCATCGGTTGGTATACCTGCCCTTGCTCTTGAGCAAGGTTTCAAGAGAGCCATCTCAAATCCCGGGTTCACCAGAAACCCGAGATACGTAACTCCAGATCATCTAGATCTGGAGGGAGATATCGAGGACCTAACCAATCATGTCTAGGGGAAATATTTATCAAGGCGATGAAGGAGGGAATGGCATAGTGGATAGCAAAGCCTTCCCAGGGGACTTCAAGATGCCTTTCCCCATTCATTATGTATATGGCTGGCTTGGGGCTTCTTTCCTGGGCATGTACCTCAGATTCGAAGAATTGGGGAAAGGGATGTGCTCATTTCTGTTGAGGATTACCTGGTAGAAAGCAATCTTCCATACTCTCGGCCATGCGCGTAGTTCGTTCTGCAACAACCACCTTCACATGAGGAGGCCCACCTTCTCAATAGGGAATCTCACAAACCGTGCCTTTGTTGACGAGCTGGGAAAGAGCATGGATGGTGCTCCTACTACTCATAAGGAGCTGATGTATATGCTCAGTGTCAGGGGCGGAGTTGATTCCTACCATACTGTCCATAGTGGGAAGCTCGAGGGGTATTTCCCTCATAGATTTGCACGACAACATAGGCTCGATCAAGGCTGCCCATTCTCCATTTTCTTTGAGAAGCAGCATAGCAAGGCGGCTAGCTAGAAGGACCAGTTGGGAACCCACCGAGAGACTTGGCTCCCGATGCACATTCACACAGCTGGGGCCATGTGCTTGGAGCTCACTGAGGTTAATAAGGATATGCTGCCATAGTTCAAAAAAAAGGGTGAGAACGATTGAGGCCCATGAACTCTAGTGGCGAATCACTAACAAGGGTATTGGGATGTCGGTCATCCCTGGAAAGGGGAGAATTCTCACTGGAGCAAGGAGACGAGGCATAAGAAGATGGAAAGGACACCTCCGTCAAGGGAGGTATTCACGCTAGGCTTTCCTTAGGATTGGCACGCCCTTGAGCGGCCTCGCCAAATTGTCATGGACAGATCTCTAAAGCGGTTTCTCGACATGGAGAAGAAGACAAAGAGCATTTTTTACAATCTCTCTGCTATTTTCAAATGGAAAGAGGTCCACAAGTTCTCGGGGTATGAAGGGCACCCAGTCCAAAATCTGAATGAATTGATAGGGAGCGGCTCTCATTGCAAGCTGGCCGGCAATTCCTCTAAATCAGGTACCTCGAAGGCTGCTGCGTCTGAACATGCGAGAGGATAGAAGAGAAAGTGAGCTACCCCAACATCGCCTCGTGCTTCGGCTAAGAAGGCACCCAAGGCTTCGAAACACTGAGGAAGTAAGATTCGAGTGGTGAGAGAGCTAGAAGATGGCTCCGCACCTTCGACTGCTTCAAAGGGCTGCGTGTCTCCTACTATTTCTGCATCGCCCTTCTCTTGAGGATTCGCCTTGTCATTCACTTGAACCTTCTTCTGGCCCTTCAGAGGCATAGGCTGGTGCCTCAGTTTCAACTGCCCCGATTGAAATTTCTTCGGACCAGGAAGTGGCTGAAGGGGAGGGCCCAATCCTGATGGAGGTGAACGGGGTTGATGAGGCTGGCTTTGATGAGGCACCTCTTGATGAGGCGACGAAGGTGGAGAGGGTCTCGAGAGGTTTAGAGGCTGCTGTGCCTACCAAGGAAAGGGAAACCCCAGTAGATCATGTGGTCATAAAAGAGGTTGGAGCCTCAGGGAGTGACGAGGGACCACCCGAGCAGTAGGAGGTTGCTGCAGCAAGTGATGTAGTTGTGGGGGATACAGATGCAGGACACCCTCAGAGATCAGGTTTGGAGGTCCCAGAGGTGGTACCCTTGGCTGTCGAAGAGGCAGGCCTTGTGGAGAAGCCTCTAGTTGATGTGGCTCCCTCAGAGGACAAGGGGTAAGAAAGAGAGGGAGAAGGTGTTGAACCTGCAGAGGTGGAGATGGCGGATCAAGAAGAGAGGAGGCAAGGAAAAGTCTCTGCCTTGGGAGAGGAGGACACGGTGGTGCAACCTAACACTAAGGAAGTAGCTCCAGGTGACGAGGTCAGCCTTTCCCTTGGTAAGGCTGCAGAGCTTACAAAGGGTGAGACTATAACATCTGAGCAAGAGAGGGTCGAGCCCGAAGTGGTCATGGAAGGGTATGTGAGGGAGAGAGTTGTTGCTGAGATACCAAGGCAGCCTGAGGTTGCCCTTGAATCTGGGGAGCTTGAATCCTTGGCTGCAATTAGGGATCCTCCTGTTGTGGTCGCCCCTACTGTCCTAGGCCCTCTTTAGGTGGGCTGTCGGGCATCATTTTTGAGATGCTTCGAACGGGCCTCTCGAAGCTGAGGGACTTGTCTCTCGAAGAGCTTGGAACAACGATCCTTCAGTTGAGGGGGACCGCCTTAGGAAATGCCCTTGAAGTTCTTCCTTACTTTGACAGCATTGCCAATGAACTAGAAGGATGGAGGGAAAAGGCGTTACTTGAAGAAGCAACTGCGTAGTAGCTAGAGAGCTCGTAGTTACCCCCTTTGAAGTTTTCACTTCTGCACTACCGAGAACTGGTAAACACCCAATCACAACAGATGGATGCTGTGGTCTCCCAAAGATCAGACCTTGCTGAGGAGGCTGTCACCCACCATTGCAAAGTGATGGCTTTAAGGGCAAAGATATTAGAGTTGATGTAGAAACTTGAAAAGCTGGAGAAGGAGACTGCGGCTTGGGAAGCAGAGGACAAGGTGCTTATTGATAACAGTTTGGCCCTTGAGTATTCCCTGGGAGAAGTGACCACCTTGATGGAGCATGAGGCGGAACTGGTCGCAGGGTTGAAGGGCGAAATAGAGCAAGCGAAGGTATTGGCCGCGACATGCTGGGGGAAGATCAATGAAGCAATTGATCGATTTTGATGATGCCTTATTTCTCTTTCTCTTTTTGTTTCTTCTTTTTGTAAAGAAAAGGAGCTTGTAATGCCCCCTTGACTTATAATGGAAAAACTCTTTTCTCTTTTTGTGTGCGGCATGTCTTTTATTCTTGCTTCTCTCTTTATTGCTTCTACCCTTTCACCGTGTGAAACGAAAAAGGATATCCCACTCCTTGCTTCGTCTTTTGTCAGCTTGCCATGGCTTCAATGACCTCAAATGGGGGAGTAGTTGCTTCCTCACCCCTTAGTGTTTGATTGGACAAGGTTTCATAATTCAGGGTTCTCATGATTTGGCTGTAAATAGTCCAATCCGGGGGAGCCTTGGCTTCAATTCGAGGTGCATTGCGTTTAAGTCTCAGGGACAAAATCCTTCAAGTTCTTTCAAGCGACGCGCATAACCTCCAACTGACTTTGAAGGCTACGAACCTCGTTTCTCAGTTGTGCCATGGAGTCTTGTTCCTGAGAGCTGGAGGGCAGACTCTTGTCCACCTGTACCTCTTCAGGAGCCTTTGAGAGGTGTAAGACCTTCAATTGACTGCTGGTGATCCCCCTATTCCTGGAGGATGGAATTTGGAGTACCATCCTTGGTGGTTGATGTGCTAATTCTACTTCTAAAAGAGTAATGAGGACGTGCAAAAACTTTTGCTGGTATGGCTTATAGGTAACCCTCGGTGCTGAAAGGTCTACCTTCAAGGCTTCCTCGGTCTCAGGAGTTGCTTCTAGCTCACCCTTTTGTTCTAGCGAATTAGAAGCAGAGGTAGAGGGGGAAGCTCTGCCTTCGGGGGAAGGCACCATGACCTCGGAGTGGTGACAAGGTATACTTGGGAAGATAGGAGTCAAAAGGAGGGTTTTGCCTTGTCTTTTCTCCTCTTTGAACATGTTTGTAATCATTCGTCCCAGATCTTCAGCGTCATCATGAGACGAGGGTCCTATCTCTCTCTTAGACTTCCAATTTGACTTTTCTGGTGCTGGAAGGTCTGTGAAATAATACTTAGCATCAACATAATGTGTTTCGGCTATAGGGAATGGTCTTTTATCAGCATAGACCGTGTGCTGTCTCCCTTCTCGGCTGAACTTGAAGTGGAGCGTGGAAGGAACCACCCCTTGATCATGAAGCCAAGGGCAGCTGAGCAAGACGTTGTAAGATGTATCGGTATTGATCCCATGAAACTAAGCATAATCGTTAAGGTCACCGATCTTGAGGCGAAGACGCATTATGCCAGCTGGCTTTTCTCAGATTCGTTGAATCCTTGCACGGTGATGTGGGTAGGAGTGAGGTCATCAGATCCTAATCCTACTCGGGTGAGGATCCCTGTTGGGATTAGGTTGACTGTTGACCCTCCATCCAGCATGATTCGTTTGATAGGGTAGGTGTGTAGTTCACCATTCACAAAGAGGGGCCGATTGTGGAATTTGCCTCCCAACTGAAGGTCGTCTTCAAAAAAGGAGATTACCAAGCACCCACTGAGGATGGCTGGGTCAACCTTAATAGGATCCACTTTAATGTCGTCTACCTCTGGGTTAGAAAGAGCTTACACCAGGGCCAAACGATAGTCTCTAGACAGCAGAAGGGCATCATAAATACTTAGAAGGGCTGGAAGCCTTCGCAAGTGCTCAATTACATCTTATTTCACTTTATCCTCATTAGTCTTCTGTGTTCCTGATCCAATCACTGGCGTAGGTGGTAGGGTAGGCTTAGAAACAGGTTTTGGTTGAGTGTTTGGTTTGTGACACTGGCTGACTTTGTTGTTCAGCCGGTGTGGTCTGGGTTGATGGTGAGGCAATAGGTATTTGTATCAGGGATGTAGAGGTTTGAGGTTGAGGCTTAGGGAGAAGTGAAGGATCAAGAAACTTGAGGACCTTGAGCTTTTGAGGTATGGGTTGTAGCTTCTTCCCCGATCTCAGGTTCATTTGGCCCGTGCTAGATGGTACTTCCAAGATCTGCACCATGTGGGAGGCCTCGTTGGAAGAGGAGCTTGAGGGTGGCTCGGACTTGGCTTGGGTTGACAGGGCGTCGGTGGCTGTCAAGAATCCAGCCACCTGGGCTAGCATCTTTCTTAGGCGCTTCCGCTGTGACCTGCTAAGGCTGGTGGCTCCGAGCTCTCTGTTCAGAGTGTCGAAGTCTGGGCACTATCGAGCTACACCTATGGAAGAAATAAAAGAGGAGGGAGAAGAAGAAGAGTTAGAATTTTTCGCGTAGCTTTTTACATCGTCACTGGAATTAGACGTGTGTAGGGTGTATTTTAGATCTTGCCCTAGCTTTGATCGTTGTGGGTTGCTTTTAACGTCGTCCCCCATATTAGATGACTCTCAAGCTGTTGATGACTTAAGGACGTCTGTCAGATTGGACGACAGGATAAGGCAAGCTACAATTGGGATGAAGTCTTGTGAGGTTGGCAGCGGAGGAAGGGGCCAGAGGAACTCTTCCTCAACTGGTGGCCGAGGGATGTGGTTCCTTCGGTGAGTTGATCTGGGTGATCATTGTCTCCTTTTGGATCGCTGATGAGGTGTTTGGACCGCCCTATTGAGCTGATGAGTATCCCAAAGTTGGTGGATTGCCTCACACTTGAAGGATTTGAGTCTACTTTCCCATGGTAGACTTCCCAGGGCTGAGAAGTCAAGGATTTTGAAAGATCCAATGTATGCTCATAGGGGACCTATAGCGGGATTTCCTCATGGACGTGAGTGACGACTTGGAAGTGCTCTTGGAGAATGGCGTAAATGGTGCGACCTTCCTGCACCTTCCGAGCGACTATTGTTTGAACACATTTTTCACCACCTTGGTCCCTGATGTGGAATAAAGAGGAAGCAGGTCAATAAAGCCTCAACATGCAATGGAAATTTTGACAGTCTTACAATGGCATCAGAACAGGTCAAGAACTTCATAAACACTTCAAAAGGTAACCTGCCATGTGTCATCGCAATCAGACATATCTAAGGCAGTGAACATAAAGAAACAATTTCGGGAAAATCGGCCTCTAGCACCCTGAAATGGACCCTGTAACTAGAATTATAATTTTGACACGTCAAAAAGCTATGAGACAACCGCTATTAGATCCGGAATAGTCAAAAACCCCTATGGGTCAAGTTTTGACTTAATCGGGCACTCAAGGACAATGTTATAAGTAAAATACTAAAAAAAGCTAGGTCGCACACTATTCCCATGTGGCCACCCTGCATCAAAACACCATTATAGGTGGCTGTTTTCATAGTCACAGGCAATGACTTTCGTGGCCTATATATATCACTCGTTTCAAGTCGAATCGCACCCATATTTTGTGAGCATGTTCGTCTCATCAAGACGATCGTTTCGATAGGTGGTACACCTCGTGACGATGCTTGAGCAAGGAGAAAAACTAGAGAGAAGTTGCCGATCCGTGAATAAAATTGTAGAAAAATTAGCAGCAGCACACCTCATTCGAGCGGCCAATCATGATGCTCGCATACCCGATCGACATGAAACCAATTGTATTGTGTGCGTAAGGTCCGAGGCTATCTCTGGTCTGACCCCCGTGTACGATGAACGATTGGATTTCACACACGAATGCGTCAAAGTTGTTGTAAATTTCGGTCAAAGACTCAAGATGACAAAATCTTCATCAGGATGCGAAATCGAGTTGTGTTTGTTGCAACATGATCATGACGACATGCTCAGTGTGATTCTGCAAAGAAACAAAAGAAAAACATCAAGTAAGGAGTGCACTATCGTTCCGAAGTTTTCAAGATTCATCTAAAAGTCAAGTCTTATGATCAATTCATGGCTCGAAGTTGGTATCAAATCAATTGTCATGCTGAGCCCTATAAGAAAACGATCACCTTTCAATCAAATGAGCATCAGAGCAACCCCAGATCAGTCATGGAAGATCATGTAAGTTCTTAGGCAGCAGTAGGGACTATTCTGGAATTCCAGAAATTGATAGGCAGTGGCAAAATAGTCATTTTGCACCCATTTTTAGAATTTATTTTAATTCAATTAAACTATAATTATCTTCAATTTTAGGTAGTTTTTGGGTATTCGCCCATGTTTGGGCCCAATTCTATATAAACATGCAAAGCCATATTGTAAAAAACAAAGAGTTCATTCTTCATCGATTCAATAAACTTTTTAATTACTGCTTAAGCTCGTGGGTGTGTCTTGGAGAGAAAGAGGAGAGAGAAGAAAGGGTTGGTATCCCTCGATAAGGTAACTTTCTCTCTCTTTCCCCTTTCTCTCTCCTCTTCCTCCTCTTTTCTCTCTCATTCTCTTTTCTCGTCTCTATCTCTCTTTCTCTCTTCCGTCCTCTTTCTCTCTCCTTTATTTTCTCTCCACTTTTCTCATCTCTATCTCTCATTCTCTCTCCTCTTCCTCCTTGTTTCTCACTCATCCTCTTTTCTTATCCCTATCTCTCTTTCTCTCTCCTCTCCTTTTTCTCTCTTCTCTTTTCTCGTCTCTATCTCTCTTTCTCTCTCCTTGTTTATAGCACAAAATCGAGTGATCTAATGATGTAGATCTCTCAGGTCTTACACTTTCAACTGATACAAATAAATTAAAAAGCAATGGTAGAGAAAGTGGGAACAATAGAATTCAAATCTAAGATCAAATCTGCCCAGAAACGAGCAGATCTGCTCTCCGATCTGTGGCGAACGCAGCATGATCAGAAGCATTTCAACATAATTTTCAAATAGAATGAATCAAAACCAGATCAAAATAAAATAAATACAATAAAAGAAAAGAGGAAATGAAAGAGAAGAAAAAAACCAAACAGGGCCGGATGGCCCGGCCTTCCCGGGCCTTCGAGGGCTCGCCCGTATCAAAACCGGTTCCTTTTTCCCTTGTGGTCAAGATGTTGATCAACAATTCTTTGATAGTAGTGGGGTGGTTGTGCCGCAGAAATGGTTTAGATCTAGGGTTGTTGTGCCCTTGATCTAGGTTTACTCAAGCTTAAGATGAGGGTTCGGGTTTTGTTAAGGAAGGTCTCTCTACACTCCTAGGGTTTCTCTTCCAGCCTAAAGTTTCTAAAAGTCTCGTCCCTTCTTCAACCCTCTCATTTTTCATCCTTTTATGGTCACCCAAAGTGAGTTCATCTAAACAACGGATTTGTTGGGGCAGAGTTATATCGTAACCAACAAATCCCTTGGTCAAACCAATCTTTAATTTTTTAAAATTTGGATTTGACCTACACGGATAGCATCACGTGGCCAAACCACCCAAAAGATGACCATAAAAACATGAAAAATGATAAAAAAAGGTTTAGGGAAAAACGTGTTTGGGCGACACGAGTCATGTCGCCTGGGCAGCACACCCCACGTCGCTCAAGGTTGTGGGTGGCACGAGTCATGTACCCTAGGCAGCATGCCCTGTGTCGTACAAATAAAAATAGCTACAAATTGAATTTTTTTTTTCAGGTGTGTTCCTTAGCCTCTTGTGAAGCTATCAGAAAACATTGGGGTCAAAACGGATTTTTTTATTAGTTTTAATGATGTTTTTAGTAAAATAGAGCATTTGCATAATGACGTGGGCAACACGTCTTGTGTCACCTTGGCGGCACGCCCCTGTTGCCCAAACCAAACATGTCCAAATTTATGTTTCTCAATTTGGGTGTCTTTCTCAGCCTCTTGTGAATCTCTTATAGAAACTTTGGGTCAAAACGGATTTTTTTACTATTTTTTATGATTTGTTTCGTAAAAGAGCATGTTTACTGGACTCCGGGTCAAAACAGGCATCTGCTGGGTTCTGGGCTGGCATAATGGTTTCGGCTCATAGGGTAAGTTGTGTGACCTATGGATTTTGGGTTTACAAAGCCAATTGGATCCTAAGGGTCTAAGAAACCACATAACTTATCAGATTTAAAGTGGGTGTCTACAGTTGCGCCTCTTTGGCACTCCCTGTCCTTCGAGGGACAAGAGAGTGGCAAAGAAATAGACACGTTGTCATTCCCTGTCCTTTGAGGGGCTGGTGAACGCACACTCCCTATCCTTTGAGGGATAGGTGAGTAGCAACTGTAGACTCTCTGACGCTCCATGTCCTTCTAAGGGGCAGGAGAATGTCAAAGATGAACGTCATCCCGACATCATGTGGGCAGATGGCACACCAACTATCCCTCCAAGCCTAGGGCATTTTCATCCTAGGGTTTTCGGCGTGAGGTGTCGATGATGCAAGCTTGAAACGTGAGGTGGATTTTACAGCCATGCCACTTGACCTTACGGTTTTCTCAATTTGAAAATTTTAACCTTGGCAATTTCTTTGATTTCCTTAGGGGTTTTCTAAGGCTGTCTATGGGAAAGTTTTCTCTAGGACGAGACATGTCTGATCAATTCTGAATAGAGAGGCGAGTCAGCAACGCGGTAATCGTGGCAACGCAGTGATCATCATATAGGGTGTCCAAACTCCTTCGTTTTAGAAAATGTTTTAGAAATTTTGAAAGTAGGGGGCGATTTGAAATAGAACCCAGAGCAGGAACAGGTTACGATTTTAACAAAGAAATTAAATTTTTTGAAAACATAAGACTTATAATGAAAATTTTGAAAAGAGAAAGATATTTTAAAAACAAAGTTGTTTAGCAGTTTTAACTCCTGCAACCATAGAGCCCGCTAAGCAGTTTAGTGTCATGTAGTGATGGACCATACACCAGACCTTTTACTTCATATAGGGATCGACAGTACCGGTCTCGGCTCTTTTACGTCGCACGAGTTTGAAGTTGAACTGGATAACCTGACTTTGTTTGTCATATGGGCCTAGACATTACCTATATGGACTCTTTTACGTCGCACGAGTTTGACATATTAGCTCGGTTTTTTAATGTCGCACGAGTTTGACGAGCTATCTCATTTTTTTAACGTCGCACGAGTTTGATGTGTTAGCTTGGCTTTTTAACGTCGCATGAGTTTGACGAGTTGGCTCGGTTTTTTAACGTCGCAAGATTTTGATGTGTTAGCTCGGCTTTTTAACATCGCACGAGTTTGTCGTGTTAGCTCGGTTTTTAACATTGCATGAGTTTGAGATGTTAGCTCGGGTTTTTAATGTCGCACGAGTTTGACGTGTTAGCTCAACTTTTTAACATCGCACGAGTTTTACGTGTTAGCTCGAATTTGTAACGTCGCACAAGTTTGATGTGTTAGCTCAGGTTTTTAACGTCGCACGAGTTTGACGATCTGAATCCTGATTGGCAATTTAGGCCCATGCCACCGTGGAGCAAAAGATTTGGAAATTTTAAAGTTTTTTTTTTTTTTTTAAATTGGTTAGCAGTTTAGGCTCATACCACTGAGGAGCATAAAAATCTTTTTTCTTTTTATTTTTTTACTATTTTTCTGAAAATTTTGCAAAATTGGTCAGGCGTTTAAGCTCATGCCACCGAGGAGCAAATTATTCTTTTTATTTTTATTTTTTTATCATTATTTTTTTGAAATTTTTTTTTTTTGGAGAATTGGTTGAGAAAAGGGACTTTTCAACTTTGCCCCTATTATGGGGAGTTGGAAACTTTCTTTTTTTTCTTTATTGCCCCTGTTGGGGGGTTCTTGTTCAACTTGTATATGTGCAACTGATTAGTCAAAGTAGAGTAGAACACTTTCTTTGCACATACTTTCAAATTGAATATTTACAAACTCAGCCCCCTAGTTGTAGGGTTTTTGTCTTGAATTTCTGACTATTTGGTTGTTGTACACACACACAGGGATGAGCTTGTCGCATTTTTCCTCAGGGGATCTAGTCGAGAGAAAAACGCTTCCAGACTAGCCAATTTCATCATTAGTGAGGTTCACCCATCTCCTATATGTGGTCGTTGGTAGTTATACTCATGCAACCATGGAGTGCCTGGCTAGTTTCAAGCCTTCATAACAGGCATAGGAAGTTGGCTTTGAGAACGCGGCCAAATCGACTAACAGTTTAACCTCTTGTAGTGATGGAGGAAGTCCTTTCTAAAATTTGTTTTTGAAAATGAATGATTTTAACAATCAAATTGAAACAACACTTTAAAAAGGGACGGGCCTTACAGTTTTGCTACCTATGGCACCTTTGGCGATGATTTTCTTTGTTATATTTTACCCCAAGATGATGACAGGGTTTCCTTGTGGGATCGTGAGAACTCAAAGGTCTTGAAGTTATCTTTTCACTTTTGGAGCTTTCATCCTATGCTTCACGGATTCATGAAGAGTTCTCTAAATTCATGTCGGGCTTCCATCTTGGAGGGGTTTCGGCGTTTTTCAGGGTTCATCGAAATCACTTCGATTTTCGATTCATGTCACTCTCCTACATCTTTTTGAGTTGGTTATGTTGGGAACCTGCAAGTTTTAGGAGGAGTCTTCATCCTCAGGGTCTGCTTATGCAGTATTATTGGAACCTGCAAGTACTTGTTTGTACTTGAGTGCTTTGTATTGAAAGCTCCTTCTTGGAGATCTTTTTAATCCTTTTACTCGTGGTGACTTTTCAGGTTTTCACCACGTCCATTTTTTTGTTTTTTTAATTTTCTTTTTTTAATTTTTCTTATTTTTCTTTGTGATGCCTTTTCAGGTTTTCATTACGGCTAGTATTTTATGAGATACATTGCATTAATGGGGTCTTTGAGTTTGTACCCCTCCTGATTTTTTACCTTATAAGAATTTCATGTATGCACTCTGGTAACCACGAATGGCCCCTTTCAATTAGGTTTGAACTTGCCTAAATGGTGTGGATTAACAAGAGTGTGGAAGATTTTCTTGAGTACCATGTCTCCTTCTCTGAATTGTCAAGGAAAACTTTTCTTTGGTATGCCCTCTCGGTTCTATGTTGGTAAGCAATGATATTCTGTGTTGCTTGTAGTCGTTTTCATCCAAATAAGTGAGGGCAGCAATTCGTGCTTCGACCTTTTGTTCCTCATCTGAATTTTTATGAATGAGGATTCAGAGAGATGGTATCTCAACTTCGATAGGTAGCACTGCTTCCATACCATACACCAATGAGTATGGGGTCATGTCAGTAGGAGTCTTCTCAGCTGTCCGGTCGGTCCATAGAGCGTCATTTAGCTTTTCATGTCAATCTTTCTTGCCTTCTATTATTTTGTCTATGATTCTGGGAAGTCTTTTATTTGTAGCTTCTGCTTGTCCATTTCCTTGAGGGTAGTAAGGTGTGGAGAATTTCTGTGTTATCCCAAACTTTTTACACACCTTAGTGACCTTTTCATTTTTGAGATTGGATCCATTGTCGGTGATGATTGACTTAGGAACACTGAATCTGAATACGATATTGTTCTTTATGAAATGGGAAACATGTTGGCCTTCAATTTTAACAAATTATGCGGCCTCTACCCAATTGTTGAAGTATTATGTAGCTTGGAGGTCGTTGGAGGCTTTTGGTGGCTTCATTCTGATGATATCAAGACCCCACCTGGTGAAGGGCCATACTGGCAGTGTTGAGTTGAGTGATACGGACGGTGCATGGATAAGGTCTCCATAGAGTTGACATTTGGGACACCTCTTAACAAACTTTCAGCAGTCTTCAGCCATTTTGGTCCAGTAATAGCCTTGGCACCTGATTTTCTGAGCTAGGGTGGCTGCCCCAGAATGATCTCCTTCATTGTGCAACTGTGTCAGTACTTGATCAATTTCTAATTGATCTAGGCATCGTAAAATGATGCCATCGAAGGATTTCTTGAACATGAGGTCACCTCTTTCCAAGAATCCCATTGAAAACCTTCAAAGGTCTTCTTTATCTTTTTTGGTGGCTCTGAGGGGGTATAACCCATCTTTTAGCAGAGATAGAACATCGTGGAACCATGGTTTTACCTTAACTAGCGCATTTGAAGCCACGGGAGACTCTTCCCCATCATTCTCATTTTCTTGTTCTATTTATTTTTCAATCCTCGGTGGGGAAGGGCCATGTTTGTTTATGATGTAGAATGACAGCATGGTGATTTTTGGAGGAATATCAACCATTGAAGCAAGGGTTGCAAGGGTATCAACGAACCGATTATTTTCCCTAGTTACATGCTGAAAGGTGATTTCTTAAAATATGGAATCATCTTTTTCACCTTTTCTTGTTAGGGTTTGAGATTTTCTTCTTTTACCCTCCAAATCCCTTGAACTTGATTTATGATGAGCAAGGAGTCACCAATCACTCGTATTTGCTGGATTTTCATTTCCCATGACATTCTCAAGCCCAGCTATTAAGGCTTCATATTCAGCAATGTTATTGGTAAATGAGAAATTCAATCTGAAGGCTGTTGGCAATAAAATTTTCTCGGGTGAGCATAATATGACTCTTATACCTGACTCGTAATTGTTCTTTTCCACTATCAAAGTATAGCTCCAAATCGAGTGCTCAATTGTGAAGAGGTTCTCATCAGGGAGATCGGTGTTAATGGGAATATTGTCTGACAGTGCATGTTCAGCTAAGTGGTCAACAATGGCTTGTCCTTTGACCAATTTTTGAGTGACATACTCGATCTCGAACTCGGTCAATAACATTCTGCACTTCGCCAAGTGTCCATTGAGGACTGGCCTCTCTAATAAGTACTTGAGTGGGTCAATTTTTTATATGAGCTTGACTGAATGAGGTAAGACATAATGTCTTAGTTTCTACATGGCCCATACAAGTGTTAAGCAGTTTCTCCATATCTGTGTATCTTGTCTCATAGTCGATCATGGTTTTGTTGATAGAGTAATTTGTTTGTTATTTTCCATGGTCGTTATATTGTCCTAACATTGCCATGGTCTTGTCTTTCACTGGCATATATAGGAACATGGGTTTACCTGGACTAGGAGGACTAAGGATGGGAGGTTTTGTGAGGTACTCCTTGATTTGATCGAATTCTTCTTAACATTCATTGTCCCATATGAATGGGGTGTCCTTCTTAAGGAGTCTATTGAATGGTGCACACTTATCCACCAGTTGTGAAATGAAATGCTTTATGGCTTGTATGCGACCTTGAAGCCCATGAATTCTCTGATGTTCCGAGGATGAGGCATTTCAGTGATAGTTCGTATTTTAGACGGGTCGACCTTGATGCCTCTTTGGCTCACTATAAAGCCTAGTAATTTGCCTGATTCAACTCCAAAGGCACATTTGGATTGAGTTTGAGTTGATGTTTTCGGAGTCTTTCGAAAATGGTTTTCAGGTTGGTAAGATGATCAGACCTAGTCTTCGACTTGACCAGAATATCGTCAACATAGTCCTCCATAATGATATGAATTAGATCGTGGAAGATGTTAGTTATTGCCCCTTGATAAGTTGCTCCTACGTTTTTGAGATCGAAGGGCATGACTTTAAAACAGTAGGTTCCCCATTGCGTTATGAATGACGCCTTGGTTTGGTCTTCTTCTGCCATGAGGATTTGGTTGTAACCCGAGAAGCCATCCATGAATGACAACATCTCGTGCCCCGCCGTGTTGTTGACCAAGGCATCTATGTTTGGTAACTGAAAATTATCTTTGGGACCTGCCTTTTTGAGGTCTCTGTAATCGACACACACTCGGATCCTCCCGTCTTTCTTATGTACGACCATTATGTTGGCCAACCATTCTAAATAGTCGACTGAGGTGATGAACCTCGCCTTGAGCAACTTGTCAATCTCTTCCTTAATTTTGAGCTCAAGGTGAGTCTTTTGATGTCAGAGCTTCTGCCTTACAAGCCTTGCCCCTTCGTTAAATATTAGGTGATGTTGCACCAATGTGGGATCAAACCATGTCATTTCATCGTATGACCAGGCGAAGACATCGCGATATTCGTTGAGAAAGGAAATCACATTTTGCCGCTCCTCAGAAGATAAAGAGGTTCTAATCTTGGTTAACCTTGGGTCCTTCTCAGTTCTCAAGTTTACGTTAATCGTCCCCTTGATGATAGCCGTTGGGTCACCCTTGATCCTCTTCTTGAATTGATCAACATGGGAAGCAAGTTCCTCGGGTTGAGAGTTTTCTTCAGACTCTTGACTCTCTTGATTTTCATCTTGGTCGTCCAATTCATCATCTTGGGTATTATGCACCGCTATTGGGCTATCTTGACTGAGCACCATTTTTGAAAATTCTTTTTCATTATTATCAGCTTTATCATGTTTTGAATTTTCCATGGCTTTTGAAATGTTGCAAGAGGTGTCCCATATGGGACTCGCTAGAGAAATGTTGGGGACTAGACGCACAGGGTAGTTAGATGGCTACCCTACGCCTATCCTTTTTTTGGCACCGAGACTTGAAGGTGTCGCTGGTATGCTTCCAGTGATTCTCGAGATAAAGGAATGATCGACCAATTTCGCCCCTGTGTTGATGTTGGTGGATGAGCACCCTTGGCCGTGTTAGAGAGAACTGTGCACACCTCCTCCAGATTCAGGTAAGCAAATAGGTCTTCAATTCCTAGTCCTTGTGTGTGCTGAGATGTGGAAGAGAGACCATCCCCTATTGGGGATTCAAGGATCACTTTCGACCATTTTGGGGACGGGCATCGAGAGGATCAAGGATTTGAATGCCCCCTGATATGAAGCACGGAGGGCTTGAAGGCTTTAAATGGCTTTGAAATAGGGTGACAGTACACCCGAGCCCTCTTCGATCCCTTTTTCTAGCTTTTGCTTTAGGTGATGCATAAATCTCTTCCTTTACACCTTGCTCTTGACTTCCCAAACCATAGTCAGGTTGGAAGCCTTGGGAGATGAGCATGTGCCAGGATTCGAGGGACCCAAAGCTGTATCGATGTTGGCAAAGGATGATCTACTCCATCGATGCGAAAGTTTGCAAAATTTGAGGAACAGGGTCGCCGGCCTCTTAGCATAAGGTGTCACAATCAGCTTGCTCGAAGGAAGCGAGTGGGATTTGTCCAAGCACGACCCCTATAGCTAGCTTCCCGTTATGTATGCTAGAATTGGAATAGGAACGGGGTTCAACACATACCTTCGCGACGCCATTTTTAATCAGAAACGTGAGGCATTGATGGAGTGTTGAGGCGACCACGAGGTTCTCATGTAGCCATGGTCTGCTTAGCAGCATGTTGAATGAAGGTTTTATGTCTAAGACATAAAACTTTATCACCTGGAAAGTAGGACCGATCTTGAGTGTGAGAGGTAATATGCCTTCAACTTACCTCTTGGTCCCGTCGTATGCAGCGATAGTTAGTTGGCACGGCTCAAAGTCATCCGAGCTTTTACCTATCTGCTTCACCGTTTTCATTGGGCATATGTTTAAGGATGCCCCATTATCAACATGCACTCTCCGTATTTCATATCCTTGCATGAAAACAATGATATGAAGAGGATGGACGTGAAAGCGATTGACATTAGCCGGGATGTCATCGTCCATGAATATGATTGGCATTAGTGCCATTAGTTGGTTGATCATACCGCACAACTCATGCAGATGTGTGTTGCTTGGGATGTGTGTCTTAGAGAGAACCTTTTCAATTTGTGCTCTATGTGCTGGATACTTCGCAAGTAGCTCCAAGATGGAGATTTGAGCCTGGATCTTCCCGAGATGAATCGGTAGATCATTGGTGGTTGCGGATCCTTGAGTTCTTTTATTAGGTTCATGATCTGCAACCCCTGCTGGTGGTTTGGCTGTTGAAGTGGCTCCCATTCTTTCATCAAAAGTGTCCGCCGTCAATTCGATGGGTTTGAACATTCGACCTCTTCGGGTTAAGGAATCAACTTCGCCAACCTGGAGCTCGATAGGGTCAGCCCTATCGAGAGTAATGGGAGACCTCGGGGTGTTGGCCCCTTGTTTGGAAGATGATCCCTTTTCATCAGCTTTGACCATGTCAATCTCGAGAGCATCATCTTCGTCATACTGGTCCCACTTAAGAGGATCATCAAAGTTCGGGGATGAAGAATTTCCTCTAAGAAGACTCAAAAGATCTTCTTCAACTTCTTGGAGATGATGATCACAAGCGAATATGAATTGGCTAGGATAATCTTCTTCGTCTCCGTTTTCAATCATGTGAATGATAACATCCTCCTTTGAGTTACTCGGACCTCCCATTTCTTCAGTTGTTGTCGCCAATTTTTGGGGGGAGGGTTTGTGAAGATACCCATATTTTGATTAGGTTCTTCAACAGGTTGATTTCTAGGTTCGACAGTGATGTCGCCTCTATTAATCAACCCTTGAATCATCCGCTTCAAGTATAAACAGTTTTGGGTATCATGGGCATGGTTTCTATGCCACTTGCACCATCTGTTCTTATCCTTAATCTCAACTGGTGGTTCAGATGGTGGCAGAAGTTGAACCATGTTTTTCTTCATGAGTAACTCCAGCACTTTTTGTAACGGGGTCTTTGAGAGGACTGAAGTTGTCCTCTCACCTTCGATTGTTATTTTGAGCGTTAGCTCTAGGCTGACCCCTTCGATTTTGATTCCTATTATTGTGCTGGGTAGCTGAACTCTGAGCCAGTCCGTTAAAGACAATTTTGTTAACCTGACAGGAAGCTTTCCCCTTGTCGTTGCTCTTATTTTTATTATGGGGAGTTGTGATGGGTTTGTTATCAGGCCTAGTACTGAGGGGTGTCCCTCTCACCCTTCATGTCGCGCCACCCACTCGATCATGGAGTTGGAAGAGTGGGGGATAAGTCCCTTGCTAAAGAAGGTCCTGTATCTAGGAGCTACATTTTTTAATGCCATGGAGTTTTTAGCTGAGTCCGTAAGTGGACATTCGAGGACCCGCATAGCCGCCTCGCGAAATTGATCGATAAAATCCTAGAAGGATTCTCTTGTTTGTTTGGTTGCACTGAGCTCGCTCAGGGAAAGAGATCTTGGTGTCGACCCATGGTAATGAGAGACGAACTGGTTGAGCATTTCGTCTGGAGTTATGTGTGGTTGAGTGGTCATTATTCTCCGATGCCAGTTTAAAGCCTCACCGATCAAAGTTTGTGAAAACAGGGCCTTCAACTAGTTAAGCCTATCTCGCAAGGCTCGGACGGAGAGGTGGTACGTGTTGATGTGAATATCTGGGTCATTCTTCCCATTGAATTTGTTTTTAAACTCTGGGATACAAATTTAGGGGGAAGGTCTCCTATGCCTCCAAGGGTCTCATGAACATAGGCCTTTAGGGGTAGGATTTCATGCATACCTGTCCTTACGAGCATATCTTGAATCGCTTTTAGAGTGCCTTCTTATTGAGTATTTGGCATGAGAGTAGGCCCACCGGCCGGTGGGTTCCCAAGTGTTGAGCCTATGATGGATGAGCTGCGGTTACTAAGGTGGTTTGGCACATTTGTCCTTGAGGAGCATAGTGACCCATAGGCATCGCCACCGCTTACGAAAACTGCACAGTTGGTGGACCGGATACACAGGAGGGACCGAGTGAAGAATTGGCTGACTCGGTTGTGCTTTTAGTTGACCTTTGCTATTAGGTTGGTTTTGGACCGACCAATGAACTAGGACATGAACTGTGTAACCTAAGTCAATTAGACTTTTGAGGGCAGCCTGAATGCTTATCTCGCCTAAGGGTTGGTTTAGATTGACGCCTTGGCTGCATACAGTGTTCAAGACATCGTGGGCTGTACTACGGTAGCTCGAGGTTTGATTGGATCTCCTAGACTTAGGTGGGTCTTGGTTCTAAGACTGTTGCATCTCAGGGTTATTTTGGTTCGAGTTGTGGGAATTGGCGTTAGATGCTGCATGAAATTCTTCCTTCGTACGACTCCTGCTTTTGTTGCCTAAGGTCAGACGACTCCTACTGTGGCTACATAAGGTTCCCTGTAGGACAATGCCCGATTGGACCCCCTGACTGTTCAATGTTTTTCGAGCGGAGCCAACGTTTCGGACCATACAGAGCTTAGGGTTAGGAGCGGATCCTTGGGACTCTTCCTCTAGTTGGAGACATGGATGATGGATAATGGATTGGCCCGAGTTCTGGCCGTAATCCCAAGGGATTATGGTATACTGGTCCCTAGGTTTGGGAAGGTTCGGTTCAGAGTTAGCCGCGGAGCGGCCATCATAATCGCCTTGGGTAACCGAAATGGTAGCTCTCTTTGGCTGGGTTCTAGAGTCTAGGCTTAGGTAAGATCTAAACACGATGACCTAGCGTAGACTCAGCCTGACCCTAGGGCAAAACCTTAGCTAAGACCAAGGCTAAGACTAGCTCGGAATCTGGGCTTGCTAAACTCAAGGGGTTTTGTTTCAGACCCTAAACTAAGATAAGCTTAGACTAACACTAGAGGAAATTCTATGCTTAGACCTTTGCTAGAACCTAGACTAAGATCTAGACTAGATGGTGCACGAGACTCAGCTCCGACCAATGGTGGTTTAAGGTTGGGACCAGGGTGTGAGCCTAGTTCGGACCTGGACTGAGCTAGGTGCAAACCTGGGCCTGGACCTAGAGAGTTTTGAAACTCAGAACGGATGTGGACTCGGACTGGATCAAGATTGATCTAGAGACGAGCCTTCGGCTCAGACCAGAGGGGACCTAGGCTCAGACCTGGGTGTGAACCTGGTTCAGACCTAGGGTAGGGTGGGTACAAGCCTGGACTTGGACCTAGAGTTTTAATGATCAGACCAGGAGTGGACCTGGCCTGGATTAAAGATGAGCTAGAGACGAGCCTTTGGCTCGGACCAAGATGTGACCTAGGTTCGGACTTGGGTGTAAACCTGGTTCGAACCTTGGGTAGACTGGGTAAAAGCCTAAACTTTGACCCAGAGTTCAACTTGGTGGGCTGAGATCTAAGATTAACCACTCATAAATAAGCAATCAAGCACACAAAAACATTTGACCTAGTAAAGCACTATAGGTAGGCTTAGCTTGAGAGTGGGTTCCTAACTACTGAAGTGCGACTAGGCTATTATCGGTCCCCGCATAGGTCCTGGCTTCCTGTTATAGGATTTTACCAGGTCCTAATATACGTAGAGTTGCTTTGAGGCAAAGGATTACAGACGAGTGCTCACAGTTAAAGTTACGCGAATCCCAACCGCCTCGACTCTCAAAGCTGGGTTCCATCACACCGTTAACATGGATTTTGGGGGTTTTCGAAAAATTTGTTTTCTGGTTTTTCGGGATTTCCTGTCGGTGTGTGCTAGATCGTGTAAAGAATCACGTAAATGAAAAATAAAGTCAAGCACTAAATGCACGCAAAACAAGCAATGCAGTAAGTGAGCGCGTGGCATTGATCGTGCCTAGCGATGCAGCTTTGAGGCGAAACTCGCTCGAAGCATAATAAAGATGGAGAGGTAAGCATCCCCTACGAAGGTAAAGTAATAGAAAATGAGACCAGGCACAGGTCTAGAGTGACTCGAACGGGACACTGTTCTCTTACAGACACTTGCTCGAGACTCTTGGCCTCTTAAAACCAGACCACTTGCTCAAGCCTAGGATGACCCATAGGTCCGCTGTGATCCTTCTTCAAGGGGCACACATGCGTCTCTGCCATAGATAGCCCCTCACCCTCGACTCAGGCATTCTCATGAGTCAACCCTGCTCATGCCTGCACCTCCCCCGAGACCTCCCCAAGAGTATCATCCTCAACCAGCCCCGTCATTTCGGTGGTTTCTTTGGTGGCCACAAGAGAGCTCGGGGTAAAGACTTGATGGAAGATCGAGTCCTTCATCCTCCCTAGCCCTAGATGACTCTAGTCCTTGGCCCTCATCCTTTGCCACACCTGATGGAGACAACTCTCTCATGTGCAAGAAGAGCCAACTAGCCGCAGTCCCGATCACAGTTTTGACATGAGGTCCATCAAAACCTCATAGCTAAACGCAATAGGGGTCTATGAATTCTGACCAAGAAAGTGACAAAGGCAGTCGAGGCAATCACCTCTGATGAACCTCTTCGCCTGAATCCCTCCTATCCTCTTCAGATGACGAAGCCCAAAGAAGAAGTCCAAGAGCCTCGCACTGTGGTTAGCGTCGTACAATACGACCAAGCCACTCAGTAGCCACAGTCCTAAGAACGTCGAGGGTCTTTCCTCAGGCCATCGGCATACAAGAGTTGAGTCTAGTCGGGGCATGATGACCCCATGCTGACCGATCTACAACACGCGACCCGTTAAGTTCGCAAGCCCTCAATTACAACAAAGGCTGACCGCCCTGGAGAAACCGTCAGCATAATGATCATAAATGAACTTGACTCGTAGGAAGACCGTATGAACAAATTCGAAGATATGGTGCGCGCGATGATGGAGAAGATTGATTGTATAAATGCTGCATGACAATCAGCTAACCATGAGGTCAATTCCCACCTTTCAAATGGTGCACCTCCACGACAGCCCCTTCCCTCTACCTCATAGGACAATTCTATCCCCCACCCCGTCTCAAAGGCAAACATCGATGCTATGGTTACCCATAGCTTCAAGAACAGACAAATCTCGGGGATACAAGGTGAAACTCTTATCAAAGGTCGTACCCTTCATACATTGACTAGGTGATGTTTCCCTCAGATTACAGGAAAGGGAAGTTTCCCCTATTCAAGGGACCACGTCATTGAATCAGCATATCGCCCATTTTCAGGCAGCATGTCGAGAAACAACGACTGATGGGAGACTCCTTGTCCGTCAGTTTGTTGAAACCCTTGACGACCCAGCTTTTCATTGGTATGCTCGACCCCCCAAACTCGTTTCATACTTGGGAGGAAATGGAGAAACTCTTTCAGCAGCGCTTTTATGAGGTCGAGAGAGAGGTTCAAATCATTGAACTTCTCACCCTGACCCAAGACCCCGATCAGCTTGTGGACCAATTCATATCAAGATGGAGAATATTAGCTGCTCGCCATCCCAATCCCATGCCAGAGAAGAACGCAATTCAAACTTGTGTGCGGAACATGCGACCCAAAATTTCTCTACATGTCGAGGCCTCCAATCCGACTTCCATGTTAGAGTTGATCTCTAAATCGGTCGGCATAGAAAGCCTATCACGCCACCACGGCGGGTCAAGACAACAGCCTGCAAGCTCAGGGAACAACAGGGGCAATGGTACTTCTCGGATTAACACCCAGGGCAGCCAACAAAAAGGAGTAATCAGTGTAGCCGTCACGATCAGTGATCCAAAGAAGGTTCCCTCCCAAACTTTGGACCTCTCCAAAGGGGTGAGTGGAGCAAAGTTAATGCCTCAGAAAGGCAAGCAACAACAGTCGTACAACTGAGTGCCCCCACATATGAATCTCAATTGGGATGACTATTGGGTCAGGCATAGGAACAAGGTTTACCCCTTTGAGAAGGAATGAGTCCCTGCGTTATTTCAATTATTGCTGGAACAGAACATGATCAAGCTTCCAGAGACCAAGATCCCTGATCAAGTTCGACTTGATACTCAGGCAAATTACTGCGCTTAACTGCTTCACATTAAAGGATATCATTGAGGCCCTGATTCAGAAGGGTGAGATAAAGCTCGAGGACCTAAAGAAGGCATTCGGGGCAGTAGAAGCCTCCCATGCAATAACTGTCTAAGAAGAAGATGAAGCCCCTGGTATCCTTCACGCCTTTTATGTTATAATGCTTCAAGTAGGCCTAATCACACCAAACTGGCAAGACAACCTCGATGTCTTTCCCGGGGAACTGAAGACCATTGGTGCCCATACCACCAGATATGGGGCCACTACCTATGGGAATGCACCAGTTTCCGTAATATACTCGCAAAGAAAATAAGGGAATGCCAAGAGTCTTACGACATCCCAATAAATGCTCCCCAAGTCACTGCTCCATTGGTGTAAGAAGACCTCCCAACACAAGACTCGCATAATAATGATTCAAAGCCTGCTGAAACCTCAGCTTCCCAACCATGAATAGTCCATCATGGGCTAAGTAGACTCAAGTCTTTAAGGAGAGAAGCAGTTCGCTAAGCTATTGCAGTTCACAAGCCTAGCCTGACGAATCAAGCACCACCTCAGAAAACCAGAAGAAGGCAGGCATCAAGGGCTACTCGTCGGAGAATAAGACAGCTCAACCGCCAGTCGAGTAGGAATTTCTCAGGCCTCTTCCCCCACTGCCAACTTTTATGGACTTTATTTCTGGCACGATCCCACTTCCTTCTTCATTCCATCAAGAGGACGTCCCCGAGTCATCTTCTCCTCGGAGCACGTCCAATGAGGGTGACAACATTAAAAGAACTCCCCAATGGTCTCAGCAAGGGAAAGACCTAAAAGACCCCCTTCACATGTCCAATTCTGGTGATCACGTAAAAAGCTACCCAAATCGGTCAAATGAGGGGAGCGACCTTAAAAGTCCCCCACTTTCTAACCTTTCTCCTCCTTCTTCTTTTGCTTCTCATCCTTCCTCTTCTATGTCTCCTACGAGTACAGCCTTGCAATGTCCCGACTTCGGGGCCCTTGATCAAGAATTCAAAGGGATCAACATAAGCAGGACACAACAGAAACGGTTGAAAAAGACCCTGGCCTAAGCAACTGGATTTTTATCAGTTGTTGATGCCTTAGCAACTAAAGTCAAAGCAGAGCCACCTTCTTTAAAGAAGCACAAAAGTCAAAGCCAAGGAAACCTCAGTGACCTTCTGAGCCTGACTTCGAGCAGAGATTGAGAGAATCAAGAGGGAAAAGCCTCTACTCTCAAGAAGCTTTCCACATGGTACAAGTCTATGAAGTGCCAGCCAGCCAGCAAGGGGAAAACACTGCAGTCACCTGTGTAAAGGTAGTGCAATTTGTATGAGGACTCTTCTCACCCCACAATCGCTAAATCTCAATTTCCCTTTAACTTCCAAGTCAAACTCTTGTAGCCTGATATGCAGTCCATGTTTGAGGAAGACCCTTATGTTTTTCAATTCGAGAACAGCACAGAAATTAGGACCCACCCTGGAGCTCTATTGGAGGTATGGATGTCAGGATCATTGGTCTCCGCACTTGAGGTTAATGAAAGGACCTAAGAAGACAATGAGGAAGAGTTGCAAGAGGCCCTAGAAGAATGGGAACAAGGTGGTGAAGCCACATCAGACAAAATCAAGGAAATAAATCTAAGGGATGAAGCCGACCCTAGGCCTACATTCATCTTGACAAATATGTCTACAGAAGAAAAAGAAAATTTCACTACTTTCTTACAAGAAAACTGAGATGTCTTTGCTTGGCATTTTCATGAGATGCCTGGTTTAGACCCTCAAGTCGTTGTTCACCATCTCGGCATTAATACGGCTGTCGAACCTGTCAAGCAGAAATCAAGAAGGTTTAGGCCTGACCTCGAAATGCAAATAGATGCCGAAGTAACCAAACTCATTTGGATTGGTTGATAGAGAATCAAAGTGAATTTTCCAATGAGTCCCGTCTCTTCTCGAGAAACAAAAACAAGTGGGGTATTTCTTAAATAAGAAGGCTTCATTCGTGAGGTCAAGTACCCAAAATGGATAGCAAATGTTGTTCCAGTTAAGAAGAAGAATGCCCAAATCGGGGCCTGCATTGACTTCCGCGACCACAATACTGCTTGCCTTAAGGATGACTTCCCATTGCCATTCACCGAGATGCTCATCAACTCTACGACTCGTTGTCAAATCTTATCCTTCATGGATGGGTACTCTGGGTAGTATAATCAGATACGAATGGCGCCCAAAAACGAGGAAGCCACTGCGTTCTTAACTCCAAACGGGGTCTTATGCTACACAATGATGCCTTTTGGATTGAAGAATGCTGGTGCTACATATCAGAGGGCAATGACAACCATCTTCAGAGATATGATGCACAAAGAGGTGGAGTGTTACGTGGATGACTTGGTGGTTAAATCCGAAGAGAAAGATGGTCACATGAGAGACCTTGAAAACGTATTCGTGCGACTACTTCTTCATCAGCTTAAAATGAACCCACTGAAATGCGCTTTTGGAGTGCATTCGAGAAATTTCTTGGGGTTCATTGTTAGGCACCGAGGACTTGAAGTTGAGCCAGTCAAGATCAAGGCAATCCAAGAAATGCCATCACTAACCATATTGCGAGAGCTATGCACTCTTCAAGGGCAGCTAGCATACATCCAGAGGTTCATATCAAGCCTCTCAGGTCACTGTAAACCCTTTACGCACCTCTTAAAGAAGGATACTCCATTCATCTGGGATGAAGCATGTCAGGCAGCCCTTGATGACATCAAGCAATATTTACTCAACCCTCCAGCGTTCTCTACACCAGTGTTCGGAAATCTCATCCTATATGTGACTGCTCTGGATGAGTCACTCAAGGCAAAACAATGACGAGGGAAAAGAAACGACACTATATTATCACAACCGCAGGATGCAAGGGGTTGAGAAGAATTATCCCCCTATAGAGAAGATGTGCTTGGCCCTGATCTTCGCAGTACAAAAACTCGGGCTCTACTCGCTTGGTCATGAAGTGAAGCTTATGTCAAAAGTAGATCCTGTAAAGTTTCTCATGAAACGCCCATGCTTGTCGAGACGTCTTGCTAAGTGAGCGTTATTCCTGATGGAATTTGACATCACGTATGTCCCACAAAAGGCCATCAAGGGCCAAGCTTTGGCCGATATTCTCGCAGCACACCCTGTACCGACGAAATCTCCTTTATCGAGTGACCTCCTCGACGAAGAAGTATTATCTGTAGAACTTGCTTAGGCGTGGGAGAAGTATTTTGACGAAGCCTTCCAATCAGACCAAGGAGGCACTGGAATGGTATTCCTAACCCCGAAAGGAGGAGTATTGCAACTTTCTTTCTCTCTCGCCGAGGTTGGTTCCCATAACGAGGAAGAATGTCAAGCCCTTATAATTTGGTTAGAGATAGCCTTCAATTTAGACTTGGAGCAGATCAAGATCTATGGCGACTCTGAGTTGGTTATCCGACAGATCTATGACGTGAGAATAGACACTCTCAATATATGGCCCAGTTTGAGGATGTATTCTTAAGTCACATCCTCCGGAGGCTAAACTCGCAAACTGACGTGCTTGCAAAACTTGGGGCTACAATTCAACTATCCTCATCAAGACCCACACTTGTTTGGGTGGTAGAATGGAGACACATTGAATTAAGTACCAAGGCAGATGCGGATGACGAGAGAGTGTCCCCTTTATCCTTCGGAGCACTGTTATCAGCTAAAGAAGTAATTAAGAATGAAAAAGAAATCGCACGGAGTCAAGGAGCTAAGGTTCGAAACTAAGAACTAGAATTCTTCGACCTAATATGCATGGAAATTGAGCAGCTAGAAGATTGGAGAGAGCGCATTACTGGCTTCCTAAAACATGATAGGCTCCCGGAAGATCATGCCGAATGCAATAGTGTACGTTGAATGTCTACGAAGTATACCCTCCATGAAGGAGATGCTCTCTTTAGACAATCATTTGACGGAATTCTTCTCAGATGTGTGGACATGTAAGAGGCAAATAAGGTTTTAGAAGAAGTACACGCAGGCATTTGTGGACTACACTAGTCAGGTGCTAAGCTCTATGAATGGATATGTAGATTGGGGTATTGCTTATTCCTTAAACTATGCTAGAAAGTGACAGGTGTGCCAAATACATTCAAGTCTTGTTCACTAACCTCCAGAGCCATTACAACCTACAGTGGCATCATGGCCCTTTTCACAATGGGGCATGGACATTGTAGGACCCATTGACCCTCCTTCGACAATGGGTCATGTCTTTATTCTGGCTACGATAGATTATTCTCTAAGTGGGCTGAAGCGGTCCCCCTAAAGAAAGTTCCTGGGACAACAGTGGCCAACTTCGTTAGACATCACATCATATACCGGTTTGGATTGCTTGACCGAATTATATCTGACAATGGCCCTCAGTTAGGGAGTCATCACATTGATCGCTTAGTTAACCAGTTCGTTTTCGAATGGAGGTACTCGACTATGTATTGCCCTTGAGCCAACAGATTAGCTGAGGCCTTCAATAAGACTCTGTGCAATGTTTTACGAAAATATGTATCAAAGTCAAAGAGGAACTGACACAAGAAGCTTCCTGAAGCCTTGTGGGCCTATCACATTATCACAACAAGTGTTACTAATTCCACTCCTTATTCCCTGGTTTATGAGGATGAAGCAGTTCTACCTCTCGAAATTCAAATCCCTTCACTGCGAGTCATTATAAATCAAGGGCTCACCGAAGATGAGAAATTCAAACTCTGGTATCAAGAATTGGATGCACTCAATGAAAAGAGGCTAGAGGCTTAGCAGAACCTCGAACTCAACCAAGGGATAATGAAGAGGGCTATTGGCAAGCCAGTCAAGGTCCGCTCATTCGCCCGTGGGGATCTAGTTCTGGCCATCAAGAGGCCAATTGTTATGCATGGCCAACGTAAATGGAAGTTCAAACCCAAGTGGGAAGGTCCCTTTATAGTAAAAAAAGTCTCGCTAAATGGAGCCTACATTCTGGCACATCCTGATGAAGAGGAGGCAATGCCCCATATCAATGGGTAATATTTAAAGAAGTATTATTCGTGATGCATATTCAAGAAAGGAGACTCAATGGAAAGCAAGCAAGACAGTCCCAAAAATTTTTTAACTCTTTTTATTGTAGTAAGAAGCAGTTACAAGTTACAAGCCAAAAAGCCCATTATTAGGGAGATTACAAGTCTCTTCTATTTGAGACTAAGAGGACAGTTACAAACCAAAACCCCGTAATGTTGCTCTTGCATCTAAGGATAAGAGCACAGTTACAGGCTAAAGAAATGCTCTCTTCATGAAGAAGAAGCAAACCCACCAAAGAAACACCCTCATCATGAAGAAGAAGCAAAACCACTTAGAGAGTCAGCTTCAATTCATCTAACGAGCGTCACCAAAGAGGATGGTTACAGGCCAGAAGAAGAAGCCAACCATTTCTAAGTCAGCTTCAATTCATTTGATGAGTATATCAAACATGCAAAGCAAACTTCTCTGGTAAGGAACTGGCCTATGATGAAGAGCATACCCTGTTCATAGGGGATGCCCTTCCACAGAACAACATGGCCTTCACTATTGTGCTGGAGGACTTGGCTTCCAACAGGCATCATAAGCTGGGCTTTACCACTTGCCTACCCAAGGCAACGCTGTACGTGAACATCACCCCACATGACTCATCGTCGTGAGCAACAGTTACCATATGCGACTCATTGCCACACGTGAGCAACGCCGTGCGCATCATGACGCTGACCATCCACTAATAAGCACCGTTTGAGGCCAGTGCCAGTTGTGTCTTCCAAAAGCTAATGCCGACTATGCAACTAATTCCCAATGTCAGCTGTCTTTCTTGAGGATCATCACCAGCTGTGTTTCTAAAAAGGTCAGCATCGGTTGCATCTTTAAAGCTTATCGCCAATCATGTATCTTAAAGGTTAACGCCGGCTTCGTTCATGAGTCAACACCGACTATGTTTTAAGGTCTCTCAGCACTGTGATTGTTCACCTCCCGGTCGCTTTTTCTTTTCCCAGATGTCTCCTAGATTCCCGAGACCCCTCATTTTCAGGCTAAAGTCCCTTCGCCTCCCCGACCGTTGCACAATTTTAAAAGGCCACCGTCCACCTCTAACGACGATTTGTCTCCCCTGACCATTCGGATTCTCACCGAAGCTCTCCTCCACTATTGGAAATCCTCTACAAACATCTCCCCAATACACCGAGAAACCACTTACGCCAGTCCGAAAACCACGAAAATAAGTGGAAACCCCTGGATAACCAACTGTTGCCACAACCGCCTCTTTTTCCCTTCGCCAAAACTCACAAAACTATGGTTGGATTTCCCTGTTTCCCCGAAAAACTCCTTGTGCTAGCCGCAAAACTTCTGCAACTTCAATTGAGCCTGCCTCCTTGCTCGACTGGAACCTCCCCTGCTTACTGGAAACCTCACCCTCACCGTTAAACGTTTTTTTACCTTAAGATTTCTTTCTGTGAAATTAGTAAAAAAGGGGTTTAGCCCCTTTTTATAGCCAACGCTTCCCTCAAATTCCCTTTGCAAACTGAGAATCCCAATCATGTCCAAGAAAGCCAAACATCAATGGGCCGGATCGGGTCGAGTTTTGACCCAAGGCCTGAGCAAGTTTTATCGCCACCCATGAAATTCTTTGGGTTAGGGCCCCGAACACTAACCCACACTCAGCACTAGCTACGTTTTCGATAACCCCACTACCGGTTGTGTTTTTAGTAACTTAAGCATCGGCTGTGTTCTCAGCAAATCAGTGCTGGTTGTGCTAGATAACACAGGCTGTCCTCAGCACTGGTTGTTTTTTTAATAAACCCCAATGTCAGTTGTGTTTTTAATATCTTCAGTGCCGGTTGTGTTCTTAGCAAATCAGCGTCGACTATGCTCAAGAGATAGCACAAGCTGTCCTCAGCACTGGTTGTGTTTTTAATAAACCCCAGCGTCGGCAGTGTTTTCAATAACCCCAGCTTCGATTATGTTTTTAGTAACCTCAGTGTCGACTGTGTTTAAGAGCTAGCATAACCACCCTTAGCGCCACTTTTTTAAACCTCAACGTCGCTCGGGTATTTAAGCGACAGTGGTTGGTTGTCCTCAGCGCCGGCTGTGTTTTCAAAAGGCTCACCACCAGCTGAGTGTTCATGAAGCAGTGTTGATCGTTCTCAGTGCTGGCTGTGTTCAAAATAGTCGATTGCCGCATGCCTCATTCTAAAGTCATGTGTGTCCTACCATTGTTATCCCCAAGTAGAGTTGCACCCTGATTGTGATCTATTATCCCTAGCGGAGTGGTACCCAAGTCGTTCAACTCTGGCCATGACTTCTCATCCCTAGTAGGAGTCATACTCGTATTGCGCCCCATTATCCCCAGTGGGTCTTCCACAAACCTAAGATTCGAGTACCATGTTTCACCTATAAGGGACCCATGCTATGGTCCATGTTGCACGACCTTAACTGCACTGCTTTGGCCCAGGTGCACGACCCTAAACGGTATGGTCCAAACTATATGACCTTAAACTGTAGCAGAGGCCTAGTTGCATGACCTTAAACTGCATGGTCCTAGTGGTATGACTTTGAACTACATAACTACGGTCCAAGCTATATGACCTTAAACCATAGTGCACGTCCTAGCCACATGACGTTAAACTTCTTTGTACAGGTCTAGGAGGCATGACTTTAAACTCGGCCCCTTACACACGCACACACCTTTTTACATGCATTTTCACGCACGTCTTCCCTAACCGACCCATTCATGTGCGCGCATTATCTTCATTACCTACCAAGTGAATCCATTCATTTCATTTCATTATCATTCCCCAGTGAGTCTAATCCGTGCTCACATAGTAGCGAACTATCCCGCCACCCATACTCGTCATAAGCTAGTGGGTCACCATTTTTCACCCACCTTTCATACATCTTCCATCTCTCATAGGTAGCCTTGTGCCATGTCCCCAAAGTGAGCTAAAACCATTACCATAGTCCCTCCATGGCCTCAACAGGCTGCTATCCATCTCCATTTCGGTCTGAATGTATGACCTTAAACTGTAGTGCACATCCTGGCCGCATGACAATAAAAGGCTCTCGTAGGTCCCGGAGGCATGACCCTAAATATTCCTTCACAAAAAAGAAAATAAATAAATAATGGGCATGGTGTATACCTGAATAAGGTAACGCCATCAGTAAAAATAATAGACGGGCATGGTCACGAAACCATGAGTAAGAGAGTTCTATGAAAATGAAAACCCGGGCACGGTGAAATCCTGAAAGGGCATCGTGAGTAAAAATGGATAATAAGGGTGGACATGGCCGAAAGATCATGAGTAAAAGAGCCCCAAATAAAAGGAAGTTAGTGAAAACCATCTCTACTGTACCGCTTCCCAAGTTCAAGTGAAAATCTACGATGGACTCTTGGACTAATAAGTAGGTTGATGCAGTACTCGCCTCAACAGGCAGCTTCAGCCCACATTCAAAGAAAAAAATCCCTGATGCCACAACCTCAGGACTAAAAAATACAATCTTCAAGGAAAAGATTCTGGTAGCCTGAGTCTATTAACGAAAGCGACTCGAAGGATAGAAGACTCGCCAAGAGGGCAAGACAAGTCTCATGAGGAAGAACATTATTCCCACAAGGTCACAAACATATTCCAAAAAAACAAAAGAGTACCACGAAGGTAAGAAACTGACAAAGCCAGGGCGAACCTGTCAGAGACTTTAGTCTTCCTCGCCAGAATTCCCTCTAGCTGACAGGCCCAGACTTTTGGGGTAGGCTAACAAAAAGCCCCCGACTGGACCCAACAGATGGGGCACATAGAGGTATATTGACTGTCAAAAGCAAATCTGGTGTAGCAGCAAATAGCGCCAACCAAAAAAGAAACAAAAGACAAAATGGGAAAAATTCCCTTCACCATGGCACTCAATTGCCAGACGAGCCAGATTCTGATTAACGAGGTCCGTACAAAATCCTCAGCTTTAGAATCACAAACAGCCCACACGAGGGTGAGGACTTGGACAGGATCCCTCAAAAAAGTCTCTTCTTCCCGTTATGTTTCCACTGATGGATATGTACTTTGCATCAAAACGTCTGAGCATCCTAGTTGTAGCATTGCGTGAATCTCCTTGACGTTCATGTGGTCTTGGGGCAAGGAAGAAAAAATTAATAAAGCCGAAGGAAATTTTCTGAATGTTGTCCTTCTTGCTTCTCTCGAAGCACAACATTCGGTAGGCCAAGCTGTTTGAACACATTTTTCGGCACCTTGGTCCACGATGCGAAATAAATAGGAACCGGGTCAATAAAGCCTCAACATACAGTGGAAATTTTGATAGTCTCAAAATGGTACCAGGACTGGTCAAGATCTTCATACGCACTTCAAAAGGCCATCTGCTAAGGTTCATCACAATTAGACATATCTAAGGTAGTGAACACAAAGAAACAATTTAAGCAAAATCGACCTCTAGCACCCTGGAATGGACCCTGTAACTAGAATTGTATTTTTGGCATGTTAAACAGTTGTGGGACCACTGCGATTGGATCTGGCACGGTTGAAAACCCATATGAGTCAAGTTTTGGCTTAATCGGACACTCTAGGACAAAGTTATGGGTAAATTATTGAAAAAGGGTGGGCCACACACTATTCCCGTGTGGCCACCAGACACTAAAACACCATTAACGGCGGTTGTTTTTATAGTCGCGGGTAATGACTTTCGGGGCCTATCGAATTGTGCTAAAATTTTGTGAGCATGTTCGTCTCATCAAGATGAGCGTTTCGATAAGTGGTATGCCCCATGACGACGCCCAAGCAGGGAGAAAAACTAGAGAGAAGTTGCTGATCCATGAATAAAATTACAAAAAAATCAGCAGCAACTAGCCTCGTTCAAGCGGCTAAATCACGATGCTCGCATACCCGATCGACATGAAACCAATTGCATTATGTGCGTAAGGTTTGAGGCTATCTCTAGTCCAAACCCTACGTACAATGGACGATTGGATTTAACACATGGAGGCGTTGAAGGTGCTGTAAATTCTGACAGTTGGATTTCAAGATTCCGGTCAAAGATTTAAGACGAGAAAATCTTCACCTAGACACGAAATCGAGTTGCGTTTGTAGCAACATGATCGTGATGGCATGCTCAGTGTGATTTAACGAAGAAACAGAAGAAAAACATCAACGAATGAACGCACTATCGATCCGAAGTTTTCAAGATTCATCCAAAATTCAGTCTCAAGATCATGACTTAAAAACATGATTCATGGCTCAAAGTTGGTATCAAATCGATCGTCTTGCCGAGCCCTACAAGAAAACAATCATCTTTCGATCAAATGGGCATTAGAGCAATCCCGGATCAGTCATGGAAGATCACGCAAGTTCTCGGGCTGGAGCAAGGACTGTTATGAAATTCCACACATTGTTAGGTAGGGGCAAAATAGTCCTTTTGCACCCATTTTTAGAATTTCTTTTAATTCAATTAAATTTTATTCTTTTTAATTTTAGGTAGTTTTTTAGCATTCACCCATGTTTGGGCCCAATTCTATATAAACATGCAAATCCAAATTGTAAAAAACCAAGAGTTCATTCTTCATCGATTCAATAAAGTTTTCAATTCTCGCTTAAGCTTGTGAGTGCGTCTTGGAGTGAGAGAGAGAGGAGAGAGAAGAAAAGGGTCAGTACCCTTCGATAAGGTAACTTTCTCTCTCCTCTTCCTCTTCTTTTCTCTCTTATTATCTTTTCTTGTCTCTATCTCTCTTTCTGTCTCCTCTATTTTCTCTCTTCTCTTTTCTCGTCTCTATCTCTCTTTCTCTCTCCTCTATTTTCTCTCTTCTCTTTTCTCGTCTCTATCTCTCTTTCTCTCTCCTCTTCCTCCACTTTTCTCTCTCATCCTTTATTTTCATCTTTATCTCTCTTTCTCTCCCCTCCCCTCTTTTTTCTCACCTCTATCTCTCTCCTCTTTTCTCTTTTCCCATCTCTATCTCTTATTTTCTCTCTTTCCTCTCCCTTTCTCTTTCCTGCTTTCATCTTTATCTTTATCTCTTTCTCTTTCTTCCTCCTCTGGTCTATCACATCTCTCTTTCCCTGATCCTCTTTCTTCATTCACTCATGGTGGACCTATCGTCTAGTGTGATGCCTTTCTGATCTTGAGACATGAACGGTGAGCCAAGCCTTAGCCCGATAGGCGGAAGCCTAGCGCCGCTCGGGTTCTCTTTCTTCCTTCTCTTCTATCACACCCGGTGCTAGCCTAGCGTCTCCTGAGTTCCCTTTCTTTCTTCTCTTCTGTCACACCCGACGTAAGCCTAGCACTGCCTGGGTTCTCTTTCTTTCTTGTCTTCTATCATCGATGGTGCAAGCCTAGCGCCGCTTGGGTTCTCTTTCTTTCTTCTCTTCTGTCACAACAGGCACAAGCCTATCGGCGCTTAGGTGCTCTTTCTTTCTTCTCTTCTGTCACAGCCGGCACAAGCCTAGCGTTGCCTAGGTTTCTTTCTTTCTTCTCTTTTGTCACAAGCAACTCAAGCCTAGCACAGCTAAGGTTTTCTTTCTTTCTTTTCTTCTATCACAGCCGACGCAAGCCTAGCACCGACTGGGTTCTCTTTCTTTCTTCTCTCCCGTCACAGCCGACGCGAGCTTATTGCCGCTTGTGTTTCTCTCTCTTTCTTCCCTTCTTTCACAGCTAGTGGGGGCCATCGCTATCTGAGTTTTCCTTCTCCTCTTTCTTCTGAGAGTAGATGTAAGCCCATTGCCGCATGCATTCTTTCTCTCTCTTCTTTCTTTATTTCACAGCCGACGGAAGCCATCACCGTCTGAGTTTCTCCTCTCATTCCTGTCTGCGTCCTTCTCCTCCTTTCCTTCCCTTTTCTCTCCTCTTCTCCTCTCATAGTATTCTCTCTTACTCTGTTTCTTCTTCTTTTTTATCTTCTTCTCATCTTCTTCCTCTATTCTTCTTCCTCTCTTCTCCCTCCTTGTTCTTGTTCTTTCTTTCTCTTACTCTCTCGTTTGATAAAGAAGCGTTGAGACAAGCCATTGTGTATAGCTAGTCAGTATTGATACAATCGTCTAGTTGTAATTCCATTGAGCCGGTCAGAGCTACCAAGCCCATTTTACTCCCATGACAGGTCAATTACTTACTAGTCAGATCACTGGGTCGATCTCACCGCTCGATTAAATTTTTCTCACCCCAATCTTCATCCTCTCATTCTCTTCCTCCTTTTTAATGTGCACGCTTCAGTACATTCACCCAAAGGTAAGGTGGGGTCCTTGACCCACTTGTCTTATAACATTTGTCGTATCTGTGTGATTGCAGAAACAGGAGAATACAAGCCTAGGGACGTGATTTTGAACCAGTTTTACTACTGGGGGGCTTTCTTTGTGATCTAAGAGGGTGCCCATGCGAGCCAACCCGAGTAAGTTCCAAACCCACCTTAAATTCCTCTCTTATCGATTGGTCCACCTGTCCTTGCTCTTGAGCAAGGTTCCCGAGAAAGCGATCCCAAAGTCCCGAGTTCCCCTAATACTCTAGATGTGTGCCGCCCGATCATCCAAATTCGGAGGGCGAGATCGAGGCACCTAACTAATTATAGCTTCAAACTAAGAGCATTCTTTCAGCTCATGGCCCCATACTTGATGATATGGGCGCAAGAGGTTTTCCCTACCCTGGGCAAGGAGTTTAGGCTACCTGGCAGGCTACGTAGTGACGAGACCCTGTTAGAGCATTGTCTCGAAGAGGGCCTGTAGAGGGTCTAGCTCAGTTCTTCTTAGGGCTTGCGTCGGGAGTTCTTTTGGCACTGGTCGAATAGGGACTTGAGAGTGTCCATCTGGGTTACCATGAGCTTCTTGGCATTGCTGCATCTTCTTTACCAAGAGTTCGTGGAAGCCAGTGCATTTGCTCACATCATGGCCTCGTATCAGGTAATACGAGCACTAGAGGTTCTCAGTTCCTAGAGGCATGAACTTGGGTTACCTTGTTGGCTTTGACGCGATATGTCCCTCTTTGAGCATTATGGAAAATAGTGCATGCAGGATAGCTGGTGCCCCATCATCTTCTTGTATTGTCATTATGTGAGAAGCCTCAGTTGCCCCGAACACTTTCTTTAACTCTTTGAACTTTATCTGATCCTTGTTAATAAGGGCTTCGATAGTGTTGTTGAGCTCATAGCAGTCTTGAGTGGGTTGGCCAACTTTCTGTGATAGGCGCAGTACCTCTCATGTGTCTTCTGTCCAGCTTGTTCTGGCATGCTAACCTCTAGTAGCTGGATCCTGTTTTGCTCCAGTAGTAGTCGAAGCAGTGTAGGGACCCACTCCTTGTCAAAGGGTTACACCATATTTTGGTGTTGGATCCAAAAATTGCTTCAATTAATATTTTTGGGAGGAGGGACCTTGTTGTAAGGCTGCTGCTTGCCCTCCGCTTGAGACGTTTGTTCCTTGGAGAGGTATAAGGTTTGAGGAGTGGCTTTGTTAGGGTCAGTCACGGTGACGACTGCACTGATTACTGTTTTTTGCTGGTTGCCCCGATTGTTGGAGCAGGAGTTCGAGCCAGAGGGTTGCTAACAAGACCCTCCATGGTGTTTGGACAAACCCTCAATACGAACTGCTTTAGAGATGAGCTCTGACATGGAGGGTGAATTGGAGGCCTCGACATGTAGGGCAATCTCAGTAAGCATGTTTCATATGTAGGTTTGGAAAGCTTCTTTCTCAGTCATGAGAGTGGCATGAAAGGTTGCCAGCTCTCTCCATTGAGCGATGAACTTGTCAAGTGGCTCACCAGGGTCTTGAGTAAGAGTGAGGAGCTCGATGGTTTCCACATTCCTTTGTACTTCATATATGCATTGGTAAAACAACTGCTCCATTTCCTGCCTAGTGTTCACAAAGTTTGGAGGCAGCCGAGCATACCACTGGAAGGTTGGCCCTTCGAGAGTCTCGACGAACTGAAAGAGGAGGATTCGCCTGTCAGTCACCATCTCACGACAGGCTGCTTGGAAGTGGACAGTATGTTGGTGCAGGAATGTAGTACTGTTGAACATAGGGAGCTTCCCTTTTTTATAGTTTGGGGGAAACAACACTTGGTCAATGTTCGAAGGGTACGACTTCTGGTAGTGCGGCGCCTCTTGCATGCCTAGGACATTATTTTGAGACTGTGGGCCACCTTGGCATCTATGTCGGTTTGGGAAACCCCGTGAGAGGCAGAGCGGTCATGAGAGACCGATGGGGGAGTTTGCCTAGGAACTGTGTCTTCACTAGATGGAGAATCGGTCTCACGGTGAGAAGGGGACCTGGAGGCTTCTAGGCATTCCAACTTTTTGAGGATGGACTGCATCATTACCTCAAATCTGGTCATCTGCTTTTTTTGGGCATCCTTAATCACCATGACACTAACTGTTTCTTCTGAAAGGTCAGAGTCCGGTGCAGTAATGGATGGCCGGGGTTGGCAAGTCGTGCGTGGCAAGACAATTTGCGGGGGCTTAGCATGCCCCTACTGGACTCGAGCCTTGTATGCCGATCTTGTGATGACCACTTCTTGACGGTCTTGGGACCGTGGCTTCTGGGCAGTGATCACCTAATAGTATTCTTGGACTGGCTAAGGCTCTGGGATCTGCAGAGGGAAGAAGGGATTACGAGGTTGGAGTTCACCAAAGGTGGTAACCTCAACTACATTGGGGGCTTATTTTGTCAGAATTTGCAAACCTTTCTTCTTCTTAATCTTGAGGCTGCTATGGACCTCTTTCCATAACCGAGCCTGAGATTTGGACTGCCCCACTTTTCTTGAGCAGGCAAGGGCCGCATAAATTAGCTGAAGCAAAGAATGAGGTCTATGGACAAGGGACAACCTGGGTCACTATGTTTGAGGCTACAGGGTCCTGTTTGACATCAGGTCGTTTCCTCGAATTCCTTTGTGGGGCCCCGTGTGCACCGCTGACCTGAGGCTGGCTCAAGATGGTACTCTTAGGGAGGACCTTTGAGTACCATGTCTCGAGGTGCTTGCCTAGTGAAGGAAGAGTGACAGAAGAAGGAGTTGGTTCATGACTCTACCTGAGTCAAGATCGGGGAGGAACCTGCAAATTCGGTGCATGTGCACCCTTAGTGTTAGCTGCCCGGGTGACTTGAGGGTCTGCCTAAGATTGCTCAACTGGTTTGACCTTAGAAGGTTGAGACTCACAAGCTCGTGTCTATGAGGGACCGGGTAGTAATCTATCTTTCACAGGGTGAAGCTGTGTGTGGTGAGAGGGAAGACGAAGTGGTCGACCCTCATGTGCTCGAGCTGACGCCGAACTGGAGCTGCCCAGAGCTGTGGGATGCATGGCGGGTGTAGGGTGTAGCTCGAGAAGGCCTATCTCTGAATACGAGTTCGAGGCAGCATGAAGGTTTCCCCGAGGTGTGGCTCAAGTGGTAGAACCATGAGATTTTAGGTCTATGCGTGGGGTGGAGACCCTAGGATTTTCGCCTTCGTGTGCCGAGCCTCCAAGTGTAGAGGTTTGGGGTAGTGAAGGAGTTTGAGGGGCAGTCTTGTGACGACCCTCAGAAGCAATGGCAACTTGATTGCCTTTCTCGAGAGTGGGCAGAGCAGCCTTCTGGCATAACCCAGCAATATGAATGGCAAGGGACTTACCAGTAGCAAGTGCATGCTATGTGTGGTAACAAATGTGCTACAAATGTAAGAGGCCTTGGTGGAGGGTCCACCAGGGTGAGGAAGCGGGGAGTTAGAGACCTTTAAGTCCCTTCTCGCACAAACTCAGAAGGAGTGTAAGGAAGGAAGCATGAGTAGTTCACTTTCCTGGGACAGTCATGAGTGCAAGGATGAGAAAATCCCCGACTCGGATGAACGGATTGAATAACCGAGATGTCATAGAAAGTAGTACAGAAAGTGAAAGAAGATACTGATCAAACAAGAGCGAAACCGAGGAAGGGGTAATAAGTCCACAATGGAGTCGCCAAGCTGGTTAGGTGCCTTGATCTCACCTCCCCGGATCGAGGTGATCGGGTGACACGTGTCTCGGGTTTAGAAAACACAGGACCTGAGATCGCTCCCTCGGGAACCTTGTTCAAGAACAAGGGAAGGTATCCAACTACTAAGAGAGGAATTTTTGATGTGAAGTGGGGACCAACCTCACCTTGGTCGATGACTTACTCGGTCTGACTCGAGCTGGAGCCCTCTTAAATCACGATGGAAAGCCCCCCAACTGGTTCAGAATTGCCCCCATTGACCAACAATCTCCGTGTTTTTTGTAAAACACTACTATAGTTAATTTACGAGACAAGTGGGCAGAAAGGTCCACCCTTGTCATAGGGCAATGCACATTTGCATGGCTAAGAATGAGAGAAGTTAGGGTGATGAAGTGGAAGGTTTGAACAGGGAAGAAAAGAAGAGGGTACTCGATGAGGGGACGAGGCTAGCATGATAGTTGGACCAGTGTAATGACCGACTCGGAGTGGTAGCAAGACGAGCATGGCATTTTGGACCAGCACGACGACAATACGACTCGAAACTAAGGCCGACATGACTGTCCTCAACTGGTGTGGCAGCCAGACAGACATAGTACTTGGGACCAGCACAACAGCAATACTGCTCGACAGTCAAACCTCTAGGGCAACACTAGATTGAGTCCACCTTCGGTCAAGTGAGAAGAGAATGGAGAGAATGCATGAGACGGTGAAGAGATGGGGTCCCGACGACACTAGGCATCACCACCCATAACCGTAAAGTAGCAATGTCACGACCCTTAGACGGTGCTAGGCACTACCACTCACGGCTAGAGGGTGACGCTAGGCATCACCGTTGGGCAACACGAGAGAGCAGCACACCCATGCGTGGTAGGAGATAGCCTCTTGTGAAGCTCATGGCGATAGCCATCTGTGGGGCACGTGGTGACAGTTCTTGCCAAGGCACACGACGATAGGCGTGGGGCACAAGAAGAGCCTGCGCACGGCGATAGGCACAGAGCACACAAAGGAAGCTCGCGGACGGTGTTAGGTACCTAACATGGGAAGGAAACTTGCAGATGGTGATAAGTGTTGCCGCAACCTCCAGCGGGCGGCAATAGGCATCGATGTTTGTGATAAGCGTGCAGCAGAGGGATACCCCTTGGGGCGGCAATACGTTTCGTCGTCTGCGTTCTTCACTGAGGCGTCGAGGATACATCTACGGACGGTGATGAAAAGCGCCGTCTGCAAGCCTCGCTGAGCAATAGAGATGAACTAATAGAAGGGGGAAAAGAGCTCGTGCATGGCATTGCCATTGCCATGCGCAACCTGTGAAACCCCATGAAGGGGAAAAATAAGAGAAAGAGGCATGCACGACACTGCCAATGCCGTGTATGGCCTCTGAGGGAGGCTCAGATGAATAAGAAGAAGAAAAAAGAAAGGAAGAGAGAGAAAATTTTCCTTGATCCTAAGGGTACCCATCCAAAAGTTTCTCTCCCCTTTCTCTCTCCAAGGTGACCCAACAATGAGAAGGAAAGGGAATTCTATTGAGTCAAAATTCACTTTTGTGAAGGGTTTTTAAGCCTTTGAGTACAATGATGGTACGTGGTATATATAGAATTGTGCCCAAATATGGGTGGATTGATCAAAATTAAACCTAATTGCTGGAAATTAAGATTTAACTAAATTAAAAGAAATTAGAAAATAGGGTGGAAAATGACAGATTTGCCCATGTCTAAAAAGTTGTGGAATTTCAAGACATTCCCTATGTTGCCCTAGAACGTGCATGATTCTTCATGGATGATTCAGGTTTGTTCTGATGCCCATTTGATCAAAAGATGATTGTTTTCTTGTAGGACTCGGCATGGCGATCGATTTGATACCAACTTCGAGCCATGGATCGTGCTTTTAGGACACAACTATGTGACTTGAAATTTGAATGAATCTTGAAACTTTAGATCTATTTTATGCTCTTTCCTTGATGTTTTTTTGTTATTTCTTCACTGGAACACACTGAGCATGCCATCACGATTGCGAGGCAACAAACGCAGCTCGATTCCGTGCTCGGATGAAGATTTTGCAACTTTGATGTTTTGGCTAGAATCTGGAATTTCGACTACGGAATTTGCAGTCAATTGGTTTCACATCGATCGGGCTCACAAGTGGTGTGACTTGGCCGCTAGAGCGAGGCACGACACTGCTAATTTTCCCGCACTTTCTTCACGGATTAGGAACTTCTCTCTAGCTTTTCTTCGCACTCGGGCATCCTCTCGGGGTGTAGCATTAATCGAAATGCTCGTCCTGACGAGATGAACATGCTTACCAAATTTGAGTGCAATCCAACTTGATACGGGTGAGATATAAGTGTTGAAAATCATTGGTCGTGACTGCCCTTTTAATGGAGTTGAGTTGCAGGGTGGCCGCACGGGAATAGCATGCAGCTCTTACTGTTTCGCTCTTTTGCCTATCACTTCTTGAAATGTTCATTTAAGCTGATATTTGACCCTTGGGGATTTTCAATTGAATCAGATCCAATAGTGGTTGTCCTACAGCAAATTGAGACACCGAAAATATAGCTCTAGTTATAGGGTCCATTTCAGGGTGCTAGAGGTTGATTCTGCTGAAATTGTTTCTCAGTCTGCACTGCCTTAGACATGTCAGAATATGATGAAACTTGGTAGGAGACTTTTGAGAGTCTTTATGAAGATCTTGACCAGTTCTGAGGTTATTATGAGACTGTCAAAAATTTTACTGTTTGTTAGGCTTTATTCATCGGGGACCCATGATGATGGAAAATGTCTTTCAACAACTGATAATATGAGCCACTGTGTTATTTACCACTATACAATGGGACACCCATTGGTAGTGGGTACTTTTATACTATTTTATACTGTGATACTGATACTGTGAGCCACTGTGATACTGACCACTACGCAATGGGATACCCATTAGTAGTGGGTACTGTTATACTATGAAACACTGTTATACTATTATACTGTGATATATTGTGATACTGACCACTACACAATGGAACATCTATTAGTACTTGGATACTGTTAAGTTAGTAATTACTAACTATGCCCCAACCCCAATGATAGAAATGGGGTTGGTAGGTGAAATTGAGTAACAGGGAGGGTCGCACCCCTCATATGTTATGGGCACTACGCAGTGGGACACCCAATGGTAGTGTAATGCCCTTTCGTCAGAAGGACGTAAGGAGAGGGTCGTGTCTTGCAAGGACACCGCCTATTGAAAAGCCCAAAGCATGCTAGGGATGTGTGTGTATGTGTGTGTGAGGACAATATGAAGTGAGTTACCCACTTGTCATTGTCTTGCCTACTGATTGACGGTAGAAGATCCAAGATACATGATTAGATTGGCCTGATCAATGGGGCTTCTACTTCAGGAGTAGGCTACTCTAGCTTCTAGTGTGTGCATTATGTGCTTTGTAGGTGTTTTTGTTATCCTAATGATGAAATGACTGATGGCATATGTATTGTACGTTATTCTGATAACTGAACTGTACTCATTCTTATACTGCTAAAATACTAAAAGGCATGGATAAATATAATCTCATGATGCCTGTGTGAATGATGAACATTGCCTATTTGTTAATATCAATTATAAGTCAGAATGTAATAGTGTGGATCTACTTACTGGGCTATTAGCTCATTCCGTTCATTTTCATCCTTGTAGAGTGAGAGGTTTTGACCCCAGGGAAGAGGGCAGCTGATCGGTGTGTTGGGATGCATAAAACTTGGAGTTGGTGAAGGGACTTTGGAAGCTTTCAATAGTAGGTGTTTGGTAGCAGTGCCACTTTGCTGTTCATTGATGTTTACCTTGTATTTTGTGGGCCATTAATGCCTTGAACTATTTGTAATGAAATTTTGGAGAATGGTTGTATATGGAAATGACTTTGCATTTTGGTTTAATCTTTGTTTTTGATGAATGGATTTTATTTTTCTTTTGTGGTTTGATCTTGATTCCACCTTTTATAATCATTGAGCCACTCCCACCTGAGTGACGTTTTCCACCTCACGTCGTGGTCCCGCACTCTGTCGCCCTCCGGCTCGTACAGTATGGGGTCAAGGGGCGGGGTCGTGATACCTTCACTTTTAGAGAGAGAAAGAACCTATTTCATATGATTCACATCCTCTCTCTGGCTTCCCATTTTATAGGGGGAGGAAGGGGTAACCATTGTATTTCTCCAACGGATCTTGGAGTATCTCCAACAGGTTTCTGAAGGGTTACGTTCATATGGATATGACTGTTAGACGAAGGGTCACGTTCATATGGATATGACCGTTGGATATATGCAATTCCCATAAATGTATACTAAGACACGTAAGGCCTCATAGCCATATGTGTCAACATCTCCCACTTGGCTATGACGGCCGATACGTACTCTCACTTTTGAGTATGACCTTTAAGAAAATATCTTGTCATGAGGTTTTTCTTATGCTTTTGCGAATATGCCTCTCGTAACAAACTTCTATCCTGAGGATTTTCACACTAATGGGGATTTCTCACTCATGAAAAATTGTCTGACTTAAATATTTTTAAGTCCCATTAAGCTAGTGTGCTTAGACAGTAGTTCAACACTTAGACCCTTTGCCAATGGATCAGCTATCATTTCTGATGAGGGCAAGTAACTAATAGTTACTTCACCTTTCTCAACTACATAGTGATATTGGACATCTATATGTCTTCCTTTGGAGCTATTTGCTCCACTTTGAATTAATTTAATAACGGCTTGATTATCACAAAATATTTCGATCAGTCCGTCGATTATTTGCAGCTTCAAGTTTTCTATGAAGCACTTTATCCAGATGACAAAGGTACAAGCCATGCTACATGCAATGTATTTTTTTTCTTATATGTACCTAGGTACACACCCTTGCTTCTTGCTAGACCAAGAAACAACAGCCCCTCCAAAGAGGAAAATATGTCCTGAGGTGGACTTACTATCATCCTTATCCCTAGCAAAATCTACATCTGCATATCCTATAACTTTAAGCTTATCTACTTGAAAGTACAATTTTAGATGCTTTGTTCCCTTAATGTATCTTATAATTCTTTCTACTGCTTTCCAATGAGCTATGCCTAGATTACTTTGTATTTACTAACAAGTCCTGTGGTAAAACTCAAATCTGGCCTTGTACATCGTACTACATATATCAAGCAACTAATAGCTTGTGCATAGGGAACGTTAGGCTTTTTTTGTCCTTTTAGTAAGCAATCCTTCCTATACAACTTTACTCCTTTTTCAACAGGAGTAGACAATGGCTTACAATTTTCCATTTTAAATTTTTTGAGAATAGAGTCAAGATATCTCTCTTAGCTCAAGCACATCTTTTTTTATTTTCTATCTCTAGTTATTTTATGCCTAGGACATAAGATGCTTCTCCCATATCCTTCATCTCAAACCGAGAAGAAAGCCATGACTTAGTCTTATCAATCATTTCTAAGTCATTTCTAACTATTAGAATATCATCTACATATAATGAGAGTATTGTGAATTTACTCCCACTCTTCAAGACATACACACAATGGTCTAATCTAGTTACTTCATATCCCATCTGTAGGATGGCATCAATAAATGTTAAGTATCATTGTCTTGAAGATTGTTTTAAACCATATAAAGACTTATTTAATTTGTAGACTTTATTTTCTTCGCCTTTAATTATGAAGCCCTCAAGTTGCTTCATGCAGATGGTTTCCTTTAATTCACCATTCAGGAATACAGTTGTTTGAACACATTTTACAGTGGAAATTTTGACAGTCTCATAATGGTCCTAGAACTGCTCAAAATCTCCATAAGCACTTCAAAAGGACACCTACCAAGTTTCATCGTAATCAGACATATCTAAGGCAGTGAACACAAAGAAACAATTTCGGTAAAATCGGCCTCTAGCACCCAAAAATGGACCCTGTATCTAGAACTATATTTTTAGTTCATCAAACAATTGTGGGACCACCGCCATTGGATCCGGCATGGTCGAAAACCATTATGGGTCAATTTTCGGCTTAATCGGGTACTTTAGAATAAGGTTATGTGTAAAAACCGCAAAGGGATAGGCCGCACACTATTCTCGTGTGGCAGCACACTATTCTCGTGTGGCCACTCTGCACCAAAACACCATTAAAGGTGGCTGTTTTCACAGTCACAAGTAGTGACTTTTGGGGCCTATATTTTATTATTTCTAAGTCGGATCGCGCTCAAATTTTGTGAGCATGTTCACGTGCATTTTTGTGAGCTTGTTCGTCTCATCGAGTTGAGCGTTTCAATAGGTGGTACGCCCTGTGACGATGCCTGAGCGGGGAGAAAAACTAAAGAGAAGTTGTTGATCCGTGAATAAATTTTAGAAAAACCAACAGTAGCACACGTCATTCAAATGGTTAAATCATGATGCTCGTGAACCCGATCGACACAAAACAAATTGCATTATGTGCGTAAAGTCTGACGCCATCTCTGAGACGAACGCCTCGTATGATGAACAGTTGAATTTTACACACGGAGGCATCAAATTTTCTGTAAATTTCAGCCATCAGATTTCAATATTTTGGCCAAAAGCTCAAGACAACAAAATCTTCGTTCGAACAATAAATCGAGTTGCGTTCGTTACAACGTGATCGTGATGGCATGCTCAGTGCCCTACATCAAAGAAATCACGGAAACATATCAAAGAACGAGTGCACTATCGATCTGAAGTTTTCAAGATTCATCGAAAATTCAAATCTCTTGATCATGACTTAAAAACATGATTAATGGCTCGAAGTTGGTATCAAATAGATCGTCATGCCGAGATCTACAAGAAAACAATCATCTTTCGATCAAATGGTCAGCAGAGTAATCCCGAATCAGTCGTAAAAGATCACGCAAGTTCTCGATCAGTAGTAGGGACTGTTTTGGAATTCCATACATTGTTAGGCAAGGGCAAAACAATCCTTTTGCAACCATTTTTAGAATTTCTTTTAATTAAATTAAATTGTAATTATCTTCAATTTTTGGAAGTTTTTGGGCGTCCACCCATGTTTGGGCCCAATTCTATATAAACATGTAACGCCTAATTGTAAAAAAAGGCTGGTTCATTTTACGCATTGATCAATAAAGTCTTAATTCTTGCTTTTAGTTTGTGGGTGTGTCTTGGAGAGAGAGAGAGGAGAGAGAAGAAAATGGTTGATATCCCTCGATAAGGTAATTTTCTCTCTCTTCCCCTCTTTCTCTCTCCTCTTTTCTCATCTATCTATTTTTTATCTCACCTCTTTCTCTTTCTCTCTCCTCCCCTCTTCTCATATCTATCTCTTTCTTTCTCTTCTTTCCTCATCTTTATCTCTCTTTATCTCTCATCTTTCCTCATCTCTATCTCTTTCTCTCTCCCCTTTTCTCCCTCGTCTCTATCTCTTCTTTTCTTTCTCGTCTCTCCCTTTCTCTTCCTTGCTTTCCTCTTTATTTCTTTCTCTCTCTTCCTTCTCTGGCCTATCATGTCTCTATTCTTCTTTCTTTCCTCCATCCATCCATGGTGTACCTCTTGCCTGGTGTGATGTCTTTTTTTTGTTTCTGAGACACAGGCAGTGGGCCGAGCTCTAGCCAGAATGGCGGGCCGGGTCTATGACAAAATCTCGTCTCTCTCTTTTGTTCCAAACAACGCAAGTCCATCGTCATCTATGCTCTCACTCTCCCATTGCTTCGATCTCAAACAGCGAAACTTTAGTGCCGCTTGAGTTTTTTCATTTCTTCTATCTTAGACGGCGAAATGTTAGCGCCGCTTGAGTTTTCTTATTTCTTCTGTCTCAGATGGCTCAACCTTAGCGTCGCTTGAGTTTTCTCATTTCTTCTGTCTCATATAGCGAAAACTTAGTGCCGCCTAAGTTTTCTCATTTCTTTTGTCTCAGACGGTGAAACCTCAACGCCGACTGAGTTTTCTCATTTCTTCTGTCTCAGACGGTGAAACCTTAGCACCGCCTATGTTTTCTCCCCTCTCTTTCTCCTAGCCCAATAGGCGAATCCTAAGCGCCACCTATGCCATTTCTTTCATCTTCCTTAGGCCAAGCAGATGGAGGTCCATTGTAATCTGAGTTTCTCCCTTCTCCCTATCACATTGCCATTTGTGTCTCTCTTCTCTCTCTTATTTCTCTCTGTTTCTCTCTTCTTTCTTCCATTCTTCTCCCTCACCTTCTCTCATGCTCTTCTTTCCTCTTCTTCCTATTCATATCTTCTTCTTCTCTTATCGTCGTCTGTCTCATCTCTCTCTCTCTGATTTCTCTTCTTTCTTTTATTCTCTCGGTTGATCAAGAAGGGTTGAGAACAAGCCTTCAATGGTAGTCTTGTCATTTAGCTGTAATGTTGTTGTGCCGGTCATAGTTACTGTGCCCGTCATAGTTACTGTACCCGCTTTATTGCCACGACAGACAAGTCATTGTGTCTAGCTTGTCGGTATTGGTACAGTCGTCTAGTAGTAACTCTGTTGAGCCTGTCTGAGCTACCGAACCTATTTTACAAGTCAATTACCTACCAGTCAGGTCACTGTGTCTGTCTCACCACTCGATAAAATTCTTCTCACCCCAATCTTCATCCTCTCATTCATCTCATCTTTTGAATGTGCACACCTGTGTATATTCACCTGAAGGCAAGGTGTGGTCTCTTAACCACCTGTCTTGTAACATTTGTCATATGTGTGTGATTGTAGAAATAGGCGAATACAAGCCAAGGGAGGCCATTTTGAACCAGTTTTACCACTGGGGGCCTTTCTTCGTGATATAAGAGGGCGACCACGTGAGCCATCTCGAGTAAGTTCTGAACCCACCTTAAATTCCTCTCTCATCGATTAGTCCACCTGCCCTTGTTCTTGAGCAAAGTTCTCGAGAGAGCGATCACAAGTCCTGGGTTCCCCTGAAACCTGAGATGCGTGCCGTCAGATCACCTAGATCCAAAGGGTGAGATCGAGGCACCTAACTAGCTTGGCAACTCCACTGAGAACTTACTACCCATTAGTCGGATCATGCTTGTTTGGCTAAGTTTCTCCTTTTATTTTATGTATCTCCACTTATGGCTTCTGGGTTCTGTAACCCATTCATCCGGATCGAGGATTTTCGTATCCCCGCATTCGTAAGTGCCCCCAGGGAACAAGTTCCTCGAACTTCATTCCTAATCCTTCTTTTGAGAAAAGACCCCGGGTCTAGGTCCCAGGTCTTAACCTGGATTGGTGTGAGGAGAGACTTAAAGGTCCCTAACTCTCTGTGTCCTAGCTCTAGTGGAACCTCCAGTAGCACTTTTGTTGCCGCACACAGCATGCAGCCTGCCACCGGCAAGTCACTTGATGATCATATTGCCGAGGTACGCCGGAAGGCTGCCCAGTCCTTTTCTGCGAAAGGAAAACAAATTGTCATTACTTTTGTGAGTCGCGACAAGGCTACCCCCCACATTCTTGCACCACCACGAGTCTATATCCCTAGAGGCTCAACACATCGAGGTGGAGACCCTGGGGCTTCGACCTCTCGCACACATCATAAGGCTCGTGGGTCATCCACTCTAGTCACACCTCGAGACATTATATTATTTCGTGTCTGTGTCTAGGATCAGACCTCCTAAGACCAGGTCCTGTGCACGTTGCTCATATGCATCCCACTGCTCGAGGCAATGCAATCATTGCGCTAACCCAAGTACATAGGAGGCGACCTTCTCACCCTCCTACCCAGCACACACAAGCACACGCTGTAAGGGGCAGGCCTCCACCTGTTCTCTTACAGAAACTTGCTCACATATCTCAACCTCCTACAGCCTGACCACTTGCTCGAGCTCAGGTTGACCCTCAGGTAACCCGTGATTCTTCTTTAGGGTGCGCACAAGCGTCGCTGTCACAAACAGCCCCTCGCCCTCAACTCAGGCATCCTCATGAGTCGACCCTACTCTTGCCTACTCCACCTTGTTTGAGCAAGCCTCTCCAGCCATGGTACACGAAGACCTTCCCCAAGAGTACCATCTTGAACCACCCCCGTCATTTTGGTCTTGTCTTTGGAGCTCATAAGAGAGCTCGGGGCAAAGACCTGATGGAAGATCGACTCCTTCTTCTTCCCGACCTAGGTTAACTTGAGCCCCTGGCCCTCATCCCTTACCACACCAAATGGAGACAACACTCTCTTATGCAAGAAGGGTAGATCAGCCACCGTCCCAATCACAGTTTTGGCGTGAGGTCCATCAAAACCTCAAAGCTAAACACGATAGAGGTCTGCGAATTCTGACTAAGAAAGTGACCAAGGCAGTCGGGGCAACCAGCTCTGATTACCCTCTCCATCTGAATCCCTTCCACTCTCTTCGAATGATGAAGCCTGAAGAAGAAGTACATGCGCCTTGCATTGTGATTAGCATTGTAGAAAATGACCCAGCTACTCAACAGCCATGGTCTAAACACCGTCGAGAACCGGTCCTCACGTGATTGGCATATAAGAATTGAGTCCAGTCGGGGCATGCTAACCGATCTGCCGCGCGTGACATGTCAAGTTTGCAAGCCCTCAACTACAACTAAGGCTGACCTCCTTAAAGAAACCATCAGCGTAATGGTTATAAACAAACCCGACTCGCAAGAAGACCGCATGAACAAGTTCTAAGATATGGTATGCACAATGATGGATAAGATGGATTGTATAGACGTCGCATGACAATCAGCTAACCATGAGGTCAATTCCCAGCACTCAGATGGTGTACCTCCAAGAAAGCCCCTTCCCTCTGCCTCACAGGATAATTCTATACCTTACCCCACCTCACTGGCAAATATTGATGCTATGGTAACCCATAGTGTAAAGAACAGACAAATTTCGGGGATACAGGGTGCAGCGCCATGTCAAAGGCCGTACCCTTCATATATTGACCAGGTGTCGTTTCCCTCAGATTACAAGAAAGGGAAGTTTCCCCTATTCATATCACCCACTTTCAAGAAGAGTGCTGAGAAACCACAGCTGGTGGGAGAGTCCTTCTCCGTCAGTTTGTTGAAACCCTTGATGGCCCAACTTTTCAGTGGTATGCTTGACTTCCCCCAAACTCGGTGCATACTTGGGAGGAAATGGAGAAACTCTTCCATCAGCACTTCTACGAGGTCGAGAGACAGGTTCAAACCATTGAGCTTCTCACCCTGACCCAAGACCCTGATGAGCCCATGGACTAGTTCATATCAGGATGGAGTAATTTAGCTGCTCGCCATCCCAATCCCAGGCCTGAGAAGGAAGCAGTTCAAACCTGTGTGTGAAACATGCAACCTAAAATCGCTCTACATGTTTAGGCCTCCAATCTGACTTCCATGTCAGAGCTGATCTCTAAATCAGTCCACATAGGAAGCCCATCATGCCACCACAATGGGTCACGACAACCATCTGTAAGCTAGGGAAACAACCGGGGCAATGGTAGCTCTCAGACTAACCCCCGAGGCAACTAATTAAAAGGATTGATCATTGCAGCTGTCACGATCACTGATCTAAAGAAGGCTCCCTCCCAAACTTTTAACCTTTCAAAAGGCATGAGCACAACAAAGACAACGCCTCAGGAAGGCAAGCAACAACAGTCGTACAACCGAGTACGCCCACCTGCAAACCTTAATCAGGAAGATTATTGGACCAGGCATAGGAACAAGTCCCTGCGCTATTTTGATTATTGCTAGAATAGGACATGATCTAAGTTTCAAAGACCAAGTTCCCTGAGCAAGCTGGGCTCGTTACTCAAGCAACTTATTGTGCTTACCATCGAAAGATCAATCACCCCACAGGTGACTGCTTCACGCTAAACGATCTCATCGAGGCTTTGATTCATAAGGGTCAGATTAAGCTTGAGGAACTCAAGAAAGAATTTGGGGCAACAAAAGCCTCTCACATAGTGACCGTCGATGAAGAAGACGGTGCACGTGATATCCTTCGAGCATTCTTTGCCATCATGCTTCAAGAAGGTCTTATCACACTGAAACTGGCAAGGCAGCCTCGACGCCTTGCCTGGGGAACTAAGGACTGTTGGTGCCCCTACCATCAGATAAGGGAGCATTACCTGTGTGAATGTACCAGTTTTCATGATATAATCACAAAGAAAATATAGGAATGTCAAGAGTCTTACAACGTTCCAATAGGTGATCCCCAAACCACTACTCCACTGGTGCAAGAGGGCCTCTCGACACAAGACCTTTGTAATAATGATTCAAGAGCAACCTTGAAATGTCCAGATTTCGAGGCTCTCAACACAGAATTTGAAGGAATCAACATAAGCATGACGCAACGGAAGAGGTTGAAAAAGACCCTGGCCCAGGCAGCTGGATTCTTAACAGTTGTTGATGCCTTGGTAGCTAAAGCCAAAACAGAGCCACATTCTTCAAAGAAGCACAAAAAGTGAAAGCTAAAGAAACTTCAGTGGCCCCCTAAGCCCGACTTTGAGCAGAGGCTGAAAGAATCAAGGGGGAAGAGATTTTATTCTTAGGAGACATGTCATATAGTGAAAATCTCAAGATCATCACCCAGCATAGGGCAAATGAGCCTCAGATCGGGGAAGACACTACAACCTCCCCTACAGAAGTCAGACACTTTAGAGTTTCCTAGATTGCCACTTCGCCCTAATCCAAATACCAATCTGCCCATCCTACAGCTCCTTAGGCTCCTTCCTAGTCCAAATACCCCAAACAATCCACCTATTCTCCAATTCCCTGGGATACCTCTTACTTCATCGCTTCCGAAACCTCAAACCTCCATCACCCAAACCATGCCCGCTACGCAATCAATTCAGCCAGTAGGCCCAAATAAACCTCTTCCAAACCTACTCCTCAACCCAGCAAACCACCCAAACCAGTGGCAGGACCAGGAGCACAAAGCCTTGACCAAGAAAAGGCAAAATATGACATGGTAGGGCATCTGAGGAAGCTTCCAACCCTTCTCAGCATCTATGACGCCCTTATGCTCTCAAAGGATTATCGGATGACTTTAGTTCAGGCTCTCTCTACCCCAGAAGTGTATGAGACCGAAGTACAACCCATTGAGGTGGACCTGACGGTTTTAGGAGGATGTATGTCGATCACCTTTTCAGAGGATGATCTACAATTGGGAGAAAAGTTTCACAATCGCCCTCTCTTTGTGATCGACGAATTACATGCATGGCCCATTAACTGAATTATGTTCGATGGAGGGTCGACAGTCAACCTTATCCCAAGGAGGATCCATACTTGATTGGGATTAGAGTCTAAAGATCTTTCTCCGACCCACGTCATAGTTCAAGGGTTCAACCAGTCAGGAGAGAAGGCGGTTGGCACAGTTCGCCTTCATTTTAAGATCGGTGAGCTAAACGATTACGCTCAGTTTCATGTAATCGACACTGACACTTCTTACAACATTCTCCTCGGTAGGCCATGGCTTCATGACCAAGAAAGGCAAGGCAGAATTCTCCCTCTATCTCCTCTCCCCACAACAGGGTTAGTACAGATCAGTGGCCAGCCACAAGTTCTTCACCTCTCTAGTTTCACGAGAGGAGGACACTTTGAGAAAGGACAGTCCTCTTCCCCTCAAGAGCAGGATCCCCTAGTAGAGTTAAGAAGCGAAGTTCATAGTCTCCAGAGCCAATTGGAGGTTATGCATATTGCTTCAAAACATCTCAAGGAGTTCATGCCGGAGACCAAAAGCTATGATGGGTTTGAAGTGAATGCTCCACTAATGGAGGTTAATGGAGGCCAAAGCCCCTCCTGATTGGACTATTTATAGTGATCAGGCTCACAAAATAATGAGAAAAATGAATTATGAGCCATTGGCCAATCAAACGTTAAGAGGAGAAAAAGCAATGACTCCCCATTTCAAAGTTATTGAAGCTACAGCAGCCCGTCACGGGACTAAACAATGCCAAGGGTATTAACCCCTTGGGACAATAAATATGTCGAGAGGCGCTCAAGCCCAAAAAACGTACATGACATGCATCAAAGTTAAGAGCGGAATGAAATCATGCAGCAAAGTCAATCAGAAGAGAAAAAGAAGCATTTTATTCATGAGTTCAAACTTTTTATAAGTTGTGGCAAAAGAAAATACATTTTAAAAAATGATCAATGATCTTATTAATCTCTACTCTGCATGCTACAATAGAAACCTCGGTGTCCTGGACATGTTCTTCAGTTCGACCACCACTTGAATCTCCTCCTCCATTGCCACAGCTTCGGACTCAATGGTATGAGTGAGTTCGGATAAATCCGCAATCAAAGAGGCCACCATGGATCTTCTCTGAATCATCTCCTTCTCAAGTTCAGCGAATTCCTACCTTAATATTCGCCTTTCTTCCCTTATTTTGACCATCCTCTTAAAGCAATCATGCGACTCCCTCTTGAGATTCAGCTAACGGCTAGTCATAGTGGCCCTCTTCTTGTTTATAGTGCAAAATAGAAGTGATCTAACAATGTAGATCTCTCATATCTGAAACTTTCAACTGATAAAAAATAACTGAAAAAGCAATGGTAGAGAAAGTGGGAACAATCGAATTCAGATTTGCCCAGAAACGAGAAGATTTGCACTCAGATTTGTGGTGGAGCCAGCATGATCCGAAGCATTTCAAAACACAATTTTCAATCAGAATGAATCAAATCCAGATCAAAATAAAATAAATACAATAAAATAAAAGAGGAAATGAAGGAGAAGAAAATACCGAACAGGGCTGGATGGCCCGGGCTTCTCGAGCCTTCAAGGGCTCACAGTATCAGAACCGGTTCCTTTTACCCTCGTGGTTCAGATGTCGATCAGCAAGTCTATGGTAGTAGTAGGGTGGCTGTGCCCTAGAAATGGTTTAGATCTAGGGCTGTTGTGGGTCTAGGTTTACTCAGGCTTAAGATGAGTGTTAGGGTTTTCACAAGGAAGGTCTCTCTACTCTCCTACGGTTTCTCTTTCAGCCTAAAGTTTCTAAAAGTCTTGTCCCTCTTCAAACCTCTTTTTTTTCATCCTTTTATGGTCACCCCAAAGTGAGTTCATCTGAAAGAGGCATTTGTTGGGGCAGAGTTATCCCATAACCAACAAATCCCTTGGTCAAACCAATCTTTAATTTTTTAAAAATTCGGATTTGACCGACTCGGATAGCATCATCCCGTCAAACCACCCACAAGATAATCCTAAAAAAATGAAAAATGATAAAAGCACGTTTGGGGAAAAACAGGTCTGGGCGGCACTGGTCGTGTCGTCGGGGCGGCACAACCGGTGTTGCCCAAACCAAAACTTATCCTAATTGAAAATTTCCTTTTCAAGTTAATCTCTTGTGAAGCTAACAGAAAACATTTGGGTCAAAAAGGATTTTTTTACTATTTTTAATGATTTTTTTGGTAAGATAGGGCATTTGTAGGATGACTTGGGCGACATGCGCTATTTCGCCTTGGCGGAATGCCCCATGTTGTCTAAACCAAAACTTGTCCAAATTGATGTTTTTCAATTTGTGTGTCTTCCTCAGCCTTTTCTGAAGCTCTCAAAGAAAATTTCGGTCAAAATGGGTTTTTTTTACTATTTTTAATGATTGTTTTTGTAAAACAGCATGTTTATTGGATTTCGGGTCAAAACAAGCATTTGCTGGGTTCTGGGTTGGCAAAATGGTTCCGGCTCACAAGGTAAGTTGTGTGACCTATGGATTTTGGGTTTACTAGGCTGATTTGATCCTAAGGGTCTAAGAAAACAACAGAACTTTCCATATTTAAAGCGAGTGTCTACAGTTGCCCCTCTTTGACACTCCCTGTCCTTCGAGGGACAGGAGAGTGGCAAAGAAGTAGACACAATGTCATTCCCGATCCTTCGAGGGGCAGGCGAACGTGCACTCCCTGTCCTTCAAGGGACAAGTGAGTAGCAATAGTAGACTCTCTGAGGCTCCCTTTCCTTCGAGGGGCAGGAGAATGGCAAAGATGAATGTCATCCTGACGTCACATGGGAAGATGGCACACCAACTATCCCTCCAAGCGATTGCACTCCCATGCTCACCCACCTAGGGCATTTTGCTCCTAGGGTTTTCGATGTGAGGTGTCGGTGAGTTATGCAAGCTTGAAGCTCGAGGTGGATTTTACGGCCATGCCACTTGACCTCAGGGTTTTCTCAGTTTGAAAATTTCAACCCTGACAATTTCTTTGATGTCCTTAAGGGTAAGGCTGTCTATAGGGAAAGGCTTTCTATAGGACGAGACATGTCTGATCAATTTCGAATAAAGATGCGAGGCAACAGCACGGTAATCGCGGCAACACAGTGTTCATCATAAACGGGTGTCCAAGCTCCTTTGTTTTTTACAAGTCTTTTTAGAAATTTTTGAATGTAGGAAGGGATTTGAATCAGAACCCGGAGCAGGGACAGGCTACGATTTTAACAAAAAAATGAAATTTTTTGAAAACACGAGACATATGGTGAAACTTTTGAAAAGAGAAAGATATTTGAAAAACAATGTTGGTTAGCAATTTCAACTCCTACAACCATAGAGCCCTCTAAGCAGTTTAGCTTCATGTAGCGATGGACGATGCACTCAACCTTTTACGTCAAACGGGATAGACTGTACCTGTCTCGACTCTTTTATGTCACAAGAGTTTGACGTTGAACTGGATAAACCGAACTTTTACGTCATACGGGGCTAGACGTTTCCTGTCTCGGCTCTTTTATGTTGCACGAGTTTGACATATTAGCTTGGCTTTTAACGTTGCACGAGTTTTACGTGTTAACTCATTTTTAAATGTCTCACAAGTTTGACGTGTTAGGTCATTTATTTAACGTCGCACGAGTTTGACGTGTTAACTCGGCTTTTTAATTTCGCACGAGTTTGATGTGTTAGATCGGTTTTTTAACATCGCACAAGTTTGACGTGTTTGCTCGGCTTTTTAACGTCGTAGAAGTTTGACGTGTTAGCTCGATTTTCGAATGTCGCATGAGTTTGACGATCTAATTTCTGGTTGGCAGTTTAGGCTCATGCCACCGTGGAGCAAAAGATTTTTTTGAAATTGGTTCGCAGTTTAGACTCATGCCATCGAGGAGTAAAATTTTTTAATTTTCTTTCTTTTTTTATTTTTGAAATTGGTTGGCAGTTTAGGCTTATACCACCGAGGAGCATGTGGAATTTTTTGAATTTTTTTTTTATTTGGAAAGATTGGTTTAATTGAAAGGAAAAAAAAGATTTTTAGCAAAAATATTTGAGCAACACAAGTGGTGTCGCCCGGACGACACCAGGCGTATCACCCTCACAGGCTTGGTGACACCAAGCGTGTCACCTACACCTCAGAGCAGGGCACACTACCAATGGGTTTCCCGTTGCATAGTGATCATTATTATGGTCTCAAGTCATGGTCAAGCACTCCATTCATTCATGCTAAATCAATGCATTGTGACATATAAGTCAATTCATCATTTCGTAAGAATGTAGTCATACCAAAATCATTCAACAGCCATGTAACATCATAACGTTTAGCACAAGACATCTACTACATGAGTATTCACATGGAATTCATGCTTAAACATCATCTATAACAACTCGGCACTTATCATGTAACATTCAGTATAGAGCCATCGCATTAGCAATACACTCATCACTTTTTCACTTATGTGCAATTACGTGGCTCCACCCACACAACCCTATGTTATTCACACAAAAATTTTCATATAATACTCATGCCTATCATTTTCCATATAGCTTTATTTCAATGACTAAATGAGAAATTCAGCGAACGGTAACGAGGGATGAGCATAACCATGGATCGGTGGCGTGCAACAGTGATGTACCCCAATTCTCAGAGGCGTAACTCTAAATTTATGGGAAATCTCAAAATTATCAAAACATGAAACTTCAAGCTTATTCACTGATCTTTCAAAGGATGGCAGTTTCAAGACATTTGGACACCATTTGGTAGATCAAAAGTGTGGCACCAAAAGAGTCACAACGTGACTGTGGGCAGTGACATGCTTCAACATTTTGGGGCATATCTTTTGACAATACAAAATTTTAGCATAGTAAAAGAAGCCAACTGAAAATAAACATGCATATCTTTAAATCAAGATCGATTTGGACCTATTTGGGTGCTGTTTGGTCATCGAAAATCCCATGGAAAGACCCTCACAATTGCTGGAACTCCCTCATCTTACGTTTTAACATGATATCCAATTGATACATACCATTTCACAAGCAAAAGGTAAAAGTCATCACAAACCTTATTCATATCAAGCAAATTAAGCAAGCTTACAAGGAAACTACCTTATAACTTTATCAGGTTCATTACTCAATGCTCAATCACTCATTCAAGCCCTTTTTATTCATTTGTTTTCATACTCCTCATTCTATCATTCTGCTTTTCATAGCAACTTGAGTTTAGGTCGTATGAAGTGAAGTGATGCACGGCACTAAACCCACTTACTTGGTCCCTGACGATGTCTTCAACCCCCTCCAATGACCTTTTCTGACGTCCTCCACCTTCAAGTAAGATCCTTAGGGAGAGAGAGTATAAGGGAGAATGAGGAAAACTGTGTTGCCAAGGGAATGGGGAAGGCTTCAGTACCCACGGTTGGGGGGATCCACTGTGGCTGATGGTAGGTGAAAGTCCCTGCGGCTAATGCAATCACATGCCGCTCTGACAAGTTGGGCAACCGTTACATTTGACCAAGACACTCCCGGCACTGCCCTCAATTCATGTACGACATTTCTCTCTTGCTCTCTTTTCACTGACAGCACTGGGTCACAGCTGGCAATAGTTCACAAACGACAATGCGACATGTAGGCGATGCCCCAATTTCACTCACGGCAATGCCCTTCGCACACGGAGTTACCCTTCCTTTCTCGCTTCACAACCGTTGCTGGGTCTTGAATTCACAAACGGTGATGAGTCCCTTTTACACAGCAGGTGCTACATCTTCTTACACTACGGGTGATAGTCTCCACACACATGGTGTTACTGCCAGCACGCACAGCGATGCACAGACGGTGTTAAGCTCATATATACACGTGGCGATGCTCCAAACAATGTTAGGCCTCTGCCTTTGCCTCACCCTCCATCGCCATGCGCATCATTGGGATGGGAGAAAATTGTGGTCCCTACACAGGGTCTGCATCTAGAGTAAGAAAAAGAACCCTTTTGAGCCTTTTGTTCAGGCCTCCTTTTCGACGTTCGCCTCTTTACAAAGCGGCACCTTTGAGTAGAGCCATGGCCGGCAGAAGTCCACTTCTTCTACCACTTGGTAATGCCGTCTGTTTAGGTTTGGTCATGAGGATGATGGGTTGTTTTCTCTTGATCTGACCCTTTGGCTCTTTTTTTTTTAAAAGCAGCCAAACACATGAGGTTTTCTACAGAGGAGACTCTGCCTTGTCCCCCGGGGCATCTGTTCTGACTGACGCTGAAAGTCAGTGGGTGGTTGGTGAGCCTTCTTTAGAGCCTCCAGATCCTTGCTCCGAGTGTTTAGCCCTTGTGGTTGGGGGACCTGTCTTCGATGTTCCCCCACTTACTTCAGCAAGTTTGCCAGATTGGGCTTCGTTGGTGCTGGGCTTTAGAGCACGGACTGTATGATGGATGCTCCAGACAGGTCTGGGGGGTTTGAAGGAATGCCCCCTTTCCGACCTCCAAGAGGGGATTGAGGGTGTGAGGGCCTGTGCGGCCAACCTGTGAACCATGGGCTTGGATGAGAAGACTTTCGACCAGGTACTGGAGCTGCTTCAGAACCTCGTCGATTGGGGGGCTGAGGCTCATACGGCGGACATCTCGGCATGAACATCTTGCCCAACGCATCTAGCCTCCTTGAGGGCAAAGCTGTCAACTCAACAAGCCTTCGTGAGGGGTCATGAGGAGAAGATGGAGACAATTGCTTCCTGCCATTCCCAGATTGTTAGGGAGGAGGAGGAGATAAAAGAAGAGATCCAGAGCATTGTAGAAAAGATCGCTCTGCTGCAGACTTGCACGACCGACTTGAAGGGGCGACTGCAATGTTATCGGGAGGTGATAGATATGAACTCCCGTCGCTTGGAGCAGTTGAGCTCAAACATAACTACAGTCACCATATTATCTGAGTCAGTCACCATGGAGATCACCCTTGGCTAGGAGATGATGCAACCTGCGCTGGAGAGAGTGCAGGAAATGAAGGTGAGGATGCGAGAGACGCTCGACCGCTTTCAACATACTCTCTTTTCATTGTAAACGGGTCCTCGATGCACCCCGATTTTGTAACCACTTTTGAATATGAATAAGATAGTGAATTTTATTATTCTTTCTATTCGATGTGTCCGAGGTGTTCTTCTTTCTGTGCCCTTTTATTTTGAATTTCACGTCTCCCCACTTTTTGAGAGACAGAGGGGCGCTAACAGCAAGAACTAAGGACTGGGAGGGTGTTACGGACCCCTACGGGTGCGTGGTTGTTTTAGGAGGTAGTTTTAGAGTCATACCCCGACAACTTCAATAGGGTCCTCTTTAAAGTCCGTCCCTTGGGACTGACATTAGCGCATGCCTTTAGGTCTTTGTGCCTGTATTGGGAGAACCCTGAGGGATTCTTGTGGTGGTGCACCAACTTCCCCTGGCCTGAAGGGCCTGCCTTAGACAAATTCAAGCAACGTAGGTCGAAGTGATGAGTGTTGGAAGATACTTTGCATCATCATGGGGCCCCCACCCAATAAATCCTAGCAAACAGTGAAAATATTGATAGTCTCATAATAGCCCTGGAACCAGCCAAGTTCATAAGGTCTCCCAAAAGTCTCCCACCAGGTTTCATCGCATTCCGACATGTCTAAGGCAGTGCAAACTGAGAAGCAGTTCCAACAGAATCATCCTCTAGCACCTTGAAATGGACCCTATAACTAGAGATACATTTTCGATACCTCAATTTGTGCTTGGACTACTGCCATTCGATCAAAAACGGTTGAAAACTACCTTGGGTCAAATTTCAGCTCGAACGGATACTCCAAGAAGAAGTTATAGGCAAAATAAGGAAACAGGAGGAGCCACATGCTATTCCCGTGCGGGTGGTCTTCAAGGATCTGACTGTCATTCCTAGTTTGTCGAGGGCAGTTCGGGGAAGCGTCACCTATATAAGGTGGTAAACCCATTTTTTTTCTTTTACCGAAGGTAAAACGTTTGTGAGGTTTAAATAGTGAGAGAATGAGACTTTTCGACTTAAGGGATTCCGGCAAGAACACAAAGCACATGCTGTTTTTGGGAGTCCGATGAGCGGCAAGAGATTTCGAAAAAATGCTAGCAAGGAGTTGCAGTGACGAGGCGAGTGATAAGGATAGGAGAATTGGGGGGTTGCTAGGATTTTGACAGTAGTCTTTGAGTACCGGAGAAGGGGGAAAAAGGAGTCCAAGTTACAACAGGGAGCTGTCGGTGAACTTCCGCCAGTTTCGGGGATTTTTCGATGGTGTTCCACCTTTGGGAATAAGAAGGGAAGGTGCTACAATGGGTTTTCGGCAGGTGGAGGGTGTTTTCTCGATGGGAAACCGAGAGGTCACAGGATGGCGAATGGCCAGTCACAGGGGAGACAAAGGGTCTCGGGGAAGGTGATTGCACAATCCAAGGGTCACAGGAACCGAAGGGTCGTAGGCAACCGAAGGGTCATTGGAACCGAGGGGTTGTAGGTAGTTGAATAGTTGCTGGGGAGATGAAGGGTCTCGGGGAAGTTGAACACTGGCGGGAACTGAAGGGTCACAGGGAGTTGAATAGTCGATGGGGAGACGAAGGGTCACAGGGCATCTGAACAGTCCTGGCCAACACTCACGGCGATAGGTTGCACACGACGCTCGTCGGGAGCGGCAAGAACCATGCCCCCACACCCACTCGGCGATCCTCTCATGGATGGCGATAAGTCATACCCGGCCATGGTCATGCTCGGCGATGAGTTGTGGGCAGCAATTGTCGCGCACGGCACTGAGTCATCTGCGACAATGGTCACGCACAATACCAAGTCATATGCGGTGATGATCACGCATGACACTGAGTCATGAGCGGCGTTGAGTCACACGCAACAATGATCACGTGTGGTGCTAAGTTGCACGGTGTTGAGTCATGCGCGACGATGGTCACGTGTGGCGATGACTTGGGTATGCAAAGGGTGGTGACCAATGGTAAGGTCAGGCTTATGAAGCCTGTTGGAAGCCAAGTCCTCCAGCACAACAGTGAACTCCATGTTGTTCTGTGGAAGGGCACTCACTGTGAAGAGGGTGTTCTCTCCATGCTAGGCCAGCTCCTTACCATGAGGGTCTGCTTTGTATGTCTGATATACTTGATCTAAAACCCTTCTACCTTTCTCTAATGTGGGAGCAGGTTTTTGGTCTATAACTGTCCTCTTTACCTCAAACTCAAGAGCGCCTTTTCGGCCTATAACCGTCCTCTTTTCCTTAAATGCAAGAGCGGCGCTCAGGTGCAGTTGCATGATAGACTTGTAATCTCCCTAATAATGGGCTTTTCCACTTGTAATTCCTTCTAATGCAATAAAAGGGTTAAACTTTGTTTGGAGTGTCTTGCTTCATTTTCTTTTCCTTTTCTTTTCTTTTGTTAGGTCACCATTGTAGAGTTGCCGGGGCAGAAGTTAAATGAGAAGTACTGTGCCTATCATAGGAAAGTAGCCCACCCCACTCACGACTTCTACAAGCTCAACGACACTATTGAGGCCCTTATCAACAAGGGTCACATAAAGCCCGAAGACTTAAAAAAGGCATTCGGGGCAGTTAGGGCATCTCACATAGTCACGATCCAAGAGGACGATGGATCACCCGCTATCCTTCGTGCATTTTTCTCTATAATGCTTGAAGAAGGGATCGCCACCCCAAAGCCAACAAGGCAACCCAAGCTCTTGACTCCAGGGACCGAGTACCTCTGGTGCCCGTACCACCAGATACGAGGTCAGAACATCAGCGAGTGCATTGGCTTCCATAAACTCTTGGTATAAAAGATGCAGTCAAGAGGTTCAGGGTGACCCGATGAGATAGCCTCAGGTCCCTCTGCCGCTTGTGAAAGAAGACCCCTTAACGCAAGCCCCACAAAATACTGAGCAAGTCCCTCTGCAGGCCCTCATTGAGGCAATGCTCCAGCAAGGTCTTGTCACCTCGAAGTCAGCCAGACAACCTAAGCATCTTGCCCTGGGCACAGAAAAACTCTTGTGCCCCTATCAGTAAATGTGGGGTCACGAACTCAAGGAGTGCACTGGGTTCAAGGTCATAGTTATGGAGAAAGTCCAGCAAGGCCACATCATTTGTGAGGTTCTCTCAGGACACGTCTAAGTCCTTGCTCCCATTCAAGAGGAAGCCCCGCTACAAGCCCCTCATGAGCATGCACTGGACCTTTCACAGCCCTCAACCTCTCAACCCTGGGAAGTCTATCATGAGCGAAGTAGGCTCAAATCCCTGAAACGTGAGGTAGTCTGCCTTGCTAGGACCACTCACCAGCCTGATAGAGCGGTCCAAACACCCCCTCAGGGATCCCGAAGGAGACGATGAGCACCTAGGTCCGCCTGCCAAAGTAATCATCTTCCTTAACCACTAGTCGAGGAAGAATTCCTCAAGCTCCTTCCTCCGCTGCCGACCTTGCGAGACTTCATCCCTGGCGCAGCTCGCCTCATCTTATCGTCCAATCATGCAGACGGCGCAGAGTTATCAATATCTCAGGAGTCGGTCAAAATGGGTGATGATGATAAAAGCACGCTACAACGGTCAAAGCCGAGGCATGACCTTAATACCTCCTGCAAACATCCAATTCGGGTGACGAAGTAAAAAGCCTCACAGAACGTTCTGACTCTTCTTCTCCTACCCCCTCCTCTATTCCTTCTATATGTATCGCTCGACGATGCCCAGATGTCGACACTCTAAACAAAGAATTCAACAGCAGTAGCCTCACCATGTCGCAACAATAGCACCCCAAAAGAAATGCATGCCCCATGAGGAAGTGGCAAAACCACTTGGGGAAGTTAGCCTCGGTCTCGCCAGGGAGAATTGTTATAGGCCAAAAGAAAAAGCCAACCACTTTCGAGTCAGCTTCAAATCATATGACGAGTATATCAAACATACAAGGCAGACTTCTCTGACAAGGAATTGGCCTATGATGGAGAGCATACCATGTTCATAGTGGACGCCACGCCCTTCCACAGAACAATATGGACTTCACGATTATGCTGGAGGACTTGGCTTCCAACACACCGTGGTGGCAAGGCCTCCTCGTTTTCCATCACTCTTGACCCCGGCAAGAGATCTTCGTCGTGCACAACACAATGACATGTCCTATCATCACCACAAGCAGACCAAGAATATCGCCGCGAGCCTCATGCCCCCAAGCATGGCTATCGCCGTGGATAACCCAGGGACGTGCGAAGGCGATGCTACATGTGACTTAATGGCAAGCGTGACTTTGAAGCATGCCAGTTGCCAATGTTCTCAATTTCTGGGGGGCATTGACGGCTCTTCGGTTCCCCCAATAGTCATCCCTTGCCAACGATCCACCTTCCTACGACCTTTTTCCTTCACTTGCAATCCTTCGCGTTTCACCGGAACCACACTCCTGCCCACTGGGAAAAGCCTTCCCACCTTCTGCTCGTTGCTGGAGTTAGCGCAAAACCACCAGAAGTCCTCAGAAAAATCTCCCCAAAGTCCTTGCAACCTTGCAGCTTACCCACCTCTATGGTTTCCCACTTCAACAGTTCACCAAAGCTCACCGAGATTTTGTTAAGTTTCCGGTGACCTCAATGCAAAACCTTTTCCTTCTCCTCCAACAACCAAAGAGCTGATAAAGCCCTCTGAACTCTCTACAAACTCCACTTCAGCAATTGAATGGTCGGAGTATCACTCGAACTCGGTAGGGCACCTCTATAAATTATGCTAAGTCCCCTAGAGACCCTCTTCCTTGCTCAGAAAGCCTCGACACTTGCTGAAAAGTCTTCGCAATCACGCTGCGAAGCTTCGCACCTCCTGAAGCTCTCTAGAAACATCCCTAAGGACCTGTTTCTGCAAGTTTTGGCCAGGAAGGGCTCACCGGAACCCTCGCCAGAAAGCTTTGGCTCTCTCTCTTTAAAAAGATTTCTATTGTTTTACCCTTTGGTAAAATAGTAAACTGGGGTTTTACCCCTTTTTATACCCTGTAGTATCGCAAACTACCACCGACAAACAAGAAATGATCCTCCAGTCCCCAGCTCTTGATGGCTATAAGATCAGGTCGGTGCGGGCAAAGCCCGAGACCCGAAGCATCATCGTCGCGTGCCCCATCAAGACTTTTACCAAGCCCCTCTACCGAAGACTATCGCCGTGCATCTCGTCTAGAGAATATCGCTGTGCATCTTGTCCAGGGGTCATCGCCGCATGTCTCCTCCACAGATCACCGCTGCATGGGATGTCAAGGGCTACTCCCGCGTGCTTCACCGATGGACTTAACGCATCACCTAGGCTTGTTAATGAATGTGCCACTCCACACTTAGTGTCACGCATAGGCCTTGGAACTCCCCTTTAGTCCATCATCTCTCATCCTCAGGAACTTCATTCCCGGCATCACAATCTCACTCCTTATATTCCCCCATAGAGTTACATCCCCTCACTGCTACCACCACAATCCGTGCTACATGACTTTAAACTGCATTGCCACAATCCTTGCTGCATGACTTTAAATTGCACTGCCACGATCTGTGCTGCATGAATTTAAACTGTACTGCTACGGTCCATGCTGCATGACTTTAAACTGCACTACCATGGTCCGTGCTGCAAGAATTTAAACTGTACTGCCACGGTCCACGCTGCATGACCTTAAACTGCAAAGTCCTTGTCACATGACTCAAACCTGCACGACCATGGTCCGAACTATATGACCTTAAACTATAGCGGAGGTCTAATTGCACGACCTTAAACTGCAAAGTCTTGATCACATGACTCAAAATTTTACGACCATGGTCCGAACTATATGACCTTAAACTATAACGGAGGTCTAAACTGTAACTCGCATTGCAACAAATAGTCCATATGCATAACTCAACTAGACCCCCAACAGAGTAAGATGTATGCAAGGGTTGTACTCACCCGGTCATCTCCAAAAAGTTAAGGCCATTATTACCCCTTCAACCCACGGTGGGGTTCATCTGTGCTTTGGCCGGTCAGAGTTCCATGCACATCGATATTCATTATCCTCGTGGAGTCACACTAGCTCTCTGAATCCCCAGTGAGGCCTCTCCCATTTACTACTCCTCGTAGGGTCACCACCTTTATCTACATCTCTTTGCATGTGTATAGCCTTAACTATCTTTATCCCTAGGGAGTCAGATTGATATCCACATACCTACCCCCCATGTATCCCTACTGACATGGCGGCTCGTTCTTGGTCCATGTTGCATGACCCTAAACTGCATAGCCATGGTTCAAACTATATAGCGGAGGTCTAGTTTCACGACTTTAAACTGCACGATCCTGGTAGCATGACCTAAAACTGTATAACCACGATCTAAGCTATATGACCTTAAACCATAGTGCGCGTCCTGGCCGCATGACGTTAAACTACTTTGCCCAAGTCTAGGTGGTGCGACCTTAAAACATTTCTCTATTAACTGCACACCCCTTTCACGAGCATCTTCGTGCACGCTTTCCCTAACCGACCCATTTGTGTGCGCGTACCCTCTTCTTCTCCCCAATGAGCCTGCCTAGACGCACATGCCCTTTATATGCATCTCCACACACGTCTTCCATAGCCGGCCCATCCATGTGTACAGGCCACCTTCACCATCTTTCATCATCCCCCAGTGAGTCTTACCAATGCTCTCCAAATGGAATGCCATCTTGGCACCCATATTCACCATCAGCTAGTGGGTCACCACCTTTCACCTATCATCCATTCAACTCTCCATAGGAAACTTCGTGCCATCCTCCCAAGTGAGTCAAAGTCATCACCAGACTCACTCTGTCGCCTCTATAGACTGCCATTCCTTACTGCTGTGGCCTAGCTGTATGACCCTAAACTATAGAGCGAGTGCTGGCCGCATGACATTAAAAGGCTTCGCACATTTCGCTAAGGCACGACCCTAAAACACGTCTTCTCTGGTGTACACCAAGAATGTCGTGAGTAAGAATGACAGACAGGCATGGTCATTAAACCATGAGTAAAAGAGTTCCATGGAAAAAGAAACCAAGGCACAGTGAAAAACACAAGAGGGCACCGTGAGAAAAAATGGATGAAAAGGGTGGACATGACCACGGAGTCATGGGTAAAAGAGCCCGAAAATAACAGAAGTTGGTTAAAACCATCCTCACGGTGCCACTTCCCATGTTCAAGTGAAAACCCGCGAAAGGGCGCTTGGATCGACAAAGCAGGTTGACGCAATTCCATAGCCTCAGCCTCAGCCGACTCCCCATTTTCATGGCTCATCAGGGAGTGAGAGCCTCATAAGATCTCCCTAGTTTTATGACTCATCAGGGAGTTAGAGACTCATAAGATCTCCCCGGTTTCATGGCTCATCAGGGAGTGAGAGCCGCATAAGATCTCCCCATTTTCATGGCTCATCAGGGAGTGCGAGCCGCATAAGATCTCCCCAATTTCATGGCTCATCAAGGAGTGAGAGCCTTATAAGATCTCCTGGTTTCATGGCTCATCAGGGAGTGATAACCACATAAGATCTCCTCAGTTTCATAGCTCATCAAGGAGTGAGAGCCGCATAAGATCACCTCAGTTTCATGGCTCATCAGGGAGTGAGAGCCGCAAAAGATCTCCTTAGTTCAACAACAACAAGATTCCTTGAGGGATGACCAAAATATCCCTTTGAAAATGCTAAAAGCCATCGTGAAGGCAAGAAACTGACAAAACTAGGGTCTAACCATTCATAGACTTCAGGGTAGTCTTCGTCAAACCCCCTTTCGGGTTGGGTTAGAAGCCCCCGACTGGACCCCGCTAGATGGGACCTATAGGAGATACCTTGAGCATAAAAAACAAACCTGGTGTAGCAGCAAGCAATGTCAATCGAAGGTTCGTAGCATTCGACCTTCAAAAAGGGTTTAGTTCTCTACGAGGAGGCCCTAACAAAGGCCTCATGCACCAGAACCACAGATTGTCTCTTGAGGGTGTGGAATTTGACAAAGGTCCCTCAAACTTCCAAAATGATTGCACTTCTTGATTCTCTTGAAGCACAACATTTGGTGGGGCATGCTTTTGGAAGGTATTTTTCATCAACATGGGGCCCCTGCTTAATAAAGGCCTAGCAAGTAGTGGAAATTCTGACAGTCTCAGAACAGCCCCAGAACTAGCCAAGGGCTTCATGAGGTCACTCAAGAGTTTTCTGTCAAGTTTTGTTACATTCTGACATGTCTACGGCAGTGCAGACTGAGAAATAGTTTCGGCAGAATCGGCGTCATGCACCCTGAAACGGACCCCTATAACTAGAGCTACATTTTCAGCTTCTCAAATTGCTAAGGGACTACCACCATTGAATTTGGCATGGTTGAAAACCTCCAGGGGTCAATTTTCAGCTCAAACAAACATTCCAAGAAGACGTTATAGGTGAAAGAGTAAAACAAGAGAAGCCTCACGCTATTTCCATGCGGCCACCCTGTAACACTACGTCATTGAAGGGACAGTCATGACCAGTGACTTTTGATGCCCATATCTCACTCGTTTTAAGTCATATCATGTTCAAATTTGGTGAACATGTTTGTCTAGTTAAGACGAGCGATTCGATATGTGGCACGCCCCGTGACGATACCCTAGCACGAAGAAAAGCTAGAGAGAAGTTGCTGATCTGTGAAGAAAATCTAGAAAACTCAGTAGCGTCATGCCTTGCTCGAGTGGCTAAATCACACCGCTCACAAGCCTGATCGATGCGAGACCAATTCCATTGCGAGCATAAGGTCTCGGGCCTTCTTTGACCCGAACCCCGTACAGGATTAACAGTCAGATTCTGCACACAAAGCCGATAAACAAACTGCAAATTTCGTCGCTGGAATCCTTAGTTCCAGTCAAAATTCCAAACTTGCAAAATCTTCAATCAGCCACGGAATCGAGCAGTGTTTGGTGCCTCGTGATCGTAGTGTCATGCTCAATGTGATCCAGCAAAGAAAACACAGAAAAACATTAAGGAACAAACACACTATCGATCCAAAGTTTAAGGATCTACTCAACTTTCAAGTCAGATGATCGTGCACCTAAAACACGATCCATCGCTTGAAGTTGGTATCAAATCGATCACCATGCCAAGCCCTACAAGAAAACAATCATCTTACGATCAACTAAGCATCAAAATGACCTTGGATCAGCCATGCAAGATCACGCAAGTCCTAGGGCAACACAAGACTGTTTTGGAATTCCACAACTAGTTAGGAACGGGCAAATCTATCAATTTGTACCATATTTTCTAATTTCTTTTAATTCAATTTAATCTTAATTTCTGACAATTAGGGTTACTTTTGATCATCCACCCATGTTTGGGGCATACTTTTATATATACGTACCATCATTGTACACACAAAAAAAGAAGAGACAGAGGCACACACACACAAGAGAGAGTTTTCACTTAATACAAGTTTCTCTTTCGTACCATTGTTGCGTCATGCTTGAGAGACGGAGTGAGATGAGAAAAACTTTTGATCGGTACCCCTAGGTTTGAGGTAAGCCTTCTCTCTCTTCTTTTTCTTTTCTTCTTCTCTCTCTCTTCTCTCCTCTCTTCTCCTTCTTCTTCATCTGAGTTCCTCGCAGGGGTCATGCATGGTAGTGGCGGTGTCATGCATGCCTCTCCCTTGGTCTCACAGAGCGCATATGGCGATGGTAGCACCATGCGCGAGTCTCCTTCCCCTTCTACTCGTCTGTTCCGTCCTTCAAGTAAGGTCCAAAGACGGTGCTGCCCATTTTCACCCACAAACGTAGCTTTGACGTCTCGGTGAAGAACCCTGACGGTAAGGTTTGTTACCACCTGCTGGGGTCTCTCCCTGTCGCACATCTAGTGTAGACGGCGATACCTATTGCCACCCGCTAGGGGCTTTGCCAACACCTATCGCCATCCGCAAATCCTCCTCTACGTGCCCAGTGCTCATCGCCATTCTCCCTGAGTCCCACGTCTATCGCCGTATGACCAAGGAGAAACTATCGTCCTGTGCTTTGTTAGGAGCTAGCGTCGTCCACAAGGGATGTGTCGTGTCCTTGCATTGCCCACCGCAATGCCTATTGACATCCATATTTCCCGTTTTCTTTGTTGTCTCATTCTTTCCTCTTAACCTCTTTCTCCTCTCACTTGACTGAGGGTAGACCTAGCCTATCACCGATGTGCTAACGTCGATTTCAAGTAGAATTACCGCCATGCTAGACTTGAGAACCATGCCCATCTTGCTGCCACTCTGAGTCGGTAATTTCTAGTTGTCATGCTAGTCTTACCCTTATGTCAAGCTCTCTTCTCTTTTCGATCTTTCACCTAAGATTGCACTTCATCGCCTTCTCATGTGAACGTGCATTGCCCTAATACAAGGGTGAGTCCTTCGATCCACTTGTCTTACAAAATAACCATAGAAGTGTTGTGCAGAAAACAAGAGGATTACGGGTCTAGCGAGGTGATTTCAAACCAGCTCAAGCAGTTGGGGTGCTTTCTTCATGATCTAAGAGGGCGCCCACACGAGCCAGCCTGAGTAAGTCCCAAACCCACCTAAAATTCCTCTCTCATTAGGTGGTATACCTACCCTTGCCCTTGAGCAAAGTTTCAAGAAAGTGATCTCAAATCCCGGGTTCACCAAAAACTTGAGACATGTGCCGCCAGATCACCTAGATTTGGAGGGCGAGGGACCTAACCGATACTGTCAAGTATTTTGAAGAGATTCTAAAGAGAGCATCTCCTTCAAGTAGAGTGTACTTGGTAGACATTCGATGCACACTATTGCGTTCGACATGATCTTAAGGCAGTCTACCATGTTTTATGAAATTAATGATGGACTCTCTCCGATCTTGTACCAGCTCAATTTTTACACATATTGGGTCGAAGAACCCTGGTTCCTGTATTTGAACCTCAGCTCTTTGACTTCGTGCCATTTCTCTTTCGGTCTTAATAACTTCTTTGACTGATAGAAGTGCCCTGAATGGATAAGGTGGGCACTTGAGGAAGATAATTCTCTCATCATCCATGTCTACTTTGGTTCTCAATTCAATGTGTCTCCACTCTGCCACCTAGACAGGTGTCGGCCCTGGTGAGGACAATTGGATTGTAGCCCCGAGTTTTGCGAGTGCATCAGCCTGCGAGTCTAACCTGTTGGGGATGTGACTCAAGGATACATCATCAAACTAAGCCATATACAATTTTGTAGTATCGTGATAAGGCTTGAGAGTGTCTTTTCTCACATCATAAACTCCTTTGAGTTGTCGTATCACCAACTCAGAGTCACCATAGATTTTGAGCTGCTCCAAGTCTAGATCGAAGGCTATCTCCAACCCAATTCTAAGGGTATGATATTCCACCTCATTATGGGAACCGGCGTTGGTGAGAGAGAAAGATAAAGGCAGTACCCCTCCTTTCGAAGTTATAAATAACACTCTGATGGCTCCTCGATCAGATTGGAAGGCTCCATCGAAGGACATTTCCCACGTGTGAGCAACTTCTGCATATAATATGTCTTCATCCGAGAGGTCGCTTGATAAAGGTGATTCTGTTGGTACTAGATGTGCTACAAGAAAATTGGCCAAAGCTTGACCTTTTGTGGTATATAGGTAATGTCGAACTCCATGAGAAATAATGCTCACTTAGCAAGGCGTCCTGATAAACATGGGCGTGACATAAGAAACTTTACAGGATCTACTTTTGATATAAATTTTACTTCATGACCAAGTAAGTTGTGGCGTAGCTTTTATACTACGAAGATTAGGGTCAGGCACATCTTCTTTATAGGGGGATAATTCTTCTCGACTCCTTGCATCTTACAGCTGAGATAGTATAACACGGTCTCTTTCCCTTCATCATTATTTTGTAGCAATAACGCCCCAAGTGACTCATCCAGGGCGGTCACATACATGATGAGAGGTTTTCCCAGCACCAGTGTACACTGGAGGATTGAGTAAATATCGCTTGATGTCATCAAGGGCTACCTGACATGGTTCATTCTAGATGAATGGGGTATCCTTCTTCAACAGGTACGTAAAAGGCTTACAACGACCTGAGAAGTTTGAGATGAACTTGTGGACATAAGCCAGCTTCCCTTGGAGGGATCGCAGCTCTCACAATGTTGTTGGTGACAGCATTTCTTGGATCGCCTTGATCTTAACTGGCTCAACTTCGAGCCCTCGGTGTCTAATAATGAAACCCAAGAACTTTCTTGAACTCATGCCAAAAGCGCATTTCAGCGGATTCAACATGAGCTGATGAAGGCGTAATTGTTCGAACACCTTTTCCAAGTCTCGCATATGAGCATCTTTCATTTTGGACCACCAAGTCATCCACAAAACATTCCACCTCCTTTTGCATCATGTCCTTGAAGATGGTTATCATTGCACTCTAATACGTAGCACGAGCATTCTTTTATCCGCAAGGCATTATCGTGTAGCAGAAGACCCCTTTTGGAGTCAAGTATGCGGTGGCTTCCTCATCTTCTAGTGTCATCCGTATCGGATTGTGCCCGGAGTATCCATCCATAAAGGAGAAGATCTGGTAGTGAGTTGTGTAGTCAATGAGCATCTCCGTAAGCGACAACAAGAAGTCACCCTTTGAGCAAGGGGTATTTAGGTCGCTGAAGTCAATACAAACCCTAATTTGTCCATTTTTCTTCTTGATTGGGACACAATTTGCCAGCCACTTTGTGTACTTGACTTCACAAATGAAACCCGCTTGCCTGTGCTTGGTCACCTCAGCATCTATCTGTATTTCGAGATCAGGCCTAAACCTCCTTGATTTGTGCTTGATAGGCTTGATGGATGGATCGATGCCAAGAAAGTGGATTGCAACTTGAGGATCTAAACCAGGCATCTCATGGTAATGAAGGCAAAGACGTCTCGATTTGCTTGCAAAAAGGCAGTAAAGCTCTCCTTCTCTTTCGGAACTATATTTGCCGAGATGAAAGTGGGCCTGGGTTTCGTCTCTAAATTTATCTCCTCGAGTTCATCAGCTGTGGCTTGACCACCTTCTTCCCATTCTTCTGGGGCCTCTTGCAACTCCTCATCATTGGCTTTGGAGGTCTTCTCATTAACCTCCAATGAAGATACCCATACTTCTGACATTTCTTCCTCTAGTTAGGCTTTGTTATGGAACATGGCTCTTGCACCCTCATCATGTTTACTAATGAAAGGATCAACTTCGAGCAGGGTCAATGTATCCAGTAAAGGGAATCCACTCTGAGGTACCTGGGATGAAACTTCATGAGGGATTTCTTGATGTTCTCATGTATCTTTCATGGGTCTAGGTTGTGTGGTAGATTGCAATGTTTTCTCCTATCTCATGCTTATTTGCGCCATGCTGGGTGATGCTTCTGAGATTTTCACTCTGTGACAGACATCTTGAGAATAGAAGCTCTGTCCTCTAGATTCTCTCTGCCTCTGCTCAAAATCGGGCTCAGGAGGCCACTGGGGTTTCTTCGCCTTTGACTTCTTATGCTTCCCAATAGAATAGGATGGTTCTGAATTAGCTTGAATCGCCAAGGCGTCAGCAATTGCTAAGAATCCAGCAGCCTGGACTAGCATCTTTCTCAACCACCTCCATTGCATCTTGCTTATATTGGTTCCTTCAAGTTCTCTGTCAAGAGCCTCGAAGTATGGACATTTCAAGATTGTACCTACATGATACACAAAAGAGAAAGGGGAAAAAGAAGAGGAAGAAGAAGAAAAAGGGTTAGTATGTACGGGACTTTTATGGTCATTCCCTTTATTGGATCGATTTGAACAGCTTTTTACATCATCATCAGAGTTGGACGTGTGCAGGGGGTCGTTTAGGTCTTTTCCCTGCTTAGACCGTTGGGGAGTGCTTTTGACGTCGTCACCCTCAATGGATGTGCCTCGAGTAGAAGATGGCTAAGAATATCCTCTTGATGAGATGAGGAAGGAAGGATGAATACGCCGGGGATGAAGTCCTGTAAGGTCGGTAATGGGGGAAGAGGCCTGAGAAATTCTTGCTCGACTGGTGGTTGAGCAGTCTTGTTTCTTTAACGAGCAACCCTTGGCGCCCGTCTTCTCCTGGTTTCCATTGAAAGTGCTTGATTCATCTGGCTAGGTTTGTGAACAGTCCTAGCTTGATGAACTACCTCTCTCTTTAAGGACTTGAGTCAGCTCTACCCGTGGTAGACTCTCCATGGTTGGGAAGTTGAGGTTTCAGCATGATTTGAATCATCATTACCTGGCTTGTGTCGGGAGGCCCTCTCGTACCGGTGGAGCAGTGACTTGGGGGTCTCCTTCTGAAACGTTACAAGTTTCTTGGCATCCCTGTATTTTCTTCGTGATTATGTCATGAAAACTAGAGCACTTGTTTAGGTCACGAGCCCATATCTAATGGTACGGACACCAATGGTTCTCAGTTCCATGTGCAAGGCATCGGGGCTGCCTTGCCGGCTTTGGTGTGATGAGGCCTTCTTGAAGCATCACGATGGATAAGGCGTGAAGGAGATCGGGCACTTCATCTTTCTCCTAGACTGAATCAGAGCCTCGATGAAGTCCTTGAGTGTGTAGCATTCCTATGTGGGTTGGTTTATCCTCCGATGATAAGCACAGTAATTTGCATGGGTGTCAAGTCCAGGTTGCTCAGGGAATTTGCTCTCAGGCAACTCAATCATTTTTAGCTCTAGTAATAACTGGAGTAGTGCAGGGACCCATTCCTTTTTTAAATGATAAACCTTATTCTTGTGCTTGACCTAGCAATCATCTCGATTAAGGTTCGCGGGTGGAGGTACCCGGCTATATGACGGTTCTTGTTTGCCAGCCTGAGGCGCTTTCATTGTACGTACCCCTTTGGAGAGGTCCAAAGATTGGGAGGCATCCTTCTTTAGATCATAGACAGTTGCGACTGTATTGATTACCCCTTTTTGTTGATTGCCCCAGGCCTTGGTCTGAGAACTATCATTGTCCCTATTATTTCCCGAGCTTGCAGACTGTTGTCATGATCCTCCATGGTGTCGTGATAGGCTTTCTATGCACACTCACTTAGAGATCAGCTCTGACATGGAGGTTAGATTGGAGGCCTCAACATGTAGAGCAATCTCAGGTCGCATGTTTCACACACAGTCCTTCTCAAGCATGGGATTAGGATGGCGAGTAGCCAAATCTCTCCATCTTGCTATGAATTGATCCATGGGTTCATCTGGTTTCCAGATAAAGGTGAGAAGCTCGATGGTTTGGAGCTCCCTCTCGACCTCATAGAACCACTAGTGAAATAGTTTTTGCATTTCTTCCCAAGTATGTATTGAATTTGGGGGAAGCCAAGCATACCACTGAAAGGTCGGGCCAGTAAGGATTTCAACAAACAGACGGAGGAGGAGTCTCCCATCAACTGTTGTCTCCTGACATGCCGCATGGAAATGTGAGATATGCTGGTGTAGGGATGTTGTACGATTGAACAAGGGAAGCTTCCCTTTCTTGTAGTCTGAGGGACATAGAACCTGATCAATGTAGGAGCAGTACGGATTTTGGTAAAGCATTGTACCCTATATACTTGGGATTTGTCTGTTCTTCGGGCTATGGCTAACCATGGCATTGATGTCTGCCTGTGAGATGGGGTGAGGGATGGAATTGTCCTGTGAGGCAGGAGGAGGAGGCTGCCTTGAAGCTGCATCATCTAAGTGATGGGAGTTAGCCTCATGATGGATACATTCACTAGGGACCTCATGCTATCCATGCAATCAATCTTCTCCATCATCGCTCGCATCATTTGTTCGAACCTGTCCATGCGTTCTTCCTTGTTGTTACAACCATTACGCTAACCATTTCCTCAGAGCGGTCAACCTTAGGTGCAGTTGAAAGCTTCCGAGCTTTGCAAGTTGTGCGCGGCATATCGGTCAACAAGGGCTCAACATGCTCTGACTGTACTCGAGTCTTATATGAAGATCGCGTGAGGACTAGTTCTCGATGGTCTTGGGACCGTGGCTGCTAAGTGGTCGGGTCATCTTCTACAACACTGACCACTGTGCAAGCTTCTCGTACCTCCTCTTCAGGCTCTGTGAGCTGAAGAGGGTAGAAGGGATTCTTGTGAAGGCGGTCATTGAGAGAGGCTGCCCCGACCGTCTTGGTTGCTTCCCTAATCAAGATTTGCAGACCCCTATGACCTCCCTCCAAAACTGCAATAGGGATTGCAGCTGGTCTGCCCTTTTTGCACAAGAGAGAGCTGTCTCCATTAGGTGAAGCAATGGCTGTGGGTCAGGAACTGGGGTCATCCTGCACTGAGGAGGATGAAAGACATGATCACCCATCAGGTCTTTGCCCCGAGCTCTCTTATGGGCTCAAGAGGCATGACCAAGCTGATGAGGCTAGCTCAAGATGGTACTATTGGGGAAGGTATTCGAGTACCAGGGCTGGAGGTTTTTGCCTCGAAAGAGAAGGGGCAGGCAGAGGAAGGGTCGACTCATGACGACGCTTGAGTCAGGAGCGAGGACTGGTCTATGAAGGTGACGCGTGTGCGCCCTTTGAAGAAGGATCACGAGTGACCTTGGGGTCAGGCCGAGCTCGAACAAGTTATCTGGCCTTAAGAGGCTGAGCGCTGCGAGCTGGTGTCTGTAAGAGAACGGGTGGAAGCCTGCCCCTTACAGGGTGCGCTAGTGTGTGCTGAGTAGGAGGATGAGAGGGTCTTCTTCCGTGTACGCGGATTGGCACAACGACGGTGTTTCCCCGAGTCGTGGGATGCACATAGATGATGTGTATTGGACCCGGCCTAAGGAGGCCTGATCTTGGATATTGACTCGAGGTAAAATATAAGGGTTGCTCCGAGGTGTGGCTCGAGTAGATGACCCACGAACCTTAGGGTATGTGCACGAGGTGGAAACCCTAGGGTCTCTGCCTCGATGTGTCGAGCCTCTAAGAATAGAGACCTGAGGTGGTGTAGGAATGTAGGGGGAAGCCTTGCGGAGACCCACAAAAGGAATGACAACTTCCTTGCCTTTTGTTGAGAGGGACTGGGCAACCTTTCAGTGTACCTCGGCAATCCGACCAGTAAGTGACTTGCTGGTGATAGGGTGCATGCTGTGAGTGGTAGCAGGTGTGCTACCAATGCAGAGTGTTTTGGTAGAGGCTCCACCAAAGCTAGTAGATGGGTATTTAGGGACCTTTAAGTCCCTTCTCACACCTATCCAGGTTAAGACCTGGGAGTTAGACACTGGGTCTTTGCTCAGAAGGAAAGTTGAGAACGAAATTCGAGGAACTTGTTCTTGGGGGAAGCACGTGAATGCGAGGATGAGAAAATCCCCCGATTGGGATAAATAGGGGAACCTAGGACTTGAGACAGTACTCTCAGAAACCTTGCTACATAACAAGGGCAGGTATACCAACTGATGAGAGAGGAGTTTAATGTGAGGAGGGACACACCTCACCTAGGTCCATGACTCACTTGGGCTGACTCATGTGGGCACCCTCTTAGATCATGATGGAAAGTCCCCCAATCTTACAACTTGTTTAGAATCGCCTCCCTTGACCAGTACTCTCCTGTTTCTGCAATCACACTCATATGGTTAATTTTACAAGACAAGTGGGCCAAGGGACCCCATCTTGTCTCTGGGGGAATGCACACAGGCATGCACATCCAAAAGAAGAAGAAAAGAGTAAGAGGATAGATATTTGGGTGATGAAAAGAGAATAAAAAGATAGAATAGAGGGAAGAGAAGAGAGGAAAGAGAAATTTGACCCGGTGGCTAGACTGACATAGTAATTAGACCAGCAAGTGATGAATCCGGTGTGGTAGCAAGACGAGCACGGTAAGTTAGATCGGCACGACAGCAATACTACTCAATGACAGAACCAACACTAAACAGCCAGGCACAATGGCTAACCTATCATGGCAGCAAGACAGGCACCGTAACTTAAACAGGCAAGGTGGCAATTTTGATCGATGACGGGACTAGTGTGACATCACTAATCTTAGCATCCCTTGGTCAAACAAGTGAGAAACAGAGAGCAAGAAGAAAGGAGAAGAGAAAAGAATAGGAGATAAAAGAGAAGAAAGAAGGAGAAGAAAAAGAAGAAGAGAAGAGAAGAGAAAAAATAGGAAGAGAGTGAAAGAGAGAGGCAAGGGAAGAGAAACATGGACGGTGATGGGGTTCCGCCGTCCATGACAGGGATGAGAGAAAGGGAGGGAGGCATGGACAGCGATGAGGTTCCCCCATCCATGACAGGAGAGAGACAAGAAAGACAAAGCATGGACAACGATGGGGTTCCGCTGTCCCTGACAGAGAGTGAAAAGAGAAAAGAAAGCGTGGACAGCGATGGGGTTCCACCGTCCATAGACGACGATTGGGTTCCGCTGTCCACGACAAAGGAGAGAGAAAACATGGACGGTGATGAAGTTCCACCATCCATGATATAGGGGAGAGAAAATATGGTCGGTAATGAGGTTCCACCATCCATGACAGAGGAGAGAGAAAGGAGAAGAAAACATGGATGGCGGTGAGGTTCTGTCGTCCATTGTAGAAGAGAGAAAGGATAAGAAAACATGGATGAGGATGAGGTTCCGTTGTCCATGACAAAGGAGACAGGAAGTATGGACAGTGATGGAATTCTACTGTCCATGATAGAGGATAGAGAAAGGAGAAGAAAACATGGATGGCGATGGAGTTTCACTGTCCATGACAGAGGAGAAAGAAAAGAGAAGAAAATATGAACGGCGATGGGGTCCCGCCGTCCATGACAGTGGATGGCGATGGAATTTCACCATCCATGACAAAGGTGAGAGAAAAGAGAAGAAAATATGGACGGCAATGGGGTTCTGCCATCCATGACAGAGGATAGAGAAAACATGGACGGTGATGGGGTTCCCCCTTCCATGACAGAGGAAAGAGAAAAGAGAGAAAAACATGAACGATGATGGGGTTCCACCATCCATGACAGAGGGAAAGAGAAAACATAGACGACAATGGGGTTCCACCATCCATGACAGAGGAAAGAGAAAGGAGAAGAAAAAATGTACAATGATTGGGTTCCATCGTCGATGATAGAGGGAAAGAGATAGGAGAGAGAAAAGAGAAGACACACGCGACGATACGCATCGCCATGTGTATCAGAAGGGACTCAGACACGACCGGATCTGCCACTCTAGGAAAATGGCCTAGTTCAATGTCTTTGTCAGAGAACAGAGGGAGAAATGTCTTGCACAACGATGAGCATCACCGTGCATGGCATAGAGATAGGGAACATGGACAGAGGCCCGGCCTGCCACTCAGGCTAGGTATTAGCTCACTGTGTATGTAACAAGAGATCAAGAGAAGAAAGAGGATGTCATGCTCGACGATGGACCCCAACATGCATGACTAGAGTGAAGAGAGAAAGGAAAGATTAGAGAGAAAGAAAGACAGAGAGAAGAAAAAGAAGAGAGACAAAGAAAGAAGAAGAAGAGAGATAAAAGAGGAGGAGAGAGAAAGAGAGAAGAGAGGAGGAGAGAGAAAGAGAGAAGAGAGTAAGATATATAAGAGAGGAGGAGAGAGAAAGTGAGGAGAGAGGAGGAGAGAGAAAGAGAGAGAAGAGAGGAGGAGAGAGGAAGAGAGAAGAGAGGAGTAAAAAACTTAGAGGAGGAGAGAGATAAAGAGAGAATAAAGGAGGAGAGATAAAGATAAGAGGAGAGAAAAAGTTACCTTCATCAAAGGGTACCAAAATCTTTCTTCTCTCTTCTCTCTCTCTCCAAGACAAGCCCACAATGTCAATGTAAAACTCTCAAATTTTATTCATGAAATTGAAAACTAAGGGGGGAAGCCTTTTACAATTAGGTTTAGCATGTACTTATAGAATTGGGTCCAAACATGGGTGGATGCTCAAAATCTAGCTTAATTGATGATAATCACAATTTATTTTAATTAAAGAAAAATCTAAAAATGGCTGCCAAATGATGGTTTTGCCCCTGCCCAACAATATATAAAATTTCAAAATAGTCCCTGCTGCTACCCTAGAACGTGCATGATCTTCCATGGATGATACACGGCTGCTCCAGCGTACATTTAGACGAAAGGTGATTACTTTCTTATTTGGATCGGCATGACGATGGATTTCATACGAACTTCGAAGCACGGAACGCGTTTTTAAGCCTTCGATCGTGCGACTCGAAATTTGTATCGATCTTGAAAACTTGTGATCAATAGTGCGCTCATATCTTGATGTTTTTCTTTGGTTTCTTTGCTGGACTACATTGAGCATACTGTCATGATTGCGTTGCAATAAACGCAGCTCAATTTTGTGCTCGAACGAAGATTTTACAATCTTTAGGTTTTGACCAGATCTTGAAACCCCGACACATGCAAGGTTTGGCCCAGATGTATCCTTGGACCTCACCCATGCAATGGAACTGGTCTCGCATTGATCCGTTATGTGAGCACCGTGATTTGGCAGCTCGAGGGAGGTGTGTCTTTGCTGAATTTTTTGTAATTGCCCAGCCCAGCCCTTTTTGGCCCAAAGTGAAATTTCCTTTTTTTTTGTCAATTTCTTACCGTTTGTGATGATTTTTTACCATTTTGTTTGGGCGACACTAGGCGTGTCCCCCGGGCGACACCAGATCCTCAAAAATGGCATTTTTTGGCTAGAGGATCCGTTGGTTATGGAAAGATACCCTTCCTAATAGATCCTTGGCCTTTATAAACTCTTTTTCATGGTCATTTTGAGGAGAGACTTCATTTTAGACACAGACTTCTCGTTAAGAAAAACCCTAATCTCAAAACCCTAACCCTAAGCCTGAAAAACCTAGACTTAGGGCCCAACAACCCTAGTTCTAAAACCATCTCTAGGACAACAACCCTTTTTTATTAGAGATCTGTTGGTTAACATCCGAATCAGAGAGGCAAAGACGACACCGGATCGGATACGGGTGAGGCCTTGAAGTCTTGGGAGTCTCATGCCATCTGACCCGATTTGGTATTATCTTCTTCCCCTTTCTTTCTTCTTAGTTAACTGTTTTGACTTTATTTTGACTATTTTTTATCTGCTCATTGCTTTAAATTCTTGTTTTAGTATTTTGGATCATGCTGGCTCTACCACAAATCTGAGAGCGGATCTGACCCTAGATTTGAATTCGATTTGTCCCACTTTCTCGACCAATTTCTTTTAATCAATTTAAGGCGTCATGATCCGAGAGATCTACATCGGAAGATCTGTTCGATTTTCATCGTAAATAGTTTGATGCTCACCGTGGGGCATTTTGAGATTGATCCAAGTGTCAAAATATTAGTTTTATTCACTGTTTTCATTCATAAAAAAGTCTCAAAAACTAGCAGTGACCAGGATCCAAGGTTTCGGTGCTACAAAAGCCTGTCTGTCCTAGGCAACATCACAGTGCTACCCAAGTCCAGGGCGACACTCCCCGTGTCGTCCAAATTTTGAAGTTTCATAATCTTTTGAACCTTTGCAGTCTTGTTCTAGGGACTCTTTTGTAACTGTTCAAAAAAATTTAGATCAAAATAAAATTTTTGAAAAATATAAAAACATATTTTGCTTCAGATGGGTCTGCTTTGATTCTGGCATTCTGATTTTATTTTTTAGTTTGTTAATTTTGATTGAAATCATGTTTTCCCTACTTTCACCATGCTTAGTTTAACTTTCTTTCATCAAAGTTAAAAAGATAAAAAAATTAATATATATATATATATATATATATATATATATATATATATATGTATAC
>NW_006499776.1:2372935-2435634 GCF_000471905.2 Amborella trichopoda
ATGGACTTGGACTGGATCAAAGATGAATTGGGAACAAGCATTCATCTTTGATCCAGTCCAAGTCCATACTTGGTCTGATCATCAAAGTTCTTTAGGTCCAAGTCTAGGATTGTACCCAGCTTGGTTGAGGTCCGAACCAGGTTGCGCCTTGGTCCAAACCAGGTTTCACCTTGGTCTGAACTGAGGCCCCCTCTTGGTCCAAGCCGGAGGCTCGTTCCTAGTTCATCTTTGAGCCAGTCTGGGTCCATACTTGGCTTGATCATCAAAATTCTTTGAATCCAAGTTCAGGCTTATACCAGCCTAGTCCAGGATCGAACCAGGTTCACACCTTGGTTCTAACTGAGAACCCCTATTCTTGGTCCAAGCCTACGGCTTGTGCTTGTCTCAACCTTGATCCAGATCGGGTCCACACCCAGTCTGATCTTCAAAACTCTCATGGTCCAAGCCCAGGCTTGCGCCCAGTTCTTTCCAGGTCTAAACCAAGCTCACACCCAAGTCCGAACCTAGACCCACTCTTGTTTTGAGCCGAGATTTGTACCTATCTCGTCTAAATCTCTATCTAGGTTCTAACATAGGTCTAAGATTGGAGTTGCCTCTAGAGTTTGACTAGGTTTTACCTTAGTTCAAGGTTTGAACCAAAACCCATTGAGTTTAGCAAGTCTAGGTTCCAGTCTAGTCTTAGCCTAGGTCTCAGTTAAGGTTTCTCCCCCAGAGTCAGACTATCTTTCCTAAGTCATCGAGTCTAGATCTTCTCTAAGTCTAGATTCTAGAACCGGGTCAGAAGCAATCACCATGTCAATCACTCAAGGCGGCTATGATGATCGCTCCACAACTGACTCTAAGCCTAACCAGCCCAAACCTAGGGACCAGTATGGCACGATCCCTTGGGATTAGCATGAGAACCTCTTTACAATTGAGGACTTAATTTTGGAGCTATACTTCAAACGGTGCAACCAACGAATATGGGTCAGGTATAGGTATCATACTATTCAAACCTGAGAAGATTTTAATGCCAACAGTCATCAGATTGAATTTCTTATGTACCAACAACATTGCTGAATATGAAGCCTTGATAGCCGGGCTCAAGAACACCATGGAAATAAAAATCCTGCAAATACGAGTGATTGATGACTCCTTACACATCATAAACCAAGTTCAAGGGATTTGGAAGGTGAAAGAAGAAAAGCTCAAATCATATGAAGAAAAGGTCAAAAAGATGATTCCATATTTTAAGAAAATCACCTTTCAGCACGTAATTAGGGAAAATAATTGGTTCGCCGACACCCTTGCGACCCTTATTTCAATGATTGATATTCCTTTAGAAATCACCACGTTGTCATTCTAGATCAGAAACAAATATGACCCTTCCTCACCAAGGATCGAAAAAGAAATAGAGCAAGAAAATTAGAACAATGGGGAAGTGTCTCTCGTGGCTTCAGATGTGTTAGTTAAGGTAAAACCATGGTTGCACGATGTTCTGTCCCTACTAAAAGATGGTTTATAGCTCGAAGGAGCCTCCAAAAAGGATAAAGAATCTCTTCAAAGGTTTTCTATGGGATTCTTAGTGAGAGGTGATCTCCTGTTCAAGAAATCCTTCGGCGACATAATTCTACAGTGTCTCGATCAGTCAAAAATCGACCAAGTACTGACAGAGGTACAAAATGAAGGAGGTCATTCTGGGGCAGCTGCCTTAGCTCAGAAAATCAGGTGCTAAGGTTACTAATGGACCACCATGGTTGAAAATTGTTGGAAGTTCGTTAAGAGGTGTCCCAAATGTCAACTTTTTGGAGATCTCATCTATGCACTGTCTGTACCACTCAACTCAACACCGCCCATATGGCTCTTTTCCATGTGAGGTCTTGATATCATTGAAATGATTTCACCAAAAGCATCAAATGACCACTATTTTATATTAACGACTACATAGTACTTCACAAAATAGGTAGAGGTCTCATCATTTGTCAAAATTGAAGGATAACATGTTGCCCGTTTCATAAGGAATAACATTATATTCAGATTCGGTGTTCCTGAGTCAATCATTACTGGCAATGGATACAACTTCAAAAAAGAAAAGGTCACTAAGGTGTGCAAAAAGTTTGGGATAATGGAAAAAATTCTCCACACCTTACTACCCTCAAGGAAATGGACAAGCATTGGCTACAAATAAAGAACTTCGTAGAATTATAGACATAATCATAGAATTATAGACATAATAATAGAAGGTGGCAAAGATTGGCACAAAAAGCTAAATGATGTGCTATGAGCCTACCAGACAACTGAGAAGACTCCTATTGGCATGACCCCATACTCATTGATGTATGGTATGGAAGCAATGCTACCCAGTGAAGTTGACATACCATCCCTCTGAGTGCTTATTCATAAAAATTCAGATGCGAAGCACAAAATCGAAGCACAAATTGCTGCCCTCGTTACTTTGGATGAAAGATGACTACGAGCAGCAGAACATATCATTGCTTACTAGTGTAGAATAGAGAGGGCATACCGAAGAAAAGTTGTTCCCCGATAGTTCAGAGAAGGAGACATGGTACTCAAGAAAATCTTTCACACTTCTACAAATCCATAACCTTTAGGCAAGTTTAAAACTAATTGGGAGGGGCCATTTGTGGTTACCTGAGTACACACATGAAATTCTTACAAGATAAAAAATCAAGAGGGATACAAACTCAACGACCCCATTAATGCAATGTATCTCAGAAAATACTACCCGTAATGGGCTCAAAAGCATGGTGAAAACTTGAAAAGGCCTCACAAGAAAAAAACAAAAGCAAAAAAAAATAAAAAAATAAAAAATGGACATGGTAAAAACCTGAAAAGGCATCATGAGTATAAAAAAGAACAAGAAAAAATGAAAAAAGGGGAATAAAAAAAATCTCCAAGATGGAGCTTCCGATTCAAAACACTCAAGTACAAATAAGTACTTGCAAGTTCCAACAATACTGCACAAGGAGACCTTGAGGATGAAGACTCCTCCTAAACCATGCAGGTCCCAATAGAACCAACTCAGAAAGATGTGGGAAGGTGACATGAATTGAAAACCGAAGTGACTTTGATGAACCCTAGAAGAACGTCGAGACTCCTCTAGGATGGAAGCTCGGCAAGAATCCAAAGAACTCTTCATGGACCTGCGAAGCACAGGGCGAAAGCCCCAAAGGTAAAATGACAACTTCCAGACTTTTGCATTCTCGATGCTACAAGGAAATCCTTTCATTATCTTCGGGTAAAACATACTAAAGAAAATGATCACCAAAGGTGCCATAGGTTGCAAAATTGTATGGCGTGCCCCTTTTGAAAATGCTTTTTCTATGCTTTTTTAATTTGATTGTTAAAACCATCCATTTCCAAAACCCGTTTAGAAAGGACTTCCTCCATCATTACAAGCGGCTAAACTGTTAGGCAATCTGGCCTTGTTCTCGAAGCCAACTTCCTATGCCTGTTATGAAGGATTGAAACTAGTCCAGTACTTCATGGTTGTATGATTATAACTACCAACTACCACATATCGGAGATGGGTGAACCTCGCTAATGATGATATTGGCTAGTTTGGGAGCGTTTTTAAATGTGGAAAACTCATCACTGTATGTGTGTATGATGACCTACAATTAGGGGACTAAATGTGTAGGAATTCAGTTTGAAAATTGTGTGCAAAGAAAGTGTTCCACTATGCTTCGATGAATAAAATTGCACACTTACTGATGAGCAAGAACCCCCCAATAAGGGCAAGTTGAACAAAGACCCCCCAATAGGGGCAATAAAGAAAAATTTTTCATACTCCCCATAACAGGAACAAGTTGAAAAAGACCTCCCAACAGGGGCAAACACAAGGAGTAAAAAAGAAAAGAAAAAAGGGGATTCTACAATCACATGAGATCAATCAGAACAGAAAATAAAATTTTGAGTATCTCAAAACTGTGATTTTATTCATCCATTGAAATGGGCTTATTTCAAGCATTTACACCATGAAACTTGGTCCTATGACCGAAATTTCTATCGTCCCAATGGACTTCAATAAAATAAAAAATGTACTGAAAATGAGAATAATCACAAGATCAACTTATTCCTGCCATGAAAAAAAAATATAAAGAAAATAAAAACGCCTTGGCTATTCAGTCTTTGGCATCGAATCAACATCCTTGTCCTTAAGTTCTACCTCAAAGGCTATCCATCGAGCCAATTCAACTTCAACATCTTCCAAACCGATGCCAGAAACACCCTCATTCGATTTAACACGCTTATTTGAAGAAGAGGCATCATATTCTCGATAAGACACGGGATCCCGACCAGGAGCAAAAGATTCATCTTGAAGTCTCGAAGCCTTGGGACATAGTGGAAGAGAGCAAGCATGTTCCCACCAAGAAGCATAGTTGCAAGTGGTTGTAGGCTTGTCTTGCTTAACGAACCCCTCCCTAGAAGGAGACTTCTTCCCCTTCCACGACAAACATGCCTTGGCCAGAAGAGTGGAAGAGTGTTGTCGAAGAGGAAAAATAGGACGGCGATCGATCGCTTCCCCAAGAGAAGTATAATGTTGAATATGGCGAAATTGGCGAAGTACCCTCTGAGGGAAATACCCCTTTGTGAAGTATTGTTGCGCCAGAATAAGACATGAGCACCACATAGCAGGCAGAAATAGGGGTCCATTCTCAAGACCCTCGATCACTCAATCAAAGGTCGTCCAAAACCCGTCGATAATAATTGACGTCTCGAGGATGGGTGGTATCACTAATATATGCCCAACCCAGAGTGGCAGACACAGCTATTGTGGATCAAGGAGGACGGACAACGACGATATGTTCATAGGCTCAAATCTGCAAAAAATAGGAGCCAAAAACACCCCAACACCCCAACAGGTCACAAAATAGAAGCCCAGAACCCTGGAACCATCAAAGGTAAATTGACCAGGGCGACACTACTGGTGTCGCTCAGCCTGTGTGGGCGACATTAGAAGTGGCCCCTGGGCAACACCACTAGTCACTAGTTTCACTTGGACGACACCACCAGTGTCGCCCAACTCAGACCCTCCTTGTTCAGTCCGAGCCTTTTCCATTGACTTTTTATGGAAAAACTATGGGATCCAAAGGCCAAAACCATAAGAAAATTGAGTTGTAGGGGAAAAAATAAAGTAAAATTGAGTTAAAAAATATACCTGCAAAATCAAGATACTGCCCTCAATGAATCGGTCACCTCATGTTATCCAGTCTTGAAGCCCCAGTAAATGTCCACCAACATGGCCAGAACAATGGTGTAACCCACTCTCTCCCAGAAGGCATGAGCTAAAGGAATAAGAGAACTACGAACCGTCTAACGACCACCCAAAAAAAGAATGGAGCCCAACAACACAAAAAGGAAAATATGGATCTGTTAGGTGGCGCGAAACCGCCCTTGATTCCAGACCAGCAACTCCATATTGACCCATTGATCGTGTGAAGAGTAGGCAGCCCTCAACAGTCGTGCACCCCTGATGGAATGATCATCGGTGGTAGTAGAAGATTGATAGGAAATCCTGGTCAAACTCAAGCCAGAAACCCTGGCAATCTCCTCCAAGGTCGACATTGTCTCGCCCGTAGAAAGGAAGAAGGTGTTTGTTTGGTAGTTGAACCTCTCAGCAAGAGCCTCGAGAAGCGGAAATTTCATATGACAAGAGGCCATGTTCAAGATGCCCATTATTGAATTTGAAGCCAAAAAGGACATGAGCTCGGGCCATTGCAGAGCGGAAAGAAATCAATCCCTGAACCAGGGATAGATGACAGGAAAGCCATTGACAAGTCGAGGAACTTCACCCGATCGAAGGCCCTGCGAGATATGGGAGGGAAGACCTTCAAGGAAGTTCCTAACCCTAAAAGACAAAGGAAGAACCTCATCCTCTCCTCCATTATCTGCTCCCTCATAAACCTTCCCTTTGCCGTTAGAAATTGCGTTGTCCTTCCTAAGAGCCATGAAAGCTTAAGGATGAGAGCAAGAACAACTGGTAATATCAGAGGGAAGATGATGAAGAAAGAAGAAGATGAAGATGGGAAGAAGAAAGAAGAGATTGAAGGATGAGAGAAGAATGGGAAGGAGGGGGATTTTATGGAAAATAAGAAATTCAACCCAAAATCTCGTCTTGCAGGTTTCCACTTCGAACAACAAAAGACTTTAGCAACCCTAAGACCTTCCAAAATGAGAAAATTGAAAATTGGAGGTCGGTGGTCTGTGCAACACTCCTGGTGTCGCCCAACTCCGTACCCAGGCTAAGCTCCGTACCCAGGCTAAGCGACAGTGGTGTCCACAAAAATTTTCAAAAAAGGCCCTCTCTCATCCCTGCATTTTTCAAATAATAAAAAAAAAACTATATGGGCGGCACACTTAGCCTGTGGGGGTGACACCACGCGTGTCGCTCTGGCAACACTACTAGTGTAGCCCAAATTCTTTTTTGCAAAATCCTTTTTTTTTTTTTTAAACTCCCAGCAAACACTTAATAAAAAAAATTTAAAAAATTCATGGGCAACACACCTAGTGTCAACCAGCCTATGAGGGCGACACTCCTTGTGTCGCCCGGGCAATACCATTGGTTTCGCCCAAATCTTTTTAGAAAAACCCTTGTTTTTTCCATTCCCTCATTTTTCCATATAAAAAACAATTAATGGGCGACACACCTAATGTCACCCAGCCTGTGTGGCTGACACTACTCGTGTCGCCCAAGCCTTTTCATGCCCAAATAGTACCCAGCTAAGAGACATAATAAAAAAAAAAAAAAAAAATTTGTGGGGGGCGACACCACCAGTGCCGCCCGTGTGACACCACTAGAGTGGCCCAAAATTTTTTGTCAAAACAAAAAAAACCACCACACAATTTTGAGGTCTTCTAGGGGTCAATTTTGGTTTTTTCATGTGGTTTATGACTGTTTTCAAACATCTTAATTAATTCTCAAATAATTTTCAAAGGCTCCTCGGTGGTATGAGCCTAAACTGCCAACCAAAGTCCAATTCAGTTCAACATCAAACTCGTGAGACGTAAAAGAGCCAAGACAGGTACCATCTAGCCTCGTATGACGTGAAAGGTCGGGTGTATCCAGTTCAACATCAAACTCAGGCGACATAAAAGAGCCGAAGCAGGTAATGTCTTGCCCTGTATGACGTAAAAGGTCGGGTGTATTCCGTTTAACCCTGGATGACGTAAAGGCTAAGTATATCCATTTCAACGTCAAACACGTGCGACGTAAAAGAGTCAAGGCAGGTAATGTCTAGCCCCGTATGATGTAAAAGGTCAGGTGTAATCTGTCTAGCCCCGTATGACGTAAAAGGGTCAGGTGCATTTCGTCTAGCCCCATATGATGTGAAAGGGTCGAGTGTATTCTATCTAGCCCCGTATGACATAAAAGGTCATGTGTATTTCGTCTATCCCGTATGACGTAAAAGGGTCAGGTGTATGGTCCATCACTGCATGATGCTAAACTACTTAGAGGGCTCTATGGTTGTAGGAGTTAAAACTGCTAACCAACCTTATTTTTCAAAATATCTTTCTCTTTTCAAAATTTTCACCATGTGTCTTGTGTATTCAAAAACTTTATATCCTTTGTTAAAATCGTAACATGTCCTTTTTTTGGGTTCTATTTCAAATCTCCCCCTACATTCAAAACTTTTAAAGTGACTTTTAAAATAAAGGAGCTTGGACACCCGCATATGATGATCACTATGTTGTCGTGATTACCGCGTTGCAGCCCTGTCTCTCTCTCGGATTTGGCCAAACAAGTCCCTTCCTATAAAATACCTTTTCCTATAGACAACCTTAGGAAACCCTAAGGAAATCAAAGAAGATGCTAGGGTTAAAAATTTCAAACTGTGAAATCCTTGAAGTTACGTGGAATGGCCAGAAAATCGAACTCGAATTTCAAGCTTTTGTAACTCACTGACATCTCACAACGACAAACCCTAGGAGGCAAAACTCCCAAGGTGGGTGAGCTCGGTGAGCGTAATGACTTGGAGGGATTAGTTGGTGCACCGTCTGACCACGTGACCTCAGGAAGAAATTTAAAATATCCGCATTATCTTTGCCGTTCACCTGCCCCTTGAAGGACAGGGAACGTCAAAGTGTCTAATTCTTTGCCACTCACTTGTCCCTCAAAGGACAGAGAGTGCCAAAGAGGGCCAACTGTAGACACCCCATTTTAAATCTGACAAATTTTATGGTTTCATGAACCTTTAGGACCACATTATCCTAGTAAACCAAAAATCCATAGTGTAAACAACCTACCCTATTACCCAGAACAAATCTGCCTATCTGGAACCTTGCAAAAGCCCTGTTTTGACTTAGAATCCTGTAGGCGCCACGTTTTAACCAAACAAATCATTAAAAATAGCCAAAAAATTCGTTTCGACCCAAAATTTCTCTGAAATATTCACAAGGCTGAGAACACACCTGATGTGACAGATTTTAATTTGGACAACATTTGGTTTGGGTGACACTAGGAGTGTCGATCAACCTAAATTGGACAACATGTGTGGTGTTGCCCAGACTTCTGTAACACCACTGGTGTTGCCTAACCATTTTTGGTCCAAAGTGAAATATCCCTTTTTGGTGTTGATTTCTTACCTTTTGTGATTATTTTTTACCATTTTTTTGGGCGACACTAGGCATTTCACCCGAGCGACACCATTGGTGTCGCCCAGATCCGGATCACCAAAAATGAAATTTTCGGTTAGGGGATCTATTGGTTATGGAAAGATTCCCTTCACAACAGATCCTTGGCCTTTATAAACTTTTTTTCATGGCCATTTGAGGAGATACTTTATTTTTAGACACAGACTTCTAGTTGAGAAAAATCTGAAAACCCTAACCTTAAGCCTGAAAAACCTAGACCTAGGGCACAACAACCCTAGTCATAAAACCATGCCTAGAGCACAATAACCCTTTTCAATCAGAGATATTTTGGTCAACATCGGAATCAAATAGGCAAAGAGGATGCCGGTTCTGATACAGGCAAGCCCTCAAAGGCTTAGGGAGTCCCAAGCCATCCGGCCTAGTTTGATATTGTCTTCTTCCCCTTTCTTTCTTCTTCTTTTAATTTTTTGAATTTATTTTAATTAGTTTTTATCTTTTCAATGCTTTAAATTCATTTTTTAGTATTTTGGATCGTGCTAGCTCTGCCATAGATCTGAGAGTGGATCTGCTAGTTTTCGGGCATTTCTAGCCTCAAATATGAATTCGACTGTCCAACTTTCTCTACCACTTTATTTTAATCAGTTTAAGGTGTCAAGATCCGAGAGATATTTGGAAGATCTGTCCGATTTTAATCGTATATAGGAGATTGCCGGGAATAGCGTGCGACCTACCCCTTTTTAATGTTTCACCCATAACTTTGTCCTGGAACCTCCGTTTCAGCTGAAACTTAACCCCTACAGCTTTCGACCATGAAGAATCTAATGGAAGTAGTCCCACAGTGATTTGAAGCACCAAAAATAGAGTTCTTGTTATGGGGTACCTTTCAAGATGCCAGAGGCTGATTTTTTCGAAACTATTTCTCTGTTTGCACTGCCTTAGACATGTCGGATTGCGATGAAACTTGGAAGGTGGCCTTTCAAAGTCTTTAGGAAGATTCTAAACAGTTCTGGAGAAATTATGAGACTATCGAGAATTCCACTTTAAGTTAGGGCTTTATTGACCAGCTTCTCTTTTATTCTGCATTGAGGACCAAGGTGTCGAAAAATGTCTTCAAACACTTATATGTGGCGAGCAAAAGGAGAGGGATCACTTGCCCCATGGCATCTACTCATCGATAGTATTGTTTTGGATATCTGTTGTTGATTGGTGACATGGCCTCCACTCCTTCGGCATTGACTAGTAGGTATACATCGTTGGGGAGAACCTTCCGCACGACAAATGGGCCCTCCCATTTTGGCTAGAATTTTCCTCTCATTCGTCCATGCGTAATGATGGGCCTTCTTACCGCCAAACGTAGCTCACCCCTGGAAAAGGCTCTTATTCTTGTGGATCGATCGAAAGCCCTTTTCATACGATTTTTGTTGGCTTCAAGGCTTTGCTGTCCCTGACGCCTTCCGTCATTAGGCTCATCTAGCTCCTGACAGCGGAGAGTGGCTCGTTCCTCCCTCGTCTTCCCATAGTGGAGAGCCACTCCCGGGGATGGTAATTGAATTTCCAAAGGGACAACAACCTCACCTCCATACACTAGTGAGTAGGGTGTGGATTGTGTTGGCCCCCGTGTCGTGATGTGGTAGGCCCAAAGTGTCTCTGGAAGCTTCTCGTGCTAATTCCTTTCTGTCGTAGAGACGAATTTCCTTAGGGCGTCGCATAGCGTTTTATCGAATGCTGCGGCAAGTTCATTGGCTCTCAGGTCGTACATGGTCGAGTACTTCCATGTAAACCCAAACTTCTCGATTACCTTGCTAATCTGGCTGCTATGATATTCGGGACTGTTATCCAAAGTGATTTGGTCCAGAACATCGAATCTATATATAATGTGATGGTGGACAAAGTCAGCCACTACGGCACTCGGGACTTTCTTGAGGGGAATCGCTTCCGCCCACTTAGAAAAAACATGTGCGCCAAAGAGGAGGTCCGGTCAATTGGGGCCACAATGTCCATACCCCAGTGAGCGAAGGGCCAAGATTCCACCACCGGATAGAGAGGCTTGGGAGCCTGGTGAATGAAGCTGGCATGGATCTAGCAAACTGAGCAGCTTTTTGTGAACACAATTGAATCCGCACACATGGTGGGCTAGTAATAGTCTATCCGCATGATCTTGTGCTAAAGCTTGGGACCCGGTCCGTGTATTCCACACACTCCGGAATGGACCTCTGTGAGGACACGCTTTGAGTCTTCGTGCCTGATACACTTGAGTAGCATGTTGTTGTAGGAGATTGGAAACAGAGGGTCGTCTTGGCATGTAAACCGCATGGCTGACCTCTAGATTTTGTTCCGTTCAACAGGGTCATCAGGTAACCGTCTATGTAGCAGATACACCTTTATGGGGGAGTGTCAGTCAGTCACTTATTCTCTCTCTACGCACATGTGGTCCACAGCCATGCGCTCTTCGCTCTCGCCTCCCCCTTTTGTGGTGGTGGTGAGGGGAGAGGACAGATCTTGAACGTCAGCATCTGCTGCGACTGAGATAGGGTGGCGTTGCTTGGGTAACTCTTTTGCCTGACGTTCCTCCTTGGACCCTTCCATGAATTTGACCCATCTCCACTCGGTGACCCATATTGGTGTGGGGTTCTTTAACGACATCTAGTTCATTGCCCCTAACTTGGCAAATGTGTCTGCTTGGGCATTAAGCCTCCGGGGTACATGCTCCAGAGTCATCTCACCAAGCTAGGCTATTAGTGACTTAGTGATGTTGAAGTAGGGTTTGAGACTTTCCCTTCTCAGGTCGTATATTCCTTTGAGTTGTCTAATTCTAAGCTTTGAGTCATATAGATGTTTAAGTGTTTCGTATCTAGGTGGTGGAAAATTCCAGGTCTATGATGAGCGTTTGATATTCTACCTCATCATGCGATCCTACCCTCGGGAGAGAGAAGGAAAGGGGGATTAATCCTTCTCGGGGTGTGACAAATACTAACCCCGCTCAACCTTTCTCAGACAGGAAGGCCCCGTCGAAATACATCCTCCAGCTGCCTAGGCTTTCCACATTAAAAAGATCTTCATTTGGTAAATCGTCGGTCGCAGAGGTGTCTGCCGGGAGAAGGTGAGCAGCCAGAAAGTCTGCGAGGGCCTGAGCTCTGACAGCTTTTTGTGGCACATACGTGATGTCAAATTTCATGAGGAGCAGGGACCACTTCGTGAGTCATCCCATCAGGTAAGGACACGATAAGAGGTATTTTATAGGGTTTGCACGAGAGACAAGTCGAATATGCTGTGCAAGCAGGTAATGGCGATGTTTTTGCTCCACGAAGATAAAGGCTAGACATGTCTTCTCTATTGGCGAGTAATTGGCTTCTGCTCCGAGCTTCCTGCGGCTTAGGTAATACAAGGCCGTTTCCTTCCCTAGTCATTGTTCTGAGTGAGAAGAGAACCGTGTGACTCATCGAGTGCGACCACATATAAGATAAGGGCCTCCCTGAGATGGGTGCGGAGAGAACCAAGGGATTTAGCAAGTAGCTTTTGATGTTGTCAGAGGCTGCCTAACACTCCTCATCCCATTCGAAGGGGACCGCCTTCTTCAAGAGATGGGAGAAGGGCCAACACCTTCCTGATAGCTTAGAGATGAATCTCCTTATGTAGGCCAATTGACCCTGGAGGGACTTGAGCTCCCGCAGATTTCTTGCATCTCTTGGATGTCTTTGATCTTAACGGGCTCAATCTCCAATCCTCTATACCAGACAATTAACCCGAGGAATCTTCCTGACCGCACACCAAAGGTGCACTTCAAGGGATTCATTTTGAGTTGATGGAGGAGGAGTCTTGCCAAGCCCTTTCCGAGGTTTTCTATATGGTTAACTCTAGTATTTGATTTAACAACAAGGTTGTCTACATAGTCTTTGACTTCCTCATGTAGCATGTCCTTGAAGACAGTGGTCATGACCCTTTGATAAGTGGCACCTACTTTTTTTAGGCCGAAGGGCATCACCGTGTAGCAGATAAAACCTTTTGGTGTTCAAAAAGTTGTGGATTCTTAGTCCTTCGGGGCCATCTACACTTGGTTATAGCCGACATCCCCATCCATGAATGAATAGGCTTGGCAATTGACGGAATCGATTAGTAACGCCATGAAGGGAAGGGGGAACTCATGTTTAGAGCAGGCCATGTTCAGGTCGCAGAAGTCAATGCAGACTCTTATCTACCAATTTTTCTTCTTTACTGGAACTATATTAGCTCTCCATTTTGGGTATTTCACCTCTCTAATGAAGCGCGCTGCTCTAATCTTATCCACCTCTGCCTCGATCTGAATTTCAACGTCGATTCGGAATCTTCTTGGCTTTTGTTTGTTGGCTCTACACAATGGGTCGATTCCCAGCTTGTGAATCCACGCTGAGTTAAGGCCAAGCATCTCCTCGTAATGCCAGGCAAACACATCCCGGTTGGCCTTAAGGAATTCAATGTACTCCTGCTTTTCCAGAGTGGTCATAACAGTAGAGATGAAGGTGGGTCTCGGATTGGTTTCGCTACTCAGGTTTATTTCCTCCAAATCATCCTCCGTGGCCTATCCGCCATCTTTTAGGATTTCTGGCACCTCTTTTATTTCTTCATCTGTAATTGATGACTTAGCCTCGACAAAAGAGTGCGTTCTTAGAACCCCGGGCGCTAGCTCTTTCAAGGGGCCCTGATGGGTCACTTCTCTCATTCCCGTTTCAGGAGTTAGATGTCTAAGGTATGGAGTAGGCTCTTGTGTCTCCATTATATGTCGTACTTTCTCAAAAAGGGCTGGCTTCTACGGGTGGCGCAAATGCCATGGGTAACCAACGCCTTCCTTCTTGCGATACTGGGACGATAAGGCCCTGAATATGGAAAATGAGGACAACATTCCCTTGTCGTGGTTTAGACCCTGGTTGCTGGTCATCTCGTGATCCATCTTTTTCATAATACGATGCGCTTTGGGGCTATATAGGTCCCATCTTGTCAAGTTTGCCGCCCTCGGGGAGGGGTCATCCTAAGCTTTGTTTGGTCAGATTGCTCATGCGCCCTTGGAGTAGATGTTGGTAATAGGATGCATATAGGCTATAGGGGGAATGCCTCTCCGTCTCACTTTTCTTTCGCATTCCCGCTTAGTAGAGCAGGCTCGGACGCTGCTACTAGGTCATGATCAGTCGATTTTTCGGTGGCAGCTCGCACCTTTCGGGGATCCTCAACGGAAGAATAGTTGGAAATGGGTAACCCATTCCTCATTTTGGGGTGGCCAGAAAGATGCGGTGATGGGGGATACTCACTTATCCAACTAGTGAGGCCATCGAGCCTCCCGTAGGCTGGTGAGCTTGCTTGGAGGACTTTTGATTGTCTCGAAAGTCGTGTTCCTGTACGGTGCAAACCTTCAAGCTGTCTCGTGCTGTGGGGCTAACATGCATGGCACAAGTGGCGTCAGAGCCACTAGTGCTACGCTCAGACCGGACGCGACCCGAAACTCTTTAAGGGACCGGGGTAGGCTTCTGCCTGCCCCGATTGGTTATTATGGCGTTCAGGCTGCCAGGTAGTTCATAGACATGGGTGTGTGCGGTAGAGTAACCATGCGAGGAGCCATGGTGATTGTCAGTATTTCGCGTGTGCGCAGGGATGCCAGTGTTGGCGACACCCCTTTGTGATGTAGACAGCGTAGCCTTCTCGCTACCTGCGGTAGTGATGATCCTGTAGGGGCCAGCCGGGTGAGGGGGAGAGGCCAAGTCACTCGTGTAGCGAAGGCTAAGGGGCTCCCTCTTAACGTCGGGAAAGGCCGGGCAAGGTACCTGAAGGCCCGTGCCCCTAACTTTTTCAGTGGCGGCCAGGACGATTGGGCCAGCATGGCCACAAAGAGGACATACAGGGGGGGGACGACCGAACAGTCGAGCCTCTCCCCTAGCAAACATAGGTATGGGGATGTCAAACTCCCTGACCCGGAGGAAGAGGGATAATTGGATCCCATAGCAAGAGTGGAAAGAGACGGTAGAGAGATTGCTACCTGGGGACATCTCGAGCCAACGATAGGGTGACGAGTCTCTAGTGGAGCCACCAGTTGATGTCGGTGGCATCTTGGTTTCCTTCTACGTAGGGATGAGGAAACCCTCTCTCGAACAACCGCAGAGGTCCAACACGCTGTGGTCGTGGGGCCCTCTTGCTTGCAGATAGGAGGCCGATAGTGAAAGAGATTTTTGCGACTAGAGTGCGAACCGCTCTTTCGCCGCTTGGGGAATCAGGGACGCGCCTAGGCAGATGTCTCTCTTAGAGTAATTACGAAGCCCTTCGGCTTCTTGTCAGTATGGTTTTGACGGGAGCCCTCCTCAGGTTCTCAATCTCTCTCTGCTTTAACTCTTTCCATGCTATAGGAACCGAATCCTAATGTTCATCCTCCCTGGGCGCCCTTTGGGAAGGGTGTGCTGGCCACTAAAGGGGACATGGATAGAGATCTAGGGAAGAACCCCGCAGGTTAGGATACATCTACAGTGCTCACTAACGGGCGGGGCTTTAGTGTGGATAGATTCGTGTGCACGGGAGTCGGAGGAAGAGAGAGAGAGAGAAGGAATGACTCGACTTGGGGAGATGGGATGACCCGTATGACCGGGGTGTCCACAAGACTGCACACTCAGGGGTACAATCCTCACAAATTTTTCTCTCTCTTCCTCTCTTCTCTCTCAAATGGGCTAAGGACTCATAGAATAAGAAAAAGTGAGAACGAACTTGCCTCGATTCTTCCCAGCCTTTGGGGTATTGGACCTTTTAAAAGGGGAACCTTTTATAGCGAATTTCTGACCCTCTTATAAGTGAGCTGCGCTTGCTTATATAGAGGTTTCACCAAACAAGGGTGAATGCTCAAAATTCAAGCTTAATTACATTTAAAAAAATTGAAAACAAATTCAAAAATTAGGCGTAAATGACCAAAATGCCCTTATGCTCTTTTGCTCAAATGATGAGATCATCCCTACATGTAGGCTGCTCCGCCAAGGGAAGACCTTGGAAGTTGGTCTTGCAACATTATATCTTCGTTCTCCTTTTGTTTGCGAGCATTTTGATGCATTGCAATCGTGCTATGGTGGCCTTCTTCCCCGGGATGAATGTCCGGCCAGTTTTGCGAACTTTGTTTGCCAATGCATGCTCGAGCTGCGTCGTTTTAGCCCTTAGCTTTGCTTGCAAGTCAAAGAGGAGGTCGTTGCAGTTGTTTTGCACCAATTGGCGGGTCGATTTGGTGTAGATTTGCATCTTTTGCCTTTATGGAAGGTTACCGGAGAAAGGGATTTCTGCAACCGACTGGATTTTTTTCTCCGATGACCTAAGGGCTCGCATGTATCGAATAAGGGATTGAATGCAAGAGTCACACCAGAATGTGGATTTGTTTCTCCAATGACCTAAGGGCTCACATTCATCGACTAAGGGATTCAATGCAAGAGTCACATCAGAATGTAGCTCTGTGCGAGGTGGTTCTTTTGAACTCTTACTCTTGTCAATCCATAGCCTGGATTTTGAGGTATGCTTCACCAAATCTGGAGCCCATTGGGCTTTTTCTTAGCCCTAGTTTCTCCGAAAGCCTTTCTTTTCAGAACAGTAGGAGTTCCCGATCACGCCACAGTGAGTGCCTTAGGTCGAAATGACAAGGCTGGCATGATCTAGAACATGTCAACATTTGATCTTGGCTTGATTTCAAAGGAAGGCGCCATAAGTTAGAGAAGTTACCGTCGAAAAACATTATCGCAGCCCCTTTTCTAGGACAGGTTTGGTGAAGCCGCATCGTGCTAAGGTAAATCCCACCAATCGTGAGGCCACATGAGCATAGACCCTTTTAGAGGGGTTAAAAGGGTCTGATTGAGCCCAAATTTAGTGCTCGTGGGTTTCTCAACAATCTGAGCACAATGGCGATAGTTTGGTGCCCCATTGCAGCCTCTATCGTGGGGCTACACTAGAGGGTTCTTCTTTGGTGCGGAGGCATTGAACCCAAGACACTAGGCTGGAGGCATTACTTCTCGACACAATCCTAGACTGCGGGTGTTTGGTGAACCCGTGAGACCAGACTATCGCCGACTCTCTCCTTATTGACATGGGCTCATGGAAGTAAGTAAAAAATGACGTACAACACTTACCATCCCAGTCAAGAGAGAAGCAAGAGAGAGAAAGATAGAAAATAAAGAAATAGAGAGAGAAAAGGAAAGAAGTGAGAGAAAGGAAAGAAGTGAGAAAAAAGAAAGAAGATGAGATAGAAAGGAAAGAGGAGAGAGAAGATGAGAGAGAAAGAGGGAGGAGAGAGAAGATTACCTCAATGGGGCTTAATGGTATTAGGAAAAGTTTTCTCTCTCCTCTTTCTCTCTCTAAGAAAAGAAAAATGTGACCCAAAGATGATCACAGGCCAATAACTATTAATTGATACAAAGGGGTCCATGTACAATTGCATCATGGGTATATATAGAATTTCAATCCAAACATGGGTGGGTGCCAAATTTTTGACCTAAATGACTAAAAATAGCATTAAAATGAATTAACTAAAAATACCAAAACAGGGGGAAAATGACAATTTTGCCTGTCACCCACAATTCATGAAATTCCAATTTAGTCCCTATCATGGCCATGCAACTCTTGCGATCTTTCATGGCCCGTTCGAGGTCATTTTGGCCTCTATCTGGCCAATATTGTTTTCTTGATCGGCTCAAGGAGACGGTCATTTTTTATACCCATTTCAAGCCATGAATCGGGTTTTTGGGTCACGATCTTGAGGTGTGAAAATCATGAGAAGTGTGCGATTTTTGGTTCAAGATCACTGTCATTTCTTGTTGTTTTTCCATGATTTCTTCATTGTATTTTGATGAGCATACCTTCATGAACATTTGGCAACGAACATCGTTCAATTTGGTGCCCCAACGACCGTTTTCAAAATTAGGAATTTTGATGGAAATTTTGTTTCTGGTGGTCGCAAAGTGCAACAAATTTCCTTATCATACGGTGAATCTAGCCATTCATCACGTGCAAGGTTTGGGTCATGTGAAGCCCTCAATGTTATGGTCGCAACGGGACTGATTGCATGCCGATCCGATGCGTGAGCGTCATGATGTGGCCGCTTAATTAAGGCATGTGTTTGCTAGAAATTCTACAACCTCGCTTCGAATTGCAATTTTTTTTCTAGGTTTGATCTCGGCTCGGGCCACGCCGTGGGGTGTTCGATATATCAAATCGATCTAGCTGACGAGACGAATATGCTCCCAAAATTTAGGCTCATTCTAGCCTAGGACGAAGGAGATACGAGTGTCTATAGTTGAGCTCGAAAACAAAAAACTCAGTTTCCATTAATGAAAACTTGTTCACTGAGGGTGCTCTGTAATAGTGTGTGACTTACCCATTTTGGATAATTTGGCCATAACTTGGTCCAAAAATGTCCGATCAAGCAAAAACTTGGCCCTCAAGGGTTTTCGAATGTTCCGGATTCAATGGCTATGGCCCATGATCGTTTGACACTCCGATGGTAGGGTTGTAGTTATAGGGTCCATTTTCAGCGCGCTTGTGGCTGGATTTCACAAATTGATTTTGCATCTGCACTGCCTTAAACTCATCTAATCGTGATGAAACTTGGTAAGTGTTCTTAGGAGATTGTTAGCCATGTTTCTTAGCATTCTGAGGGTTTCTGAGACTGTCAAAAAGTTTGCTCTGGATCAGGGCTTATTCACCTATGGCTTATGTAGTCCATAAGCATTTTGGTACCTGCAGACCTAGGTCACAAATTGCTCTCTCTTTATTCGAACCGGGGATACAAGTGTTGAAAAATACTATCAAACATATTGCTCTGCCGAATGGTGTGAGCAGCGTCGGCTGTGAAGAGAAGAAGTGTCAGCACCGGCTGAGTTGTGAGCAGCGCCAGCTGTGAAGAGAAGAAGTGACTGCGCCGGCTGAGTTGTGACCAGCGTCGGTTGTGTTGTGATCAGATGCCAGCACCGGCTATGTAGGAGAAGAAGTGTTAGTGCCGGCTGTGTTGTGTACAGAGACAAGAGACCAGCGCTGATTGTGCCGTGTGCAGAGGCTAGCACAACCTATGTAGGAGAAGGAGACCAACGCCGGCTGCGTTACTGATATGCATGGATTATGAGTGCCACTTGTTAGATGCATGCTGATGTGAGTGCCACTTGTCCAGATTTTAAGTCTTTTGATGACACTTGAACCACCACCCCAAACATAAGAGTATTTAAGCCTCTCCTCTCACCTACACCACTCACTCTTCCATTGTTGGGCAAGTGTGAGCTGTGAGCAAAGGATTGGAGGAGTCCCCATTATTATTTAGATAAGTAGATCCATCACTATTGCATCGTAGTCATAAGGATGCATGGAAATTTATGCATGTGAAATGAGCAATAAAAGTGTATGTGTTGTAAAAAATCAATGTATGATTCTTAAATTGTGTAAGAAATGCATGCTATGTGTGTTCACATTGTGATAGAATGGTTATTATCATGTTTCTCACCATGAAATGAGGGTTATGGAAGGTATTCTTAAGACATGTTATATGCCACTATGAAATTCCTGAATTATGTGTGTTCTTGAATGAGGCTTTTGGACTGTCAAATAGGGTCCAATTGACCTCAAATTTTCGCCACTGTAAAGATGTACGAGTCTAGTAAATTTTTAAATTTTTCCCACTATTGAAATTATTTATGAAAATGAAGTTACGTTTCAAAATGAGAGACTATCTCACTGTTGACTGTTTTCCTAGATTTCGCACTAACAATATGGTGGTCACTAGTTTTCACTAAAGAAATGAAGTCCATTTCTTATCAAACTGCATCCATTTGAAAGATCTTTGAATGGGATAAAATTTGCATGAGAAAATATTTCGAAATTCTTTTTAGATTGAAAGTTATTCTTCAACCTATGAAGGTATGTCACTATGGGTAGTATTGATAAAATTCAGAAAGATCACCCTGTTTGGCACGAACGTTTGAACCACCAAATGGAATCCAAATTCTTTCAATTTACCTTTTTAAAAAGATGTACGTCTTGTCTTAAACTTTGATTTTGAAACAATCACAAGTTACCTCATGGTTTGAAAGTTATAGTGATATGAAATAGGGTACTTTGTTGTCCATTGTACACAGAAGGGTGCAGCTAGTTAGGCCTCGCTTTTTGAAACTTTTAAGAGGCCAAACAGGGCCTATTTGTCTTCAAACCAATCCCATTTGAATGGTACGAGTGTCTAGTGCAAAATTAGTTCTAGAGCCATCTTTAACTTCCAAAGGAATTGGGAGTTATGACCATATTTCGACCAGATGTCTCTGCTTGAAATTGCAGGAAATGTGACAACGACATTAAGTTTCTGTGACTCTAATAATGTGATCATGTAATGTTGATACTAATATAATATGGATCTGATACTGTTAAAAATGTGATACTGATACTGTCTTATTCTTCTATATAAATACGGATTTCTAGCCACTACATAATGGGACCTACATTGGTAGTGGAAACTGTGATTCTGTCATATTCATATTGTTATATGCCTTGACCGCCACACAATGGGTCCTCCATTGGTAGTGAATATTCTGATCTTGTTATATGAAAACTGATATTTTGTGACTTTGGTCACTACGCAATGGGTCTTCCATTGGTAGTGGAATTCTGATTCTGTTATTTTGTGATTTATGGCCAATAAACAATGGGTCCTCCATTAGTAGTTGATATTTTGATTATGTTACATGAATTATGTTATATGTGATTTCTGACCACTACGCAATGGGTCCTCAATTGGTTGTGGATATTCTGATTATGTGACGGCTACACAATGTGTCCTCCATTGGTAGTCGGGTATTATGTACCGCGACTCCTATGATAGGAGTGGAGTTGAGATGTAACTGTAAATAACTGGGAGGGACGCGCCCACAGAATTGTCATGGACATTATGCATTGGGTCCTCCAATGGTAGTGTAACGCCCTCTAGCAGGCACAAGTGAGGGTTGTGTCTTGTAAAGCCTCAGCCTATCGAAAACCCCAAAGCACACTGGGGATGTGTGTGTGAGTGAGGATATTACAAAGTGGAGCACCCAATTGTCATTATCCTCCCTCCTGAATGACGGTAGAAGTCCCAAGTTACAGGATTGGCTTAGCCAGATCGATGTCGCTTCTACTTCGAGAGTAAATTAATTTGTTCTGCTTATCAAAATTCTGTATTTTGTAAGACTCTCTGACGGTAACTGGTAAATGTCATCTTGAGGACAAGTAATGCTCGGTTAGCTGATTCTTACGCTAATTATATAGTATTCAAGTGTGTTCTGATATGTGACTACAATCTTTAAGACACATGCGATTTCTGATGAACTATGAGCATGTTATCATGTATATTTATACTGTTAGTCAAGAATGCAATGATAGTGATCTGCTTACTAGTCTTTTAGCTCATTCCATCTTAATCTCATAACTGTAGAGCAAAGGGTGGTGGCAGCTGTACTAAAGGTGGGTCGCAATTTGAGGGCTTGAAGCCCGAAATTAAGAAGTTTGAGACGCCGTCTTTCAAAGACTTTCACAATATGTTTTGGCAATTTCAGCAGCATGATGTATACTTCATTTTGTGTATTTTGGGCCAATAGTGCCTCTAAGAAATTTTAAAGAATCTTTGATATTGAATGAATGAAATGGATGTACCTTTGATTTGATTCTTGTTTGACGATTGGATTTATTATAGTTTTCTTTCGAGGTTTGCTCTCGATTCCAATTTTTTATGCGATGAGCCACTCCTACTTGAGTGACGTTCATGGCCTCTGGCCGCGATCCCGCGCTCTGTCACCCTCCGGTAGGGGTTAGGGAGAGGGGTTGTGACAGGAGGCTTTTGTTTTGCTACCAATGGGGGAACCCTCTAGGAAGGCCTATCATCCAGGTTTGCATTTGACAAGAAGGGTACCTCTTTGGGCCCCATCCTGGAGAGTCCAGTAGGGGGCTTTTTGTTGTCCTAGCTGAAAAGTCTGGGACAGTCGGTCAAGGAGGGGTTTGGCGAGGCAGCCTCTTTGGGGTGTGGATCGTTGTGTCTAGTAAGGGGTGTTTGATAACCGACCTAAAATATCTAGACTGAAACAGTAACCGAAAACCTTGAGTAGGATTCACCCTGGTTATTGGTGGCAGGTTTTGACCTGCTTTGATAGTTTCTTGCCTTTGGGAGCATCTTTGGTGTGCCACCATGGCTTCCTTTTTTTTTTTTGACTTCTTCATAATGGCGTCCTTTACCATGGAATCCCGACTTTCCATCTTGACGAGTATTCTGACTTCTGTGTCCTTTCATGAACAGGCTCAGAATGTTGGATTTTTCTTGAAGCTCTTCTTTTTCGGTCCCAACAACAGAGTATTCCGGTATCGGGGACTTTTTTGGAGTGCCGGCTGGAGCCGCCTATGGAGGCGAGCCCTGCATCAACCTGTTTATTGGTCCGAGTACCCTTTCGGGTTTTCACTTGGACAAGGGGAAGCGGTGTCGTAAAGACATTTTTCATTGGGCTCTTTTACCCATGACCTCAAGGGCATGTCCTCTCGTTTTCCATTTTTTCTCATGGTGCCCTTTCGAGTTTTCACCATGCCCAGTTTTTATTACGGAATGCTTTTACTCATGGTTTCATGACCATGCACGTCCGTCATTTTTACTCCATCTGCCCTTTCGAGTTTTCACCATTCCCATTTTTTTTGTGGGGGCGTGTTTAAGGTCATGCCACCGGAACCTGGGCTATGGTTTAGGGTCATATAGCTTGGACCATTGTGTGAGGCAATTTAATGTCAAGTAGCCAGAATGTGCTACAGTTTAAGGTCATATAACATGGACCGTGGATATGCAGTTTAAGGTCTTACAGCACGGACCATTGTGTGAAGCAGTTTATCATCATGTGGCCAGGACATACGCTACAGTTTAAGGCCGTATATATGAACTATTGTAAGAAACATTTTAACGTCATGGGACCAGGACATGTGCTATAGTATAAGGTCGTATAACTTGGACCGTTGTATGAAGCAATTTAACGTCATGCGGTCAGGACGTGTGCTACAGTTAAGGTCATATAACTTGGACTGTTGTGCGAAGGACTTTAACGTCATCCGACCAGGACATGTGCTATAGTTTAAGGTCGCGTAACTGGACCTTTGTGCGAAGCAGTTTAACATCATGCGGCCAAGACGTGCGCTACAATTTAAGGTCGTATAACTTGGACCATTGTGCAAAGCAGTTTAACGTCATGTGGTCAAGATGTGTGCTACAGTTTAAGGATGTATAAATTGGACTATTGTGCAAGGTAGTTTAACATCATGCAGCCAGAATGTGCACTACAATTTAAGGTCGTATAAATTGGACCGTTGTGCGAAGCAGTTTAACGTCATGTCGCCAGGAAGTGTGCTACAGTTTAAGGTCATGTAACTGGATCTTTGATTCAAATGATGAAGGTAGGCCAATGAGAGATTGTGAGTGTAAGTGGACTCACTGAGAAATGTGAAGTGAATAAGACTCCATGGGGAATGAGTTTGCAAATGATGGTCTAACTCACTGGGGATGAAATAGCCGAGACCATTTATAGGCAGTGGGTTCAGATGATGAAGGTGGCCTAAATGAGGGATGAAAGGTGCATGCGAACTCACTTGGGATTAGGGAACAAGTGTGATTGCCTAGTAATTAAAATGGGTTCAATCATCTGATGGAAGACATGCGTGTGACTCCATGAAGGTGAGAGTGTGATGAGGGACAGCAGACCTAGAGGCATGAGTGAGACTGCACCGGGGAAGAGGGTGGGTTCACGAAGGGTTTATTAGGGATGAAGTGTTGTGAGGGGCTCGTGTGAAGGGATTTGAGCTGGCTTGGAGCAGAGACCTTGCACTCGGCAACGTGCAAATGCACACGTGGCAGCTAGCGGCTAGGGTTCACCTCAGAGGTGCATGCTTGTGCGTAAGGCAATTGGGTGGGTGCATTGAGCGCACACGGTAGCCTGAGTGAGTATGTGGGGTAGTCTAGAGAAAGTGAACACTCACAGCAGTCTAGGGAAGGTAGATGTGCATGGCAGTTGAACGCGCTCGATGGTTGAACATGCTCCGTTGTTGAATGCGCACGGTAGACGGAGCAGAGAGTCGTACACGGCAGCCTGTGCAGAGAGACGCACACGACAACATGTGCACGGCAGGCTGGGTTGAAAGGAGTCATTCGGGTTTGGGCTCGAGTCGTAACCCGACCCAATCCAGCCTATCACCGTTGTCTTTGGGACCATAGTGATATGTGTTTTAAGGTCATACACCTAGACCTGAGGGCATGTTTAAGGTCATGCCTCGGAGACCGTTTATTTTTACTTACAGCGCCCTCTATTCATAATGCCCATTTTTATTTTGACGCTTCTTGCTCACGATAGCTGATGGTACTACCTTGCCCTATCAATTTTTATTTTCTTGAGATGTTTTTGCCCATGATGTCCTTTCGGGTTTTCATCATGTCCATCTTTCTTTATTTTTTATGACTCTTGCTCACGATAGCTAGTGGTGCTACTGTCCCTTGTCATTTTTTTTTGACACTTGTAGCCACGGTTTGAAGACATTTCTCAGTACCTTGGGTCCCCAATGTGGAATAAAAAGAGAAGCCGATCAATAAAGCCTGAACTATAGCGGAATTCTTGACAATCCCAAAATTTCCTCAGAACAAGTGGAAATGTTTGTAAGGACTTCAAAAGGCCACCTGCCAAGTTTCAGCGCAATTCAACATATATTAGGAAGTATAGACAAAGAAACAATTTCAAAAAAATTAGTCTATAGCACCCTGGAACGGACCCGTAACTAGAACTCTTTTTTTCGTGCGTCAAATTACTGTGGGATCACCGTCATTGGATTCAGCACAGTAAGAAACCCTTATGAGTTGAGTTTCAGCTTAATCGGGCATTCCAGGATAAAGTTATGGGTAAAAGACCGAAAAGGGGTAGGCTGCACACTATTCTCGTGCGGCCTCCCTACACCAAATCACCATAAAAGGTGACTGTTTTTATAATCTTGAGCGGTGACTTTTTGGAGCCGTATCGCACTTGTCCCGAGTCGTTTCATGCTCAAATTTTGTGAGCATGTTAGCCTTGTCAAGACGAGCGTTTTGATATGTGGCACGTCCCGTGTTGACGCTTGAGCAGGGAGAAAAGCTACAGAGAAGTCGATGATTCGTGAAGGAAGTTACAGTAAATTCAGCAGCGACACATCCCGTTTGAGTGGCCATATCATGGCACTCGCGCATTGGATTGATAGGAGACCAGTTCCATTTCTTGCGTATGGTCCAGGGCTACCATTGGTCCGATCCCCGTGGGAATAAACGGTCAGATTTCACTCGCGTAGCTGATAAAGTTGCTGTAAATTCTGGCTGCCGGAGTTCGGATTCCAGCCAAAAATCAAAGACTGCAAAATCTTTGTCCGTCCAAGAAATTGAGTTGCATTTGTTGCCATGCGATCCTGACAGCATGCTCAATGTAATACAGTGAAGAAATCAAGAAGAAACATCAAGTTATGAGCACATTATCGATCCGAAGTTTTCAAGATTCGCACAAATTTCAAGTCACGTGATCATGGCTTAAAAACATGATCCATGGCTCGAATTTGGTATCAAATCGATCTCCATGACAAGCCCTACATGAAAGCAATCATCATTTTGAAAAACGAGCACCAGAGCAACCCTGGTTCAGCCATGGAAGATCACATATGTTCTTGGGCAGCAACAGAGACTATTTTAAAATTCCATGCATTGTTAAGCAGGGGAAAAACAGTCACTTTGCACCCATATTTAGAATTTATTTTAATTCAATTAAATTTTAATTATCATCAATTTGGATCGTTTTTTGACATCCACCCATGTTTAGGGCCAATTTTATAAATACATGCTAAACCTAATTGTAAAGGTTTCTTCCCTGGCTTCCCCCATATGTGCAATTCATCAATAAAGTTTAAGTTTTTTGCATTGAGTTGAATAGGAACGTCTTTGAGAAAGAGATAGGAGAGAGAAGAATTAAGTCGGTACCCCTCTTCCCTAAGGTAATTCTCTCTCTTGCTTTCTTCTCTCTCCTTTTTCTCTCTCTTTCTTTGTCTCTCTTTTCTTTCTTCTTCTTTCTCTCTGCTTCTTTCTCTACTTCTCTATGAACACTCACGGCTATGGAAGAGTCTTGCATTCCTCCTTCTTCCTTCTCTTTCTCTCTTCTCTCTCTTCTTCTTCTCTCTTCACCATTCTCTCTCTGTCCAATCTTTCTCTCTGCCTGAACGTGCATGGTGATGGTAGCACCATGCATGAATTTCTCTCTATTTCTTCTCTTTCTCTAACACACACGGTGATGGTAGCGTCGTGCGTGTCTCAATTTCTCTCTTTTCCTTCTTCCTTTCCTTCTTTCTTTATTCTATCTCTACTCTATCTTTCCCTCTGCTTCTCTCTGTCTGAACGTGCATGGTGATGGCAGCGTCATGCACGAACTTCTCTCTATTTCATTCTCTCCCTAATACACATGGTGGTGGTAGTGTCGTGCGTGCCTCTATCTATCTCTTTCCTTCTTTCTCTTCTGACTCTTTCCTAATCTCTCTCCTTACTTTCCTTTTCTCTCTCTTCTTTCTTTTTCATCTTTCACTGTCCACCTTCTTTTTTTCTCTACTTTTCTTTCTTCTTTCTCTTCCCTAAACCCTCTTTCTTTGTCTCTGTCTTTTTCTCTCACCCTGTTAGTTCTTCTCTCTCATCTTCAGTCATACACAGTGATACCCATCACTGAGCATGACGTTCTCATTCTTCCCTTATCCTCGAAAACATGCACAGTGAGCTGGGCCTTAGCCTGAGTGGTCGGCCGGGCCTTTGTCCATGTTTCCCCTTTCCTAAGTGGTGCACGACAATTCCCATCGTCGTGCATAACATTCCTTCTCATTCTTTAACAAGGACACTGAACCGGTCCCTTTCCCGAGTGGCGGGTCGGATCGTGTCTGAGTCCTCTATGACACGAGGGTTGATTTCTAGCGTCGCGCATGTCTTTCCCCTTTCTCTTTCTCTTTTCTCTTTCCACTATCAAGAGCGATGGAACCCATCACCATCCATGTTCTTTCTCTCTCGTCTTCCCTCTGTCATGTGCAACGGAGCCCATCGCCTCCATGTTCTTTCTCTCCGCTTTCCTTTGTCATGAGCGACATAACACATCACCGTCCATGTTCTTTCTCTCTCCTCTCTTCTCTCTCCTTTCTCTCTCTTCTCTTCTCTCTCTCTCTTCTCTTCTCTCTCCTTTCCCTCTCTTCTCTTCTCTTTCCTTTTTCTCTTCTTCTTCTTCTCTCACCTTTCTTCTTTCTCTCTCTTCTCCTCTTTCTTTTTTCTCTTCTTCTTCTCTCACCTGTCTTCTATCTCTCTTCTCTTCTCTCTCCTATCTCTTTTCTTTTCTCTCTTTCTCTCTCTGCTTTTCTTATCTCCCTCTTTCTTTTTTTCTTCCTCCCTCATTTGGCAAAGGGATAAGTCTAGCACTGTCACGGTAGTCTCGTCGTCGAGCAGTATTGCCACTCTGCTGGTCTAAGTAACTGTACTCGTCTTGCTGCCACGTCAAACTCACGTTGGTGTTGGGATTCTGTCGTCGAGTAGTATTACCACCATTCTGGTCTTATTACCGTGCCTGTCTTGCTATCACAACATGTCAATCATCATGCCAATCTAGCCACTATGCTAGGTTAGTCACCCAGTCAAGTGTCTCTTTCTTTTCTTTTCTTCTCTCTTCTTCCTTCTCCCAACCCTCATCTCATCATTTCTTCTCTTTTCTCTTTTGAATGTGCACGCCTGTATGCATTCACCCAAAGACAAGGTGGAGTCTCTTAGCCCACTTGTCTTGTAAAATTAACCATGTATGTGTGATCACAGAAATAGGAGAATACAGAAAAAGGGAGGCGATTCTGAACCAGTTGTATGACTGAGGGGCTTTCTTCGTGATCTAAGAGGGCACCCATGCGAGCCAGCCCGAGTAAGTCTTGAACCCACCTTAAATTCCTCTCTCATTGGTCGGTATACTTGCCCTTTTTCTTGAGAAAGGTTCTCGAGAGAGTGATCTCAAGTCCTGGGTTGCCTTCAAAACCCGAGACGCGTATGACTAGATCATATAGATCCAGGGGCGAGATCGAGGCACTTAATCAGCATGGAGATTCCACTGAGGACTTACTATCCCTTCGTCAAATCATCCTTGTTTGTCTAGTCTCTCCTTTGTTTTTTGTTTGTTTGCACACACATGGCTACTAGGCTTCTTAACCCATTTTTCCGGATCGGGGATTTTCTCATCTCCGCATTCATGAGCGTCCCTCAGGAACAAGTTCCTCGAACTTCGTTCCCAACTTTCCTTTTGAGCAAAGACCCGATAATCTAGCTCCAAGGTCTTAACCTGGACTGACGTGAGGAGAGGCTTGAAGGTCCCTAACTCTCCATCTTCTTGCCTTGGTGGGATGTCACAACCCCACTCTCTGACCCCTATCGGAGGGCGACAGAGCGCAGGATCGCGACCAAAGGTCGCGAACATCACTCAGGTGGGACTGGCTCAACGCATAAAAAGACGGAATCGAGAGTAAACCACGAAAGAAAACTATAATAAATCCATTCATCAAACAAGAATCAAACAAAAGGTACAGCCATTTCATTCATTAAATATCAAAAGTCTTTACAATTTCTTAGAGGCACTACTGGCCCAAAATACACAAATGAGGTATACATCATGTTGCTGAAATCACCAAAACATATTGTGAAATTCTTCAGAAGATGTCTTCGCAAACTTCTTAATTTCAAGCTTCAAGCCCTAAAATTGCCACCCACCTTTGGTACTGTTGCCATCACCCTTCACTCTACAGTTATGAGATTAAGATGGAATGAGCTAAAACCTCAATAAGCAGATCACTACCCTTGCATTCCTAACTAACAGTGTATATATATGATAACATACCCATAGTTCATCAGAAATCTCATTTGTCTTATAGAGTGTAGTCACATATCAGGGTACACATTAATGCTATATGACGAGGGAAAAAATCAGTTAACGGAGCAGTACTTGTCCTTAAGATCGCATCTACCAGTTACCGTCAGATAGTCTTATAAAATACAGAATTCAGATAAGCAAAACATATTAATTTACTCCCGAAGTAGAAGCCACATCAATCAGGCTAAGCGAATCCTATTACTTGAGACTTCTACCCTTATTCAGGAGGGAGGATAATGACAAGTGGCTGCCCCACTTCATAATACCCTCACTCAGACACACATGCTAAGCACGCTTTAGGGTTTTCGATAAGTTGAGGCTTTGCAAGACATGACCCTCACTTATGCCCTAAATGAGAGGGTGTTACACTACCATTGGAGGACCCAATGTGTAGTGCCCATGACAATTGGCGGGGCATAACCCTCCCAATTATTTACAGTTACATCTCGACTCCACTCCTATCATAGGAGTTGAGGTACAGAATACCCAACTATCAATGGAGGACCCATTGCATAGTGGTCACAGATGCAAAATATCCCCTACCAATGGAGGACTCATTGCGTAGTGGCAGGAAATCACAGGAAAACAGAATTCATATAACAGAATCAAAATATCCACTACCCATGGAGGACCCATTGTGTAGTGGTCATAAATCAAGCCTAAACGTCGGCCATGCTTGATGAAGGCTAACGTCGGGTGTGTTTCGAAAGGCTAACATCGGCTCTGATTGCTAAGGCCAAATGCTGGTTGTACTCTCAAAGCCCAACGCTGGCTGTACTCTCAAAGGCCAACGCTGGCTGTGTCTTCAAGGATTAAAGCCCACTGCATTTCAAGAACTAGCACTGACGGGGTTCTCAAAAGGCCAACGTCTGCTGTGTTTTTGGGACTATCGCCATTTGAGGCAACGTTGCTCGTATCTCCCTCACGTGCCACAGACTACATGTGTGTCCCCTCGAGCCCTTGGAGTGCCGCTTGACAATCGCTGGTCATGATATGACTTGACGCACGTTCTCGTATGTGTGAACTTGCAACCCTCCACCTTCCAATGACTGTTCATTCCCTATGACCTCTTGGCTTCCTGTAGGGAAACCCCTCTCACTCGCCGAAAAATTAACTGGCAGACCTTCCCCTCTTCTCCCCGAAAGTGGAAAACTCCAAAAAACTAGTGGAAGTTCACCGGCAAACCTCTGCGGTAATTTGGACCTTACTCTCTTCTCTAGAACTCCCTGAACCACCGCCAAAATCTCTACAGACTCCGACCAACTCCCTGTTTTGCTTGCACTACCTGCTCTTCAACTCCAGCAACAATGACCCTCGTGAAGTCCCTTGCTCAACTCGGCTGGTTCTTTCTGGACGACGTGCTTGCCGACAAACTCTCGCCTGAAAGCTCTGTGCTTTGCTAGAATTCCCACCGGGAGCTCTCTCACTCTTACTATCAAACGCCTTAGCTGTTTTTACCTTCGGTAAAACGGTAAAATTGGGGTTTACGCCCCTTATATAGAAGACGATTCCTCGAAGTGCCACTCACAAAGTTAGAATGCCAGCTAGGTCCCCGAAGTCCAATCGACGATGGGCTGAACAAGGTTGAGCTCTGACCCGTGACCCGAATAGAGGCTTATAGCCATTAGTGCAGCGCTAATCGTCAAGATCAAATGAACCGGGCTGGGCCAGAGCCTGAGGCCTGATATTAGATCTACATCGCTTGCCACATGTGAAAACTTAGCTACAACGTCTTGTGTGAAACTCCTTGACGAACGCCGCTTATGACTGACGCCGCGCGCCAACAACTGCTCAATGTCATTCATGCAACTGATGACTCCATGCTAGTGCTACATATGGTTGAACTCGATCACCGCTGTGAGTATTCTACCATCATCTCTAGTAGGAGTTACACCAGAGCCACAACCCATCATCCACAGTGGCGTCAGGCGTATGCCAAAAAGGTCATGCTTACCCCTTCAATCCCCATGGGTCAACGTCTCACCAAGCTATTGCCCATGGAGTTTCATCTTTCAGCTTAAAAAGCCATGCTTTCCACTTAACCATGAAAGTCCACTTCCGTTTGCCACTCCTAGTCAGGCCACCATCTCTGTCTAAGCCCTCTGCCTGGTTATAGCCTTAACTATTTTATCCCCAGGAAGTCAAATTGCTATCCACAGACCTATCCCCCATAAAACTTCACCTACACGGTGACCCACACAATGGTCAGTGCTACATGACCTTAAACTGCACAACCTTGGTCTAGGTGCATGACCTTAAACTACATGATCCAAACTATATGACCTTAAACTGTAGTGGTGGTCTAGTTGCATGACCTTAAACTGCATGGTCATAGCTGCATGACTTTAAACTGCACACCCATCGTCCGTGCTGGATGACCTTAAACTGCACAGCCTTGGTCCATGCTGCATGACCTTAAACTGCACAGCCATGGTTCAAACTATATGACCTTAAACTGTAGAGGAGGTCTAGTTACACGACCTTAAACTACATGGTCCTAGCTGCATGACCTTAAACTAAACAGCAACGGTCCGAGATATATGACCTTAACCATAGTGCACATCCTGGCCGCATGACATTTAAAGGCTTAGCACCGTAGTCCAAACTATATAACCTAAAATTATAGTGGAGGTCTAGTTGCACGACCTTAAACTATATGGCCCTAGTTACATGACTCTAAATTGTCTAACCACGGTCTAAGTTATGTGACCTTAAATCGTGGTGCACGTTTCTAGCTGCATGACATCAAACTAGTTTGCACAGGTCTTAGAGGCATGACCTTAAACACGTCCTCACACATGCTCACACACCCTTTACATGCATGCCTTATCTAATCGACCCATATGTGTGCTCACATCACCTTCAGCACCTCCCTAGTAAGTCCATCTTCCTCCATTACCAGTCATCATTCTACAGTGATTCTCACCCGTGCTCACAAAACGGTGAGCCATCCCGCTATCAATACTCGCTGTCAGTTAGTGGGTCATCAATTTCACCCACCATTCATATATCATCCCCTTTTCATAGGTAGCCTTGTTCCATCTCCCCAAAGTGAGTCAAAACCACCACCATACTCACTTTATTGCTGCCACAAACTGTCATTCATCACCACCATGGTTCAGCGGTATGACCTTAAACTGTAGTGCATGTCCAGGTTGCATGATGTTAAAAGGCTTCGCACAGGTTTCAAAGGCATGACCTTAAACACGCCTTCACAAAAAAATGAATAACAGACACGATGTACATCTGGACAAGGGAACGCATGTTTGAAGGTATTTTTAATTAACATGGGGCCCCCACTGGCCTGGCAAACAGTGGAAATTCTAAAAATCTCATAATAGCCCCAGAACAGGTCCAGATCTTTATATAGTCTCTCAAAATTCTCCTGTCAATTTTTGTCACATTCAGAGATGTCTAAGGCAGTGCAGATTGAGAAACAGTTTCTGCAAAATCGATCTCTCGCACCCTGAAATGGACCCTATAACTAGAGCTACATTTTTAGTGTCTCAATTTTCCATGGGACCACCACCATTGGAACTGACACAGTTGAAAACCCCTAGGGGTCGAATTTCATCTCGAACAGACACTCCAGGAGGAAGTTATAGGCAAAAGAGTGAAACATGAGGGGCCTCACGCTATTCCTGTGCAGCCACCATGCAACTCCACCATGGAAGGGACATTCACGACCAGTGACTTTTGCTGCTCATATCTCACCCGTCCCAAGTTGGATCATGCTCAAATTCGGTGAGGATGTTCGTCTAATCAAGACGAGCGATTTTGTAAGTGGCACACCCCGTGATGACAACCGAGCACGAAGAAAAGCTAGAAAGAAGTTGCTGATCTATGAAGAAAGTGCAAGAAATTCAGTAGCATCGTGTCTCGCTCAAGCAGCCGGATCCTGTTACTCGTCATCACGCCACTCGGGCTATCACTGACCCGAACCTTGTATAGGATGAATGGTCGGATTTTGCACACGAAGCCAACGAAGCAACTACAAATTTCGTTGTCGAAATTCCAGATTCCTGACGAAATTCCAACGTTGCAAAATGTTTGTTCGAGCACAAAATCGATCTATGTTTGTTGCCCCGCGATTGTAACGGCATGCTCAGTGTAGTTCAACGAAGAAATCACCGAAAAACATCGAGGAACGAGTACACTATCGATCTGAAGTTTCTTGATCTACTCAAATTTCAAGTCTCATGATCGTGAACTAAAAACACAATCCATGGCTCCAATTTGGTATCAAATCTATTGCCATGCCAAGCACTATAAGAAAACAATCATCTTACGATCAACCGGGCATCAGAACGACCCCAGATCATCCATGCAAGATCACGCAAGTTCTAGGGCAACACAGGGACTGTTCTAAAATTCCACGAATTGTTAAAAAGGGGCAAAGCTTTCATTTTGCACCATATTTTCTAATTTATTTTAATTCAATTTAAATTTTCAGAAATTAGGGTTACTTTTGATCATCCACGCATGTTTGGGGCAAATTCTAATATACGTACCATCCTTGTACGTAGAAAAGATACACACACAAGATCATTCTCCTTGTAAAAGAGAGTTTTTACTTAATATAGTTTCCCTTTCTTCCCATTGTTGTGTCACGCTTGAGAGAGAGTGAGGAGAGAGAAACTTTTGACTGGTACCCTTAGGTTCGAGGTAAACCTTCTCTCTCTTCCTTTTCTTTTCTTCTCTCTCTCCTCTTTTCTCTCTTCTTCTCTTTCTTCTTCTTCTTCCCCGTCTGAGCTCTCCTCAGAGACCATGCATGACAGTTGGAGTGCCGTGGATGCCTCTCTGATAGCCTCACAAGTCGTGCATGGCGATGGTAGTTCCATGCTCGTGTCTCTCTCTCCCTCACTTCTATCTCTTTCGCGAGGCTTACAGACGATGCTGCTCATCACCGTCTGTAGTTATATCCTAAGCGCCTTAGCGAAGGATGCGGGTAACGAAGCCCATCCCTGCCAACGGGGGCTTCACCTTGTCGCGTGACCGTTGTAGACGGCAATACCCATCGCCGTCGGTAGAGGGTCAAGGCAATACTCGTCGCCGCATGCTAGCTTCTTCCATGCTTCCCTACGTTCATCGATGTTCACCCTACGAGAAGTAATCGCTGCAAGACCTATGAGAAGTTATCACTGTGTGCCTCATAAGGAGCCATCACTGTTCGCTCTAGACATTCCGCCTCCTCGTGCTGCTAATTGCGTTGCCCATTGCCGTTTGGATTCTTCCTCCTGCCATCTCGTTCTCTTCTCTCATCATTTTCTCTTCTAACTTGACTGTGGGTAGATTTAGCTTAGCACTGCCATTTTGGTCTCGATTTTGAGTAGTATTGCCGCCGTGCTGGTCTTGAGGACCATGCTCGTCTTGCTACCACTCTAAGTTGATAATTGTCCAGATGTCATGCAAGCTTCGCCTCTCCGTCGAGTTTTTCTTCTCTTTTCTATCTCTATCTAAAACTTTACGTTTCATCATGCTCTCACATGAACGTACATTACTCTAAGACAAGGGTGGGTCTCCTTGACCCACCTATCTTACAAATTAACCAAAGAAGTGTTGTGTAGAAAAAAATGATTACAGGTTAAGGGAGGCGATACCGAACCAGCTAAAGTAGCTGGGGGGCTTTCTTCGTGATTTAAGAGGGTGCCCATGCCAGCCAACCCGAGTAAGTTCTGAACCCACCTAAAATTCCTCTCTCATCGGTTGGTATATCTGCCTTGCTTATGAGCAAGGTCCTAAGAGAGCGATCTCAAACCCTGGGTTCTCCAGAAACCTAAGGTACGTGCCGTCAGATCATCTAGATCCGAAAGGCGAGATCGAGGTACCTAACTAGTTTGGTAACTCGACTGGGGACTTATTACCCCTTAGTAGGTTCGCTCTTATTTGACTAGTATCCTCTTTTACTTTCTGCACTTATTTCTATGGCATTTGGGTTCTTTAACCCGTTTATCCAGGTCGGGGATTTTCTTATCCCCGTACTCGTGGCTGGTTAGGTGCCTCGATCTTACCCTACGGATCTGCATGATCGGATGGCATGCGTCTCGGGTTTCAAGGGAGACTTAGGACTTTTGAGATCGCTCTCTCAGGAACCTTGTTCGACAACAAGGGGGAATATTACTGACTGATGAGAGAGGAATTTAAGGTGGGTTTGGGACTTACTCGTGTTGGCTCACATGGGCGCCCTCTTAGATCATGAAGAAAGCTCCCTAGTAATAAAACTTGTTCAGAATTGCCTCCCTTGGCTTGTTTTCTCTAGTTTTCTACAATCAAACATATATGGCAAAGGTTATAAGACAGGTGGGTCAGTGGACCTCACCTGGCGTATTGGGTGAACGTACACAAGCGTGCACATTAAAAAGTAAAGGAGAAGAATGAGAGAAGAAATATAGGGGAAGGAAGAATTTGACCAGGCGAGAAATCAACAAAGTGACTAAACTGGTGGGTAATTGACCTGACGTTGTAGTAAAACGGGCTCGGTAACTCAGACTTGCTCAACAAGATTACTACTAGACGTCAATAATGATACTGACTAGCTAGACACGATGGTTAGTCTATTGTGGCGATAAAATGGGCGCAGTAATTATAGTAGTACAACATTATGGTTAGACGACAAGACTACCATAAGAGGCTAATCTCACACCTTCTTAATCAAATGAAAGGATAATAGAAAGAATGAAAATCATAAAGAGAGAGTAAGAAGTAAGAGAATAAGAAAGAGAAGAGAAAGAAAGAGCAGAAGAGAAAGAAAGAAGGAGAAGAGTGTGAGAGAAGTGAGAGAGAAGGAGAAAAGAGGGTGGAAGACACAGTCGGTGCTAGGTGTCGCCAGCTGTGTTGGAAGAGGAAGAGAAGGCAAGACATGGTCGGTGCTAGGCATCACCAGTTGGGTTGGAGAGAGAAAGAGATACAGACACAGTCGGTGCTAGGCTTCTATGTTGTGTTTAAGAAGTGAGGCGAGAGAAGACATAGTCGGCGCTGAGCATCGTCAGCTGTGCTAGTAAATGAAGAGAGAGAAAGGACACAGTCAGTGTTAGGCTTCATCAATTGTGTCTTAAGAAAAGAAGAGAGAGAAGACACTATCGGCATTAGGCATCACCGGCTGTGCCAGTTAGAGAAGAGAGAGATGATGCAGTCAGAACTAAGCTTTGTCGACTGTATTAGACAAAGATGAGAGAAGATGCTATCGGTGTTAGGCTTCGTCGACTGTATTAGACAGAGAAGAGAGAGAAGATGAAGTCGACGCTAGGCTTCACCGATTGTATTAGATAGAGTAAAGAGTAGACATAGTCGATGCTAGGCTTTGCTGATTGTGTTTAGAGGAAGAGAAGAAAGAAGATACAATCGGTGCGAGCATCGCCAACTGTGTTTAGAAGGAGAGCAAGGAGATAGAAAAAAATGAGAAGAAGAGAGATATAGAGATGAGAAAGAGGAGAGAGAAAGAGATATAAAGATGAGAAAGAGGAGAGGGAAAGAGAGATAGAGATGAGAAAGAGAAGGGAGATAAAGATGAGAAGAAGAGAGAGAAAGAGAGATAGAGATGAGTAAGAGGAGAGAAAGGGAGAGATAGAGATGAGAAGGAGAGAGAGAAACGTGAAAAGAAGGGAGGAGAGAGAAAGGGGGGAGGAAAGAGAAAATTACCTTATCGAAGGGTACCGACCCTTTTCTTCTCTCCTCTCTCTCTCTCCAAGACGCACCCACGAGCTTAACCAAAAAATAAAGTCTTTATTGATTGATTGAAGAAATGAATCCTAGGTTTTTTTTCAATTTGGCTTTGCATGCTTATATAGAATTGGGCCCAAACATGGATAGATGCCCAAAAGCTACCTAAATTTTAAGATAATTAAAATTTTATTGAATTAAAAGAAATTCTAAAAATGGGTGCAAAAGGACTGTTTTGCCTCTGCTTGACAATGTGTGGAATTTCAAAACAGTCCCTGCTGCTTCTCAAGAACTTGCGTGATCTTCTATGTTTGATCCGGGATTGTTCTGATGCCTGTTTGATCAAAAACTGATTATTTTCTTGTAGGGCTCGGCATGGGGATCGATTTGATACCAATTTGGAGCCATGGATCCTGTTTTTAAGCCACGAACATGAGACTTGAATTTTGAATGAATCTTGAAAACTTCATATCGTTAATGTGCTCATTCCTAGAAGTTTTTCTTCATTTTCTTCACTGAATCACACTGATCATGCCGTCACAATCACGTTGCAACAAACGCAACTCAATTTCGTGTTAGGATGAATTTTGTCGTCTTGAGTTTTTTGTCGAAATCGTAAAATCTGGCAGTCAAAATTTACAATAGCTTCGACACCTTTGTGTGTGAAATCCAACGTTCATTGTACACTTAGCTCGGGCTAGAGATAGGCACGGACCTTATGCACATAATGCAATTGGTTTCATGTCGATCGGGTATGCGAGTGTCGTGATTTGGTCACCAGAGTGGGGGGCGCTGCTTCTGAATTTTTTGCAACTTTCTTCACGGATCACAACTTCCCTCTAGTTTTTCTTCCTGTTGTGGCATTATCAAGAGGCGTACCACATATCAAATCGCTCGTCTTGATGAGACTAACACGTTCACAAAATTTGAACATGATCTGACTCCAAACGAGTGAAATATGGGCCCTAAAAGGCACTATCTGTGACTGTAAAAACAACCACCTTTAATGGCGTTTTGATGTATGGTGGCCACACAGGAATAGTGTGCGGCCCACCCCTTTTCGGTATTTTACCCATAACTTTGTCTTGGAGTGCTCGATTAAGCCGAAACTTGACTGTGCTGGATCCAATGGTGGTGGTCCCAAAGCAATTTGATGCACCAAAAAAATAGTTCTAGTTACAGGGTCCATTTCATGATGCTAGAGGTCAATTTTTTCCGAAATTTTGTCTTTGTGTTCATTACTTTAGACATGTCTGATCGTGATGAAACTTGCCAAATGGCACTTTGGAGTAATGATGAAGATCTTGACCAATTTTGGAGCCATTATGAGACTATCAAATTTTCCACTTTTTGTAGGCTTTATTGACCTGCTTCCTCTTTATTCCGCATCAGGGACCAAGGTGCTGAAAAATGTGTTCAAACAGCTTGCCTCGTCGAATGTTGTTCTTTGAGAGAAACGAGAAGGACAACATTAGGAAAATTTCCCTTGGATTTTTTTTTTTTTTTTTTTAGCCACAGGACCACGTGAACGCCTAGGAGATTCACGCAATGGTGCAACTAAGATGCTCAAACGTAGGGATGCATTATTCGTAAGTCCGTCCATGGAGATTTTAGGAGGAGAAGAGACTCTTTGAGGGATCTTATCGAAGTCCTCACCCTCATGCAGACTATTTGTGATTCTAAAGCTGAGGATTTTGTGCGGACATTGTCAATCAGAATCAAGCCCGTCTGGCAATTGTGTGCCATGTTGAAGGGCATTGTTCCCATTTGTTTTGGGTTTGTGTATATCCTCTGTTGAGCCACATTTTGAGGATTATGTGAATGGTATGCTAAAAGGCCTTGCGTCAGTGCCGTCTGCTTCATGCATTAGCCATTCCTTGGCGAGTAGCGTACCTCAGTTTATCAAGGTCACCAGCTCTAGATACAACCACCTCTACCCACTGCTTTGCAGCTATAATAATCATCTGATTGCTGCTCCAAAGTTTGAAAATTTTCTTTTTCTTTCCTTTTTACATCACACCTAAATTCTAAATTGTTTTTTAGAAATTTGGTGCAGTCATTTATGCTAAGTCCTGGTTTTACTTGCTTGGTTGCTTTTACCTCGATGTAGTGATTTTTTATCATGTGCAAAACAAATCTGATTCTATTTCCGAGAGTATCTACTTATGCGGTATCAGTAACATACTTTTCGTATTTTTCGGTACAAATGTCATCCCATGGAAGAGGTAATTTGTTGAAAAACTGTTTTTTCCAATATTCAGATTTTATTTCATCTAACATTTGGTACCATTTTTTAAATCCGTTTGCAAAGGGCTCAAAACTTTGGATTTTGCAAAGTTTTAGCTTTGTGAGAGAGTAATCAAAATCTTCTTTTAGATTCAGATCAAGTGTAGTGCCACAGAATTCCTCTCTTAGAAATTTTGTTACTACTTTCGAAAGGTCATCTGTTTTCTTGTCAAAAAGCTATTTTTTGTGAACGGATCCTTTTATAGAATCCTACAACTTTCGAAGATATTGTAAAACATCACCTTGCAGAGTTCCCACAAGATAATCGAAAAATCTATCAGTGGTCCATGTAGGATTGTTTGTTATAACAATAGTCATAAACTATGCCCACTCGCTGATTACTTGGTTGTATTCATAAAATGGAACATTTTTAAGATCCAAATACGTTCCTGTAACCGAAACGTATATTTTGTTTAAATCTTCTCGTCTGTTGTTTGCAGTGGAAATAGGTTTTTCAGATGCTGCAGACGTCCGAGGTTTTTCCTCGATGGTCTGGAAAAATCTTCTTTGCTAGAAGCTTCTTTATACTTTTGAAAATTTTGAAAATTCTCTTTTCGAAAACTCCTTAGGTAGTCTTCCCATTCTTGGGCCGAATACCCTTTAGATTTGGGATAGGAATCCAAGTGATCTGGCAGTTCAACTTTTCTTTTTCCTTTAAGTTCTGAAGCTGGTTTTTCAGTTTTTTCTTCAGAATCTAATTCTGTATCAGACTCGATTTTGACTTTGAAAACCGAAAAAGATTCATCTTCATCTATGTTTAAGATGAGATGGAAATTGTTTTTTATCATGAGTTTTTCATTTTCATAAAACAATTCTTGCATGCTTCTTTGAAGCTTTGATCTTTCTTCAAAATTAGTTTTTTTGATATAACGGGATTTCCAATATTCAAGGACTTCTTTTATGGCTTTGAATCATTATGTTCTTATTCTAGGGTCAGGATTTCTATCCCGAGGTAAAGTGACTTACGTGGTTCATAAGTCTCATTGAAAACAGTGTTTTCATTCAAAGATTGTTCAAAATGTTTTAGCAAAATTTTTGACATAGGGTTTAAGTCTATACTATTTATTTTTCCTAAGCTATCTACTTTATTTTCTACTTTAGAAATCGTTTTTTAAATTTTTTGTTGGTTTTTTGAAATATTTTTAAACCATTGATTATAGAAGTCAAAAAGTCCATTTATACTCCTACTAAGATTCGAAATATCTTTTTCTTCATTTTTATCCAAATGATATAGATGCTCAAAATTATTTTGATCTAATTTATTTTCTTTAGCTAAGAAGACTATTTCTCCCATGTTGTTTTTCTTGGAACCTAAGGCCTCCTATAATAAAACAGTTTCCTTTGAACAAAATAGTCTACACGCACTCTTGGCTAAATGGCCTCATAGTTAGATAAACCACACATAGGTGTATGGGTTTTAGAAAAACCGAAAGAAATAAGGATGCCTTAATGAATAATAACTTAAATCAAATTAAAAATGAACATAAACATAATAAAGACAAATAAAATAAATTGAAATTTAAATCTTACCAGAAGAAATGGCAAACTTCACTTCATATATTGAAACAACATCTACAAGCTCTGAGCATAAGGTTTAACATCAAAACAATTACAGCTCTGATACTAGTTACAGACATGCGGAACAGCAGTAGCAATAGATGAGGAGGACTAGCGGATTACAGCATGAAGGAAGCATGAAGATGAAAAAGAAAGAGAATTTGTTGTATCTATAAAGGAAAGAAGCATAGGAATTGAGCAAATTTGGTGCTATGTGACCTTCTTCGTTGCAGATATAGTAACGGCATGAACTCTTAGGTGTGCTGTTATTTTTCCTAACAACATACATTTTCTTCTTGTTGAAACTCTTTCCCTTTTTCCACTTTTTCCAACGAAATATTTTCTTGTTGATGATATCACCAACCAAGGGTATTACGAGATTTGGCAAGAAGGAAAAGTTGAGCCCGTGGTATATTGAGCCTTTCGAAATTCTGGAAAGAGTTGGGAACATGATGTATGGACTTGCCAATATCCATAATGTCTTCCAAGTATCCCTCCTAAGGAAGTGTCGACCTGACCCGTCCCATGTTTTGAAATACAAGCCAATCCCACTCAATGAAGACCTAATCTACGTTGAACGACCAATTATGATATTGGACCAAAGAGCGTGAGTGTTGCACAATAAAGAAATTCCCTTGTTACGGGTGCAATGGCAATATCACACAAGGGAAGAATCAACGTGGGAATGGGAGGTAAAATTAGGGAAAAATACCCCTACCTCTTTGATTAATGATTTTGGGCACAAAATCCTTTTTAAGGGAGGGATAATGTAAGGGCCACAATTCAATTGAGCCTGATCACTCGCAGCAGTCGTGAGAAGGAAGTTGAAAGAGACGGGAGTGCACGCCCGGAGCTAAGGGCGAAGGATAGCGTCGTTCGTATGATTTGGCCTATTGTCATCCATGTAACATGGAGGCAACGTCGCGTGCAAGTGAGGGCATTGTTGTGGGTATAATGGTTAACGTCGTGCGTAAGCCAGACTAATGCCGGGCACGAATGGAGGCATTGCCGCGAACGTAAGGAGTAACGCCATGCACGACGTGAGGTAGCGCTATCTGAGAATTGGAGAGAGAGCAGAGAAGCCTCAACAACGCCATTTGGAGTAATACCGAGGGTGAAAGGCGAGAGATGTAATGTCAAACATGTAGATGAAGGAGCGCTGCGTGAATGAGTGACCAACGCCGTGTGGAAAAATAGAGATGGGCATCGCTACGAGCGTCACTGCCATGTGAGCATTGCCACATGCGACCAGAGGGTAACATCGTGCATGTTCGACCAATCTGGTATGACCACCGACAGGGTCAGTGCCGCGTCGAATTCATCAACATCGTGTCGCACCAGTGACGCCAACCACAGCCATTTTCCCCAACCACCCACGGCGTCAGCCATAATGAATCTTATCTGCCCACGCACTTATAAATCACGCCCTTCCCCACCGTCGTGTGCCTTCCCTTTCTTTTCCCTCAAACTTTTTCTCTCTAGTGCCTAGCGCAAGATCTGTGCTGCCGCTGTTGGGAAGCTGTCGTCTTGGGCAAGGGCAACCTACACGTGAGAATCCAAGAGTGAGGCTGTCGTAGGGAAGCAAGGGGCGAACTGCGCAAGGAAGTTTAGGGGCATCGTGACTGTTAGGTAAGTGGATTTAGTGCTAAGATTACCTTAGATTCACTTGAATGAATGAATGTAGAGTGGACAAAAAATGAAGTGGAATAAATGTTTGAACATGGCCAATGAATTTTGGAAAAATTATAGAGTTCTTTCCTTTCCACACATACAAGCTTTCTTGGTATGATTAAGACTAAAATTATGATTTAAGTCTATCTATAAGATGGTGTATAATATGGTGATGGCATGTCAATGTTTGAGGGAAGGAGATTTTCCAGCAACTGTGTGGGCTTTTGCCTTGTGCTTTTCACTAACCAAATGACCCACAAATGGGCCGAAATCAGTTTTAAATGAAAGATATACATGTCTAGTTAAAGTTTGTTTTGTATCATATAAAATGTCACATGGATCAAAAGATATGGCCTAAAATGTGAGACATCTCACTGCTCACAGTGGCTGTAAATTCCAACAATTGTGACTCTTTTGGGACCAGACTTTTGGCCTGGCAAACGACGTCCAAACGTCCTCAAATTACCATCGTTGGAAAACCCTATAAATAAACTTAAGGTTACATGTTTTGAGATTTTTGAAATTTCCCATAAATTTGAGTTATACCCCAAATTGCGTGAGTGTGTCACTGCCCACTTTTCTTCAGCAACTATTATTTGTTTAGAACTGAATTTTCGACAAAAATAATAAGGTCCAATTTTCGTGATAAGTGAAACATTGAAATTTTCTCATCTAGCTATTAATTGAAGCATTAAAATTCCCTTGATAAGTGACAAGTATGAATGTTATATGATAATTGCCATGCAAATGATGCTCCACAACAATGCGCTATGTGAAAAGTGATAAGCGCCATATTCATGTGATTATTTAATGATGAAAGTTTCATGGTAAGTGCCAAAATGTCATTGATGATATCCATGTGTAAATGTTTTGCTACGATTCATGTAATGAATGTTTCGTGTTAATTGCCATACTGATATGATGAGAATGTGATTTATCTGTTATGAGGCACTGAATTGGCATTAATGAATTGAATGCTTGAGCATGGAAAGAGGCCTTAATGATGATCACTACGCAATGGGACACCCAATGGTAGTGGGTATTGTACTGTTACATAGATGAGAATACTGGCCACTGTTTTACTGATACTAGCCACTACGCGATAGGACACCCATTGGTAGTGGAGATTGATACACTAAGGAGGTGATGCCGGCATATTCCCTAACCTGCACAATGACAGGACCTGGTTAGGGGAGAAAGGAGGGTCGCTCCCTATGATTCATGACATGAGATACATGATTGATAGATGCCTTGCAAGGTAAAGGCCTGTCGAACCCCCAATACTCGCTGGGGACCGTGTACGTGAGTTGAGGGTATTACAAAGTGGATTACCCCACTTGTCATTACCCTTCCTCTTGTAGGATGGTAGAAGTCCTAAGCAGCGGGATTGGCTTGGCTTGATGGATAGAGCTTCTACTAACACGAGTACGTGAACTAGGGAGTGAATGTGAAATGAATGGATTATGACTATGATTTCATATAGTTTTAATGACTGCATAATATTGTCTATAATTGATACACGATATTGTCTCTAATTGATGCATAATATTGTTTATAATTGATGCATTGTTGCTTAGATATCTGGTTTATAATTGATGTACTGATCTAATGACCAATATACGTGACTACTGCATTGCCGCTGATTATGATCCAGTAAATTGTTTATTGCACATGGGTAAGCATAACACTAGATCTACTTACTGAGCTTCAAAGCTCATTCCATTGTTTTCCCTCCTTGTAGACTAAAAGTGATAGGTTCAGAGTTGAGAGTGTGGGTCGTAGCTAAAGATTAAAGCGACCACTCTAAAAAAGATTTTTAGATCTTGTAGGTAGCGGGGCTCTCAGCCCTATTTGTACTATTTTCTTTGACCTATGTAACTCTAGGCCTTGGAGCCTTGAACTCTATTGTACTACTTTTGGGTTGTAATGTAATGAAACATCTTTCCTTATGAATGAATTTGCTAAGTTTTAAATTTTTAGGCTTGTGAGCATCAACTTTCTTTTGTTTGCTTGATTACCGAGAATAAGGTGTTGAGTCTGCTCCTACCCGAGTAACAAGCGCTACTTTGATATCACGAACCCGCGTCCGGTCGCCCTCCGTAGTCAGGGGTAAGGCGGTCGGGGGTAGATTCATGACATAAATTGTTCCAAATCAAATAATTAGGGGGGGTGTTTAGTGGTACACTTCCAATGATTTCAAAAGCTACAGTGTCAAGCATGGCATAAGGCATGAAAAGACAATATCATATATCCCAAGCATAATGGTGTAACTGAGAGAATGAATCACATCATTACAGAAAGAGTTGGGAGCAAGTTATCTGCCACCAAGTTACAAAAGTCGTATTGGGTTGAAGCAGTCCTCACAGTATGCTACCTAATAATTGATCCCCATCATTTTCTTTGGATGGTGAAATCCTATAAAGAGTTTGGACCGAAAGAGATATATCTTATTGACACTTGAGGATGTTTAGATGCAAGGCATTGGCGCACGGGCCCAAGGAACAAAGATCCAAGTAGGATGAGAGAGCACTCATGCATCTTCTTAGAGTACTCAGATGAAGAGTTCGGTTATAGGCTATGAGATCATGAGAATAAGAAGGTGATTAGGAGTAGGGATGTGGTTTTTTTTGGAAGACCTTATCATTCTGATGTGAAGAAGTTAGAAAAGCCACAAATCTTCAATAGTTCAAAACCGGGTATAGTTCCTCACACCGTGGTACATGAAGATGGGGGAAAAGTTTGTAAAGAAGATGGGTTCCAAGAGTTTGACATACCAGTTCCAATTGAAGTAGAGTAGGAAAGCAGCATGTTCAAGAAGTGCTACCTTCATATGAACATAGAAGGTCTTCTAGGGGACATAAATCCTCTACTAGATACCCTGCATCAGATTATGTCCTATACACTGAAGAGAGTGGACCATAAACCTACCTAAAAGTCCAAGCCGACAAACACAAATAGGTGTGGATTAGAGCTATGTAAGAAGATAATGATTCCTTACATAAGAATCACACCTATGACATGATAAAGTTACCTAAAGGCAAGATGACATGGGAATTAAGTGTCAAGCAAAGCCCTTCAACTGAAAAGAAGAAGGAAGAAATGCAAAAAGTTCCTTATGGGTAGGCCATAATAAGTTTAATGCATGCCACGAAGTGCATAAGGCCAAATATCGCACACACAGTTGGCGTAGTGAGCAGATTTATCGCTAATCCTGATAAGGAACACTTTGCCGCAGTCAATTGGATATTCAGATATCTCAGAGGAATATGCAAAATAAATTTAAGCTTTGGGGGAGGAAAACACATGTTACAATGACACAGAGACGAATACATAGTTGGAAAACTAGACTCCAGGAAGCCAATCTCATAATATTTGCTTACTTTTATAGGGCGCAGTTTTATGGCAGTTCAAGCTGAAAAGGGGTGAGAAACTGTTGCAACTAGGAAAAATCCATACCAACAAAGGTACATCTAATATGATGACAAAGACCTTGATCAGAGACAAGCAAGAGTTATGTAGAAGCGCGCATGACATGGGTTCCATGTAAGTAGCGGTTGATTTGTGACAGCAAACCTCCCTTCTAGGACTGGAGGGGGAGATTGTTAGGTGTCACGTCCCATGAGGAAGGGGCACCGATGATAATCCCATTAAAGGGGTATTAAGTTATAACAACCCATCGTTATAAGTGGATAACTACTCATGTGAGTCGATTGTTATGAAATATTATCTCTAATCTCTTTAGAGAGAGAGGAGAGTGATCTATTTCTACAAAACATAAGATAAAAATGGCGTGAGATGAGGTAGATATTTTTAAGAAGCAAAATCTCATCCTTTATAAAAAGGGGAAAGCCTAATGTTGACTGTTATCTCTCTCTAATATTTTAGTAAGTGCCTCTTCTTTGAGCATACATAACTTAGTATATTAGAAAAACTTTCTATCTTCCCCCTACAATATAGAAGTTCTATGTTCCCCCTTATCCAACTTTCCATTTTTTAATGGAAGGCTAAGATTGTCCCAATCACAATGTCACGTCTCTATATTGTTTTATTTTTAATTTTTTTTCTATAAAATTTTTTGACATTAAATTTTGGATGTCCATTCCTATATTAAATTTACACTAACAAAAAATATAAAAAATATATTTTCAATAAATAAAATGATCAAAAATACCCTTGAAAGTTTCAAGGGGTATTTTGGTCATTATTTTTTATCGAAAAATTATTGTTAATATTTTTTATAGGTGCGCCCCAAAGAGAAGATGGCACGTACCAAATTTTATATTCTAAAAAATTTTATTAAAAAAATTAAAAATAAAATACTTTCAAACGTCGGATCTAAGATCAAACGGTGAGTGGCTCTCCTGATAAAAAATGGACGGCTGGATGATAGGGGGAACATAGAACTTCTATGTTCTAGGGGAACATAGAGAGCTTTCCCTTAGAAAAATACAGAGTGCCTTCTTTGAGAAAGAAAAGGAAGAGAAAGAAAGTTACCCTTCATCTTAAAGAGAGAAGAAGAAGAGAAAGAAGCATGTTAGAGAGAGAAAGAACATTTTCTTTCATAGAAAGAGAAAGCCTCTAGAAAAGAAAAGAAGCATCAGAGAGATAGAAGAACCTCAACATCTAAAGGGAGAAAACCTTTTAGAAGAAATCAGAGAGTCCAACAAAACTTTTTTCTTGAAAGAATTTTGTAACTATTATTTTAATACTAGATCTGTCTCTTTCTCCCGTAGACACGGCCTACAAAAGTGAGCTACATAAATCTCGGTACTTGTAGATTTTGTTGGCTTTATTGCATGTTTTTCCGCTCATACACACATGCATACCATTTTGGTCTATTTTGTACCGCATAAATCTGGGTTCCATTGCCCACATTCGCATTCGTGCCAGAGGACTTGAACGGGTGAGCCCAACACTCCTACCACCAAGCAAAGTTCCTAGTACCCTTCCTTAAACTAGACCACACCAAGAGGCCAAACCGGTTCATAGGTTTAGTTTTCTAGTTTAGTTCTATCTATTTGCTCATTTCTAATTATACCAGAAAAAATATTCAGAATATTACAATCATCATCACCATCCAAGCCCTGCTCAATTCTTTAGGTTTGGCTACATGAGTCGTGCTCCTCCATTCTTCTCTATTAAATGTCATATTGTCAGCATGAGCAAAAGTGACCATAATTTTTCCCATTACACCTATCCATGTCCTTTTGTGCCTTCTTTTTTACCTTTTAGAGCCTTCTACTTGAACCAAATCACACATCCTAACTGGTATTGTATTACGACTACACTGCATATAGCCAGCTCACCTAAATCTACTTTTCTTCATCGTATTGCTTATTGAGGCCACATCGAAATTCCCTCATATATATTCATTCTAAATTCTATACCATTTTACAATATTTAAAATACCAAAAGAAAAACCGATAAGAAACAAAAATGCTGTAAGATCAAATTCTTCTTGAAAGAAGCATTCCAGTCAAAAGCAAAAAATCGATAAGAAACAAAAATGCTCTAAGATCAAATTCTTCTTGAAAGAAGCATTCCAGTCAAAAGCACTAATGAACAGTTGTCATGAGCTCAAATTGTTAACACAGTCAAAAGAACTAATGCACAGTCATCATGAGCTCAAATTGTTAACATAGTCAAAAGCACTAATTCACAGTTGTCATGAGCTCAAATTGTTAACATCAATGTGCAAGCCAAAATGCTCGTTGACTAGTGTTTCCTGTCATCCATTAGGGTTATTAATAAGGGAGAATTATAGATGCCCCTTAAGATCCAACTTTAAAGGCATGCTCACCCCACAACACTTTTTAAATTAACTCACGGACTCTAACACTATTTATTTTTGCACCCATCCCCTTAAATTAAAAGGTGAATGTTTGTGGATGAAAATGCCCCTCTATGCCCACAATTTTTTGTACCCACACCCGTTCTTTTGTTTAAAATGAAGCCGATTTCACATATAGTGTGCCAAACTTGCTCATTGTCCTATTGAAGCCAGTCCAACACAATCCGACACATATTGTACCAAACCGTCTATTTTAAACAATAAAACTGGTCCTGTACATAATGTATAGAACCAAATTTTGTCGATGTTTGCCAAACCGAATAGATCTTTTTATTTTCCTTAGAGAGGAGGTGCAAAAAATGAGGGTAGAGAAGGAAGATTTTCTTCCCTTAAATAATTACGGTTTCACTTTGGGAAATGGGTTAAAAATAAAGTGTTAGGATACGCAGTGTGCTTTACAAAGTGTTGGGAGTGGTCGTATGCCTAGAACTTGGGTCAAAGAGGTCTCTATAGTAGAGAAGATTATTCCTTTTTTTTCCTTCCAATGATAGGCAAATCTATTGTTGCTCTCAGAAATTTAAAATTCTAGAAATAATGATGATCAAACAGATCTACACCTCCATGAAAATCTTGAAATGGACAGTCCAGATAATGTATTAGAAGACAACTTATATTTTGGACTAAAAATCCATTCTTTTTCATAGATATGAATCTCAAAGTCGAGATGATCAATTTGCAGGTTTTCTAGCATAAGAATAATCTTCTCTAGTAGGTTCTTTAGGTGCACCTTACTCGTGCAATATAAGGTTCACACTTGACAAACTTTTTTTCAAATTTAATTGGAAGAATGTTTTGATCCTAAGAAGTTGAATCAAGCACCCGTACAGGGAAGGCAATAATGTGGTGGATATACTACCACGCTTTAAAATTGGATCACTCAGAGACATCGATAGCCAAACCACATGTACCGAGGAAAGCTAAATATACAGATTTTGTGTCAATACGCCACAGATTTGAATAGTACAAATACGCCACAGATTTCAATAGTACAAAAGTTAACAGTGGGACAAATATCTTGACATATTAATTGATGCTGGAAGTCAAGAAATACAAGTCAATCTGTAGATGCCTACAAAAACAGATGAACTTCAAATGGAAATAGTGGTTTAGACTGCAACCAGTAAGGGGGTGCTATAAGATTCCAACAACATAAAAACAATATGAGAAATCACCATTAAGACCACGAGCCTATATTTCACTCTAAATAGAAGTTCAGAATTGCAATGGAACCATTCAACATAAATAATTAAAATCATATACACCGATATAAGAATCATAAAAGTAAAATGATGTAACAGGACCTTCTTCATAGCCAATGAGGATACTACATAACAGTTCATGAACTAAACTGAATTTGAAGGAACCAAATTGAAATTTCTCCATGACAAAACAAAATATATTGAATACAAATTTGCTTCTGACAGTGAAGACAGCAATCGCTGCCAACCCTCTTTCATGAGAATCATCACACAAAAAGGATATCCATCAACTGACAATCACTAAACCAAGTCAGAAGCAGAACACGAATCAGTTCTGTAAAATTTGTTTCAATGTAGAAAGGCCTGCTTGTCCTAATACTCCATCCGCAATCGAGTGCAGAGACAAATGGCCAGCTCATGGCTTGACAGCATGTACACCCCCAAGTGCCCAATTATTAATTACTCCAGTCAATCTACACTCCAAAAATGAAGAGAAACAGTACCCTGGCAAAGGATAATTGCTTTCCATATAAACGTCTAGGAGCGTAGAAGTAGATGTTCTCTACATTTTGAAACTAAAACTAGAAGATAAGCATATTGTTTTAAAGACCTGCAATGAATTTATCATCTCTCTTGCTTTGTAGATACCACAGAAAGTTGTGACTCTGCTTGTTGTGAATCATGCTTTCTTTTATTGTGGGAGACTCTTCTTGACCTGGAAACCCTTCCAGCTTTTGTGTGATGCTTCTCAGCATGGTCTCTGATCCCACTTTCTCTCTCGCTCGATAGAAGTTCAGGGGGTGCATCAGGCCACGGTGTGCGTTTTGCAGGAACAACAATCTCCAATGGAGGGTCTATGATCCACCTGTATAAATAAAATGCCCTATGTCACAAAGAAGGAAATAGCAGACAACATTTCATAGCATTCCTATTCCTGAATTCACTAAAAGTGTTCCTGAATTGAAAACAGAGCAAAATGAACATATCATCATGTAAGAAAAATGGTAGAACTCTCACAATTTCCATATTAGCATGGAAATGCAATAATAAATTGCATGCAAGCAGCTATATGCAAGATAGGCCTAGTAATTTGCATGTAGATTATTTCAAATACTAGAGATGAAATCGATTAAATTCAGTTGCATGTAATCACCATACAGAATTATTAACACAGAAATTACAAAGTCTGTGGAACCCCATCTATACAGCTTGGAGAAACTTCTTTGAACTTTCAATGCAAGAGAAATTCACGCACTCCCAAGGGAACATCCATGAAAAAAAAGGATCTACGTAATTTCTGGCCTATTAAAAACAAAATCAAACATGAACAACTAGAAGATAAGCAAAGACAAACATGACTTCCAAAGTTGGGGAAGAGAATTTCAATATAGGGTCAAAAATAAGGGACAATGGATTAGGTGAACAGGCTGGAAGATGACTTTCAATGCAATCAATCAGATGTGCAAGAGGAGAGTTTGGCAGAGGATCAGTTAGCACCCTAAACAATAAAAGAACTGTGCATCCCGCTCCAAGGTTTTGTAACTGTAGAAAATTCATACCCCATTCTTCTGAAGGAAAGATATTTAAGACTGAGCATTGCATGGGTCGTTTTTTGCAGTGTAGGCTGTAGAAAAATTCTACCTTATTCTTCCAGAGGGAAGGCATTTAGGAGTGAGCATTATATGTGTTCTTCTTTGCATTGAAGACCTGGTAGAGCTGTGGATCGACAAAGGCTCCAATTCTAGCATATACTGAGACAGCATTACAGCAATACCACTCACTAGGCCAGTCCCATCTCAGGATGACATTGCGCTAAATATTTGTAACACTTTGCAAAAGGCTAACTATTAAAACTGGAGACTCGAAATGTCATTGGATGTTGGTTCTTTAGTTCAAACTTAAGATGATAAAGGGGACTATGCAAGTACAATTTATTGTGACCACTGCCTTAACTTATTTGGAAACCATTGCAAGGTAAGATTTCTCATCAGAGAAATATCAAAATTTCTTGGTTTTCAGTATTAGGTTTTGAAATTTGAGTACTTCTGCTCCCACTACCATGAGTAACACTTGATATATTGGCCACTTCCCATTTTGTAGCTTTAAATACTCGGGAATGAAAAATCAAAATTTCTCAGTTTTCAGTTTTAGGTTTTGAAATTTGAGTACTTCTGCTCCCACTACCATGAGTACAATTGATGCCACTTCCCATTTTGTAGCTTTAAATACTCGGGAGTTATTCTACTTAGAGCAAAGCTTTGTTAGATATTCATTTGAGCAAGATCAGAGAAGATCTGATTTCCTCAATCTCTTTTACTAGTCTCGAATAATTCATAACTTCAAAGCAAACATCTTATTGGCTCCTTGGGCTATCATTTAAATCCAATTAACCAGATTTGAAGAAATTGAATCCAAAGCAGGACAAACAGAAGAAATTTAGAGTTTATGTTACGAATTCTTTGGTCAAAGAAACTATGATGCAAGCCTCAGACTGGGACTAACAATAAAAAGCAATATTGAACTTCATAAATTGATTATGCAGTTCAGGCCTTCTTGCAAATGCATAAAAATTAAAAAGGGGAAGCGAAACTTATCTGTCACTGAATATGACCATGAATTAACAAAAATAATAAAGAAGATTTTACATCAAGCAACACCTTTTTTTGTTTCAAAACATGCATCAAAACAAAGATCTCAGATTGGAATCATATTTCATAAAATTAGAGTAAAGAATAGTTTTCTTTATACAGAAGAAATATAGAGAATTGGGGTCAAGCATAATGAACATAGTCACAAACGAGTTGTGGAAATGTATCAATATACAAACAGCCAAATCCACGAACATTGAGTGAAGTAGAGATATTGTTATTAGATATCTGATCATGTTGTCGTCCTATGCTAGCATCCTGAGTTCTGGGAAAAGCAGTATCAAGTACCAAGCTATGCGCAGATCCATGGACCAGCATTATCATTTATAGAAAATTAATATGAAATAGAATCAATCTCCCTATTGTCATCAAGAGCAGGGGATTGAGATGCTACAGCAAAGACCGCCTAGTTGACAACTTTGGAATAAGGAGAGCTGTCATGAGTACATTTGATGTCCATCCAAACATCATTAACATCAGAACTAGAATAGGCTACTGAGAACATTAGTGACACTGACGACAGACTTGATGCAAAACGGGGCTTTGCATTTTCATCTTCCTCTCAGATATGTAAGGAGCACTGTCAGTCTATTGCATCTACAAGAAAGAGAGACTAGAGAGACAACAATGGCACCCCAACTGAACATAAGTACATATGAAACTAAAAGCTAGTTACTCATACAATATTTTCACTGCCATTAGATGGGAAAAACCATCACGAAAGCATTAGCTAGATTAAGATCCGTAGGCAGAAGACATGCTCAATGGGCAATTGGCAGCTCTGATTACTGCTGAGACCTTACTTTTCCTTCTTTACACTACCCAGAAATTGGTTCAATCATTTCAGCCATTTCTGGTAAGACTTCTACTTTATCATTTGAGTTATTTACAAATCATATAAATGGTGATTTGTCTTGTCATGCTATTAAGTGCTCACCTGATGGTTACAGCGTTGACAACTCCCAGCCAACATACCAGGTTCACATCCCACCACTGACCTACCCAAAAAGCAGTGCTTGTATGCCGATATTGGATCATAGGTTCATGGAAACAACAAATGCGGTGTTTCCTCAACAATTCATTAAAGCAACAGGACAATGGACTTAACAAGGAAGGCCTTTCATAGTTGAGAGAATTTAATACTCAAAATATCACCATCAAAATCAATATGGCAAATATACTGTTGATTTATCTTCTTTCTAGCAGGATAGATTGGAAACTTGGATTTTCTGATTATGAATAAGTCGGCGAAAATGAGCTCAATTCTTCATCTTGTAAGAGAGATACTTTTACACTAAAGCTTCAAGTATTCATACTCATAATTGTTTTGATATTTGAAGGTCCATGGATCCAATGCTTAATATTATATGGTATTTGTGGATGAATTCTCTAATAGTCTGAACCAGTGGTTTAAAAAATGGATCGATGCCCCGGATCGGGCACCTCAAAAACCCATCCTGATCGGTGATTCGGCGATCCGGATCGGGAATCGGCCAAATCGGTCCTCTTAAGCCTTAACAAAAATCCAAAAAAATTATGAAAATTCATGATAAATGTTATTTTTTAAGAATCCAATAAGAAATTCGGGTATTACATTATTAACTTTCCTTTTTAATCAATTTGTGAATAATTAAGATGTTCTTTTCCCGTATGAACTTATGTTAACCATTAAATTTGCATCACATAAAACCAAAAACATAGAATTACCACGGATAAAATATATAATCATATATAGACTACAATAAATAATAGATTAAATCGATAAAAAATGGCCACTAAAATCTCGAATTGGAGGAAAAACCTAATCCACTAAAAAAACAAAAAAAACCAAATTGTTACAACCTAACTAACTATAATCCAAAATTATTACAACCTATCTAACTATAATATTATATATTGCAATGAAAATTGTTGGATTATATTTTATTATATAAATAATAGCAAATTTAAAATATTTTATAATATCATTTAATTTAAAATGTATTATTGACAACTGTAATAAAAATAATACATTACAAGATTTATAATGCAAATAAATAAATAAATAAATAAAATATTTGATTATCAATATATAAATTATTCGAATGCGCATCAATTTTCGAAATAACACTTCAAATTTTTTAAAATATAATTTTTTAGAATTCTAGAATAAATTTAATGGAAGAGATTGCTAGAGACAGAGAAACATTTCAAATGTGTATGAATCATATCTTAAAATTAATATTCCAAATTTATGTTAAAGCTTACCACATTATAAAAATAAAAATTATAATTAGATCAGTTATTCCTAGTTTGTATTAAAAAATATTTGTTGTATTAAGAAATATCTTTTATTTTTTTTGACAAGAAATAATTGTTGTATTTTTTTTTTTATGAGAAAATATGATATTTGTTGTATTCCTTTTTTCTTTTTTTGACAAGAAAAAAAAGATCTTATATTACCTTTTTTTTTTTTGCTTGTTGTATTACTTTTTATTTTTTTTATTTTTTTTATTTCCTTTATCATATTATTTTCTTTATTTTAGTTTTTTTTTTAAAACAAACCTATCTTCTTTTTTTTTCTTTTTTCTTTTTTTTTTTTTTTTTCTTGTTTTTTTTTTTATGAAGACAAATTTTAGTTTTTTTTTTAAGACAAAAGTAAAAACCTCTCTTCTTCTTTTTTTTATGATATTATTTTTAAAAAAAAAACATTATCATATTATTTTTTAAAAAAAAAATTATGAAGACAAAAAGTGAAATTTGCAAAATAGAGTCCCAACAGGGATTCGAACTTGGGACGTAATGCATAAAACCTCCTCTGTCAACCACGGCAGCCCTTCGCTCACTACTGAAGAGTTTTGTATACTATTTACCTATATTGTATGAATTTTCAATATAATATTGCTTAGCGCAAGTCCCACATCGAAGAATTGGAGAAAGTCTATAAGATATAAATACCTTTACAAAAGCTTTAATGTCAGCGCGATAGAGAGAAGGGGTAACCTGAAATGATATTTTGAAAAAAATTACCAAAATGTCCTCAGGTAAGGATTCGTCCTGTGACGTCACTAAGCGGCTGGAATCGCGATTTATGACGTAATAGGGGCGATTCACTGTTCAAAATCGCCGATTCTCCTCTGGGATCGGGCGATTCCCAGTTTGGCAGAAGAATTGACACGGGGTGCCCGATTTCCGTATCGACTCGGGCGAGTCCGTTGAGACTCGTCGATTTTTAAAACCTTGGTCTTAACATATGGGCATATCCGATCGATAGAAATTTTAACTTAATGATTACTGTTTTCAATCCTTGTATAATAATTAATATCTAAGTAGCCATTTGACTTATAAAGTTATTTATAAAAAGCATTCGTGTGCTACTCTTAGGAAGATAAGTGTATGATTTGCAATCTTCAAAGTCAATCTAGAAACTTTATCACAATCATCAAGCATGATTTGAAAGATTTAGACATGGAGTGATCGCAGAGGATTTCAGTACATGAATTTTTCATGTTTGGCCTCTCAAAAGACACTGAGGTGGTCATCTAGCCAGATGAAGAGAAGAGCGAGAGAGAGAGAGAGAGAGAGAGAGAGAGAGGATGACATTTTGACCACAAGATACCATAGCTATAGGTAGATATTGAGATGTAGTAAGGTTAGATATGGTATTTCAAAAGGCATAACAGTCTCTAATCACCATAAAATTACATGCTCATGCAAAGTTGGCCACACAGGATTTCATTATTTATTGGCAGCATAGATTATAAGATGACTTTGATCAGGACCTCCCAATGAACAGTTTAAGAGGTAAAAGAAAAATGGAATCTCCGATAGGGTACATAATAAACTTTGCAATCGAATACAGGCCTTCTTTCCTCCATCCATCGATAGCAGTAGGTGAAAGCCGCACATAATCAAACAAAGTAAAAGGTTTGAAGAAGAAAATCCTATTTTCAAAAGATTGTGTCATATTAAACCTACATCAACAATCCGGGAAAACGAAAACTTGTCTAAACCAAGGCAAGGTCTTATTCTGATCAATCAGACATGAGCCAATAACACATGCAAATGGTAACTAATTCAATTGTCCTGGTACTAGTTAAATGGTCCCCAAGGTGTTATGCATTTCTTGTATCTTTATGTCTCTCATAGAAGAAACAAGCCTGTCCAAGTGATCATGAAAAGCAGAACACTCTAGTTGTCCCAACATTACAAGTCCACAGCCTCTTTATTTTCTATTGCTATTGAGCTTCTATATCACAACACTGTTGGTCCTATCTCAATTTGATTTCATTCTTCTTGAATAAAAGATTTTTATCAAAGAAAATGCATTGAAGGAAACTCCCATCCTATTTAAGGTCAATTCTAGTGTTACAAACTTACTACAAATAAGCATTAATCGTTACCTAACCAATCCCAAAAATAATAATGAAGGTTCCTTGCTGAAACAAGCCAGAACAATAGTTATTTTCCTAAGTGCGTGGGTGATTTTAGCAAAATAGTATTTTTCTGAATTGTTTGGGTGACCATGACAAGTACGGTTACCATTTTCTATACACTCATCTATTTAAGGTATAAATGTCATATAACACTAACACAATTATGTACAATCCAAGAGGATACATTACAGTTATATCCTTCCTCCAAATGAAGGATACCATTCTCATGCACAAAATCTGCAATTTCTCATAACAGACTGGTGACTTTCAAACATATTTCTCAGTATAGACAGAAAACATGCTCGAATGACTAGCATGCGTCGCCTATAAACAAGGAACTACAGGTAGCATGTGCCTCAGCCCTCAATAAAAACCTTGTGCATAAGGAACCGACTGCAAAGACGTCAAGACTATAATCAATGTTTTTAAAGTCAGCAGTGGTCGGACCTCCGACTCAGCCCTGGCCCGAGCCGAATAACATGATCGAGTCCAAGTGGACTCGGCCGGGTCTTGTAAAGGAACAAAATATTCCCATAAACTCAAAAAAAAAAAAAAAAAAAAAAAAAGGTAAAAGGAATTATTAAAAACTATTAAAAATATCAAATATCTCAAATAAGTAGTAGAAGTCATTAAAGTTCTATAAAAGATGAAAAATGTATACAAGTTGGATTTTTGAAAATTTTGATTTGTACCTTGAAATATTTCAGAAAAATAAGAAAATAAAAAATGTAACATGAAAAGCATCCAAATCATCATAGAAACCACAAAAATCATATAACAATATATTTCTAAACCATATTATACTGATTTTTAACAAAAAAAAGGCTTTCCTTAGCTAATTTTAAATCTAGGCAAGTTGTTCATTGAAACTCACCTCAACCATATGTGGAGGCCGAGTCACCCAGCCTAGTTGGACTGGACTCGGCTGAGTCTTGAAAACACCAACTATAATCACCTTTTTATCACCATTACTACAATATCATGTATAGTTCTTGAAATTCATCATATTCACCAAAAGCAACTATGACTTGTAGCTTTTTTCTTCACAATATATGCCTCGCCGATGAATTGCTGACTCATTCGAAACCACACAAAATGTTTCAAAGATCATGAAATCTATAAAGGAAGGTTTTTTCATCTCTACAATTCATAAAGTAAGAAGTTCACAATATTGATTGCTTCGTTCATTCGAAACCTTTGTGTCAAAGATACCATCATGGTGAACAACATACACAAAAACACTAGGAGAAAATTGTAACAGCTTTGAATGTACATATGAGACAAAATTCATTTATAAGTGATTATAGTCAAATGACATCTAATAATATTCATGACTTCACATATAGATCAATAACTTCCCACTCAATGTTGCCAGATGGTATCAGTGTTTGGTCTAGGCCACCCAGTGCCCTAGGCTCGAGAACCTGGGCAGCCCAGTAGAAAGAAAAATGTCTCTAACAGTATAACCATATAACATATAAGAATTAGGCACTTAAGGCACATCAAATGTATAGTACACAAGTTCATAGCACACACTCCTCCATACTCCATAACAATAAATTCATATTAAAAAAAAATAACTAACTTTGATTGTTCAATCTCCAAACTTCCACCTCTACGATGTTTTTAAGGACTCAAAAACTTCTAAAAAACTTTCTAATAAATTTATAAAACATCCAAAACTAAATCTAATATCAATGGGTGAATGCTTAGATCAATTTCTCTTAACTTTGAGAAACCCTTTGTAAATCACCAAAAACTAGTTTTTTGGGTTTTTCTCTCTCTAAAATAGGCTCTAATGGGTTTTCGATTTCAAATGACCCTAAAACCCACAATTTTTCTCCTTTAATATTAAAAAATGACCAAAAAAATGCCCTCAACAAATGGCATTTCTGCCCTGGGCCGGGCGTAGGCCTAGGCGGCCAACAAGATGGGATCCCGAGCAGCCGCCTAGGCGGTTTCCCAGGCAGCCGCCTAGGCGATTTCCCCGGCGCCTAGGTGTGTTCCCGAGTGCCTAGGCGGCTGCCTAGGGATATCCGCCAAATTTGGCCGCCTAGGCTTGGGCAATGCGGCCAGGCCTTCTGGACCCACCTAAGCGTCCACCCAAGAGCTGGCCGGTCCGCTTTTTAAATGTACTGGTAACTGGTTGGTATCAACACGTTGAACTGAGTTGTAGCTCGTGGCATTTAAGTTGTTATGGCAATGCATGAGTCCGTAATCAACTTTTTAGTATAATTGAATTGCCTTGTTATAAATAAGTTTATCGTGTTGATGTTGGACAGGGTGATTCATATACTATATTATTTTCCAGTTAATTTTGCAGATGTAATTTGGGATTTTTTGGTTTTCTTTGAATTTCTTAGGATTGCAGAGTTTAGGAAATTAGTTAAGTCATTAGTCAATTTTGGTTAATGGCAATATTAGTTTACCTGTAAAGTGTACTTTAGTAATTTTGTCTTATGTCTTAATTAGGAGTCCAGTTTAATACAAATTAGATTAGAAATGGGTTTCCTAAAGTCTAAGTTAGGGTTTCATTATATATAGGGGCTCGGTAGATACTTCAGTGCAGCATTCGATATTGTTTGTTCATGTTTCATGGTTTAACCAGAGATAGCCGAGAAGTTGGGCTTGTAAGTCTTCATTATTTTCAATCAAATTTTTTAGTTATTTGGTTTCTTTCCAAGAACTTTTAAAAAATTCTCAGAGCAGTCTCATTCCCAAAGCGCCAGAGACATGCTGCAAGTTTGCATTCTGGTTGGAGACAAGGATGACATATACTGGAACTTAGTTAGGATTCCTAAATTTGTATCGATTGTTAGGAAGGAGTTCAATGGATAAGACCATTGATTTTCAGGACGAAGCTGAACATGATGGTTCAATTCTTTTAAAAAAAACATGATGATTCAATTGGCCCAAGACCAAAGAGAGAGTCAATTTGGAAAGGATAAGAATTCAACTCGAATTAGAACTTCATGCGCTGGAGAAAGAGATAGATGATGATAGGGCGCCACGGAATCTCAAACTCTCTTAAGACTCTCTTTTAGTGAGTTTGTCCTGGAGAGTGCCTAGCAAATAATTGAGGATATTTCCCTCCATATTACAATTCAGGCCTCAGATGAGATGATTTCAATAGCTGTACCATCCAACAGCCATAACTTTTCGTTATAACTCAGAATGGCAATTAATGGTACTCTTTGGAAAGCTATTCTAAAGCCCCATGACACCCAAACCAGCTCGACTGGTATTGCCTACTCATTTTTTGGTCGGGAAAAGCCTCTAAAATATTTTTTTTAATAAGTTGACAATTGTATTGATATTGAGAAGACGGTACAGTTAAGGGAGAGTTCCAAAAATAGGCAACCCAAGAGATGGATGTCCTATACAAAAAACTCTGAAGGGTACAAAAAGAATAAACCTCTAAAATTTTGAGTTCAAAGTTTTTAATGCAATTTTAAGTGTAAGTTCAAGTACAGGTGAATTTGATATATTTTTATCTACTCCTCTGTCTACATATCAAGATCTGTTCCATGAGTTGTCTCAGTACAATTCATATCTTTAGAGAAAGCAAAGAAGAATGTTGAAGACGGTAGTGGATATGATAAGAGAATTTATCCTAGCCCACTTCGAGATTTTTCCAACCAGAAGAGTCTAATGCAGGATAGGCTGATTCATATTTTTTATGTTTAATTAATTCAGTTATTTTGGGTTTTATTGGGTTTAAATTTTATTGGTTAGGTTTTGGATATTAGGGGCAGTTGGGGAAATCAATTAGGTTGTTATTTTCTTTTCGTCAAAGGTGGTATTAGTTTACTCGTAAAGGGTATTTTAATTAAAAAAATCATCTTACATTTTAACTAGGATGCCAATTTAATTGGAACTAGAATAAAAATAAGGTTTTTGGGAATCTGATTGGGGTTTCCTTATAAATAGGGGTTCGGTACAGACTTTGTGGCAAAGTTTGATATTAACTTTTTATGTTTTTTGGTTGAACAAAAGATAGCTAAGAAGTTTGGCTTAGTTTCCAACATTATTTTCAGTCAAAATTTCAATTCTTGAATTTCTTTCTGCATTACATGTCTTCTATGAGTTTTCAAATATACAGGTAATAGATTTAATATTCTTGGCGAGCCATTCATTTTGCAATCAAAAACATTTTAATATTCAATTCATGTACTCCTAGATTTCAGTGGTTCATTAAGGAGCAACTAACAGTGAAAGAAACACATAACAATTTTTGTTTCGAACTACATGCTGCATTAATAAGATGTAAATTCAATACATTCCAACATCCTGTACTACCATACATAATGTCCACAGAAATCATCGTCATTAGGTAAGAGAAGGGTATCCTTTTGAAAAACTTAAAATGACAACTTGAACATAAGTTAAAATTTAAGTGAACCGCAAGAATACAAATCACCAGGAACAGCAGGCTGGCAAACCCAAGGGCAATCCAATGATTCATAAACATGCTCAACTCATTCATGGACCAAGTTGAATTCATTAACGGCCCAAGATAAAGGACAAACTGGCAAGTTCACTATGTTCCCAGAGAAGCCAACAAGTATAGACTTACCAAAAATAACAAAAAAGGAAAAACAATCTGACAATTGCAGTATGACACAGGAAATTTAAATGCCTTCGGCTCTTCGCAAATTAAGATGTACAACTTCTACCAACCATTATGAGCTTCCGGAAAATTCAATTAGAAAACAATTTGTGGAATAGAGCACATGTGCGCACTTCTGATTTCTAGGGAAACAAGGTTACAGTAGGTCAACCTAAGAACCCAGTTTTCCCCATAATTCCAACTACATAGGGCCATAAGATAACCACTGAAATGAAGAAACCACCTAAAAATCGTTGCCATCAGATCAGTCTTAAATTTGATATGCCACATGAGAGAGCAATATGGGCATAATATCTAAATGTTTTAATAATGCTATCAGAGCAAACTAGTAACAAGGAAACAAAAAACTAAGATCGAAATGCAGCCATTCACAAACAAAAACATTCCATTGTGAGTGAAAGAGCAAGAACAATGAGAAGCCATAATCACAACACACCTTGAAGGGAACTTGCTGTCAGCCCTGGCCTCAACACGAAGCCACCAAAGCATCACCTCGCGACCACATTTGCCAAGGGGTTCAACAAAAGATTCGTCCCTCAGCAAAGAGAGTGGAGTCTCTATAGCATCACCATTTTCATTCAACTCATCCAAATCTCGAAACCAACCAGGCCTATCTTCAACGTCCTTCCACACCAACCTTGAGTTCATCACAAAACCGGCCCACTCAAGCTTGGTGGGTAAAACAGTGGCCCCATCATGAACAAGGGTAGAACTTTGCTCCATATATGGAGAAACATTGTAGGTGTGCCAACCAGCCAATTTGCCAGAGGAGTTACAGGCAGGACCCTGAACAGGTAATGGAAAATTAGCATCCTCTTCTCCTCCATTGCCATCTTGCTTTGTTCGGGAACCCCCATGTGCCAGAAGTCCGATGGAGAGAGCACCCATCCATTTCACTGACTGGATCTCATCAAAGAGTTGCAAGCAATGCATGTTGCTATCATCTGCAAACACCACGATACCGTCCAATTTCCTCTCTCTCACAACCCTGCCCAACAAGACAAGAACAATAATATAATGAGGAGGAGGAAAGCATGGAATCAGTTATAAGTATTCACATAGAGATGCCCAACAACCCTTTTCTGAATTGCAACAGGCCGAAAAGGCAGAATTACGAGCAAATCAAAAAACAAGGGACAAGAGCATCAGCATGGTAATCACTAGAAGATGACTAAGAACCTTAATTCTGAATTGCAATATCAGAGACCATAAACGAGAATTAGGAGTGAACCCAGAGGGAGACTTTCTGACTGGGCTAAGAATACTTTTGGATAAATGCAAAAAGAATAAATTATTCCCAATCATCATGGACACTAGATCAAGTACCCAATTATCACAGCATATTCATCACAAAAGGAAAAACCAAAAAAAAAGAAAAAACAAATTCAAATGAGCACATGTTCCACTTGGAGAGCGAGGGTATGATCAACAAGGCCAAGGATTTAAAACACAAAGTCGAAGAAAGGGTGAAAACTATCAAACCTGAGGCCTTGGAGCCGCATCCGAGCCTCCATTTTGTGGATGGCCTCCCAAGAAGGGGGCATTTTTTCCCCGAAACCAACATGCACAAATTCGAGCCCCGATTTCACAAGCAAATCAGCAGTCTCATCTGAGGCCCCACCTGCCTCAACCACAATCCACAGAACCTCCCCTGGCACAAGCATGAGCGTATGGATAAGCCCTGTGAGGTGCACAGTCTGAAAAGTGCGCAGATAAGTGGGCGTAATCACAATAACAGGCCTCCGATTCTTGACGCCATAGGTAAGCATCTGCTCTCTCTGCACCCTCTCCATGATGCGGTGGGCCTGCATCACCTGCTTCGGATCAGGATGCGGCCATGGCCTTATGCGTATCCCGTGCCGACCCACAACTACTCGGCTGCTGCCGCTGTGATTGGCGTGAGGCAGTGGCGTCGTCGGTGCATTTGTGGTGAGAACGGGTGGAGAGGTTGATGTGGACTGGTGGAGGAGGAGAGGGGACTGAGAGTAAGAAGAGGAAGAGTTGTTGTAACTAGTGGTGAAGAGGAGGAAGAAGATGAGGCGGGAGAAGCGGAAGCCGAGGACGAGGCTGATGATGCAGCAGAGGCCGTGGAGGAGGAGCCAAAAGAGGGCGGAGGGGGACCTGAATATGCTCTCCATTGACGACTGCTCAGCGATACCCCTGAAGCTGTTGTTGCGCCTGTTGTTGTTTGGGGCGTTGATCATGGGGTCAATAGAGACCTTCATGCTTCTCTCTCTCTCTCTCT
>NW_006499776.1:2438068-2453343 GCF_000471905.2 Amborella trichopoda
AATATTTATTTTTATTTCATATTCATGATCTCCATATTAAAAATTATGTATTATCTAAAATTAAGATCAAATTATATTTAAAAAATACGTTTATCGCCAAGCCCGCATTTTTACACTATCCGGGTAGGCCATATAAAAACCGTGTCCTATATTTAGAGAGAGAAAGAGTTATCGAAAGATTCCCGCTTCAACGTCTCCCTGCAACCCCAAAGGCCCAAACCCCCCATCTTCCCCAAAGGGCTCTCCCCTCTCTCAATCTCTACAGGTCCAGGGTCGGATTCGAGTACGGGTCCAGTTGCCACCCCTACAATGTACTCTCAATCAATTTTTTTTTATTGCAACTTTTACCCCAGAATAAACTTTTCTAACAAATACCTCCTAGTCAAAAAGTTATAGTATTTAGGACGAAAATTCCATCTCTCCCTACCAACATTGACAACTTAATTTTTCTCGCAACACACAAAAAGGTGGTCCCATAGTTTAAACAAGTGAGGGCCCATGCAGTCTGGCACTGCGAAAGAGAGTCCGGCAATAAGACCATGCGGTATGGCAATAAGTCCATGTGGTCCGGCAATAGGCCCAAAGTGCGGTCTAGCAATATCCCCGCTCGGTCTGGCATATTGTTGACTTAGTTCGTCACACCATATCTAATATTTTTTCTAATCGTTGAGTATCTTACGGAGATGTGACGCCATCATATACAGACAATGGTATTTTTATCAAAAAATCCAATGACATTTTTATTTGAGGGGATATTTGCTAAAAAACTTGTTTTGAGGTAAAAGTTATGATAAAAATATTGGTTGGGGGGATGTTGTCTAGAAAGTCCAAGTTGAGGGGTATTTGCAATTTTCCCTAATTTATTTTAGTTGACGCCTTCTTGGATGAGCTCATTTTAACGTGTGGTTTGGTGATACTGAGGTGGTGTTTTTTAAAACAAGTGAGGTTTACATAAGGCGTTAATGGTATACTATTGAAACAAAGTGCATCTTAAAATTATGCTGAAAGATGTAATTTCAATACTGGAAAGTTTTGTTAGCATAAAAATCTAATGTTATCTTAGATATACAATTTAAAGCTCTGTAAATGATGTTGATCGAGTAGATCTGTAAACCATAAAAATTTTGAAAAAATTACAAAGACATGGTTTCAACGTGTATTACAATATGGGTCATATTTTTAGAAAAACTATATGGAGACCAACCCCACGCCGCATCACTTTGTTCTTCCAAAGTTGCCCACCTGTATGGCATTTTCAACATCGGACAGATGAGAAAATCCGCAAGTTTTGGTCCACCCCTATTAGTAAGAGCATGCTTCGTACTACAAAAATTAAACAGACACATAGTTTTGAGTTTTTAGTACTTCACAGCTCAACTTCTCATGTTGTTTGCCATTAGAAAAAGTTGGACCATTTATGAGTAATTATTATTATGTAATTGGTATAATAGATTTGATGTAAGTACTTTTATTCAAATAAAATAACATAAATAAAATAACAAACAAATAAAAATAATTATAGTACATAAATTTTATTATACTAATTAAACAGTTAGAATATAAATAATAATAATTACTTCAATAGGTGTAGTATTTCTAATTCTGGCCAGCTTAGGAAGTTATGCCGTCCGACATTTAAAAAGTAGAAGAATATGGCTATTCAATATTGCACATATTAGACAAGCCCTGAGTAAGAGATTTTTTATAAGTTGAGTTTTCTGGTATTACAAACACTAAACAGCGTGTTTGTTTGGTGTTGGTAATATTGAATAGGCCCTTACTATTAGCAATGGCCCAAAACTTGTGGGATTCCCACCTGTTCAGTGTTGGACATGCTGATAGATATGCAATTATGGGAGAAAAGAAAGGGTCGTGGATGTGGGTGGTTCCCACATAGTTTTTACAAAATTATGACCTATACTGTAATAAATGCATTGAAATCGTATCGATGTGTAATTTTCCTAAAAGTTTTGAAAATGGACAACCCATTGCAAGATATACTATTTTCATGACTTAAAATCTTTTTTTCTTTCTTTTTTTAATCCGTATATCACGAGGTAGAGATGATCAATTTGAGGCTTTTTTTCTTATCATCAAACGACCTTTTCCGATGGGTTTTTAAAGTGTGTCTTCAATAATATAAGGTTGAAATCTTGTGTAAACTTTTTAAGTGAAAATTAATAGTGAACATAATAATAGTAATAGTAATAAAAATAAAAACAAAATAATTATATAAAAAAATAAACTTTTTTGAGAGTCCATGGTACTAATAATACACCTGGGGACCATTAGGATTAGAAGAAGTTCCATTTTATTCTGTTTGGTGGATCATACGCATAGCTTGGTCCAAGAGGACCACTCATCCTTTTTCCTTTGGGTCTTCTCTATGACGTGGCTTGTAGTTTCTTTGACGTGTTGGCCCTTGACAATCCACTATGATCGTGTAAGTAAATTAAATATGCCATCTTCCTATTGTATAACCATGGGATGTGTCTTTTTAAATGGAGCTTTTCTCACTCTAAGCAAAAACAAATATGGGAAGATGAATGGGTTGCAAGCTCTGGAGAGAGAGTAATAATATAAATAATTCATTGTGATGGTATACTCTTATAAAGTGGACCTTTGGTCCACCACCTTTTCTTTTTTTGTTTATCATTAGGTAATGTGATATTTTTGTTAACGAACTAACTTATAAATTTGATGGTCTAATTTGTTTTGGATGGACCATAAGTCCAACATCTCCAATTTATGTGTGCCTTTCACGGCCTACCGTAAATCCAACTCATCACCGAAGTATGCCCCTATTTATGTGTGCCTTTCACGGCCTCTAAACATTTTGTTGGATGTGGAAAGGACATCTTTCATGGTTCTGTTTGTTCATTAAAGTGCAATAGGCAGCTGACTTTCATAGTCTATAGCAATGATGTTATGAAATATGGAACTTTTATTTGATAGGCTGATCTACTATGATGATTAGGATTGCCGGTGCTTCCAAATTTTTGTCATCGAGCTCTTGTGCATACTGACTCATAAGATCTACTATAAACGGGCGGCCCTTTAGTGCCCCAACCAACATACACCAAAAGCATGAATTGCTTGAGTGATTATATGTAAATGACCTCATTTTTTTGAAAAATAATCATCTGAAAAGTGGTATTATCGCTTTCAATAAAATTATAGTGTTTCCGTACACTATTATGAATTTTTAGATGCTATAAGCTCTACATGTAGGTGACTTCATATTTTCATTATTTGAAAAAACTAATATTATTGCCAGAGATATTTTGGTATTTAATTGTAGTATTTCCAGCGTAAATGTTAGGTATTGTAAGTACTTCATTTCCTGATATTTTTATTATATTCCTAGAGATATTCCTGCATTTAATTGTAATAGTTCTGCTACTGTAAGTTTTACATATTTATGTATTTATTGGAACATTAATTTTAGATACTGTAAATGTTATGTGCAAGTGATTTAAAAGATATTTTGAAAATACGATATTAATGTTTCCTAATTTCTACTACATTGATATATAGCCTGCAATTGACATAATAATGTTTTTTAATCTATATGCATGATAATACGACATAATGATGTCACTCATGACTATATGCGTAACATAGACATGGTTACGTTCTTGTGATTATATATGAGACATGCTTCTGATGAGATATGTATGATAAGATATATGTGCATGACAATATGCTTCTGATAAGATATATGTGCATGACAATATGCTTCTGATAAGATATGAGCGTATGGAGACATGTTTCTGTTATGATTCGATGAAATAATTGTGCCGGTAAGTGTGACCTCCCCGACTCCTGAATAATAGGAAGGGAGTAGGGACATGAGTTGTTTGGGTGATCGCTCCCTCATTCATAGTGATTGGCACCCTGACTATGCAAGGTTATAGTCAAGGTGGCGTATGAGGTAGTGTCTTGCAAGGTCAGTGTCTATTAAAAGCCCCAAAGCATGCTGGGGAAGTGTGCGTGTGTGAGTCAGTACGCAACGAACTTACCCTATGGTGGTGCTTCTCCTTGCGAGATGGTAGAAGTTCTAACCCGAGGTTAGTGCTTCTACTGTAGGACTTCTGTTGTTATGAATGCTTGTTGGATCATATCTGATACTTGATCACAGTAATGTTTTAAACTACTAAATTTAGATTTATTTCTGATCTCCCTTTAGTGCCCCAACCAACATACACCAAAAGCATGAATCTCTTGAGTGATTATATGTAAGTGATTGCATTCTCTTTCAAAATAGTCTGCTTTTAATAAAATTATGATATTTTGTACATCACTTTTATAAGTTGCATAAATGATTTCATTTTCTCGTAAAGTTGAACTAATAATTCCTCTTTTAGTAAATTTGTGAGATTTCTTTCAATTTTTGAGAGAAATAGAATATTTTTGAAAGAGGAGAACTAGTAATAAAATCTCACAATTTTTTAATATTTAAACATTGTAAAATTCATGTGCAAATGACTTCATTCTCCTATAAAATTATTATTCGAAAAAACTGATATTTCTGCATTTGATTGTAATATTGCCACTACTGAAAGATTCACGCATATATGTATTTAATTGTATTTTGTCTATCTAAACGCTATCTATTCCTGTAAAATGATTATTTACGTAATTGCATTTCCATAAAATTGTGATATTTCCGTGTTTAACTTTGGATTTCCATAAAAGGTCTTCTATTGATAATAAATTGTTTATCATGTTACATTTCAGGAATGTCCTTCAGAACTGTTACCTTTCAAAAATTATTTTCAAAATCTTTGACAAATTCGGTATCAGAGTAATAGGTTTAGGATCATAGGAAATCTGAATAGAAATATACCATAAGTCATACTTAGTGTATGTACAAACAGTTACAAGATTCCGTATGACTGGAGCAAGTATGGAAGGAATTCATAGAGCATTGGTGAATACGGCTGCTCTTATGCAGCATTAAATGGAGAACACAATCCACTTAAGCAGTCAGTAACGGGAAATGGTGGTAAAGGGCAAAAAGAGTATTGGTCCTAAAATATAAACCCATGACTTGGGAAGCATTACGAGATGCATTTTAATGAAAAGTACTTCTCAGATTTTATTCAAGATCAAAAGAAAATGGAATTCCTGGAATTAGTCCAAGAAAACAGGATGGTAGTACAATATGAAGTCAAATTTACTGAATTGGACAGGCTTGATCCACATATGGTCAATAATGAGGCAAGAAAGAGAAGCTAAGTATCAAAAACTAAGCATTAGGAGAGCAAGTGACTCTCAAACATTGTATTCTAGAAAAGAGAAAATTTTGCCAATAAGTATATGGGGTAGCAATGTTATCTTATTAAGAGGATTGGTGCAGGAGAATATGGAAAGTTTCCGAACAAAGTATATGTGCCATAGCCATGGCATGATAGAGTCGTGGTGGGCCCATAACCCATAGGTACAAAATTTAGATGATTAAATTTCTTTAAGGGGGAAAATGTAATGACCTTAATTTTTAGAACTGAAAAAACAATAATAATAAATGTGATGATCCAAAAATTAAAATTTTTTTAACTGAAAAATAATAGTGAACATAATAATAATAATCATATTAAAAATAAAAAATAAAAAATATATAAAGAAATAAACTTTATCTGAGAGTCCATGGTACTAAGACCATTATGCTTAGAAGAAGTTCCATTTTATTCCGTTTGGTGGATCATACGCATAGCCTGGTCTAAGAGGACCACTCCTTTTTCTTTTGGGTCTTCTCTATGATGTGGCTTGTAGTTTCTCTTACGTGTTGGCCCTTGACAATCCACTATGACGTGTAAGTAAATTAAATGTGCCATCTTCCTATAGTATAACCATGGGATGTGTCTTTTTAACTGAAACTTTTCTCACTCTATGCATAAACAAATATGGGAAGATGAATGGGTTGTATGCACTAGAGAGATAGTAATAATATAAATAATTCATTGTGATGGTATACTCCTATAAAGTGGACCTTTGGTCCACCACCTTTTCTTTTTGTTTATCATTAGGTAATGTGATATTATTGTTAACGAACTAACTTATAAATTTCATGGTCTAATTTGTTTTGGATGGACCATAAGTCCACCATCTCCTATTTTTATGTTTTAGTTCTATCGTGGCAGCCCCATCCCATTTAACTCCCACTCTCTCAACGTGGCAACCCCGTCTTATTTAAACATTCTCTCCTTCCACGTGGTAACTCATGTGCCATTAGTAAAGTCTTTCTCTTTTCTCTCATCTTTACCTTATTCGAATCCATGTTTCTTTCTGTAAGCTGCTATCTATATAGGTGGAAACTATCTATGTTAAGTGTAGTACGGATTTGATGTAGGCTTTTTCAAAATACAACTCATATTGGATCTCTCTTTGGTATTTGGTGTGCTTTATTTTTATTGACTCTACTCTTTATTCAATGTTTGTATCTGTCAAACTTACTGTGAACTCATCACCGAGGTATGCCCTTGTTTATGTGTGCCTTGCACGACCTCTAAACATTTTGCTGCATGTGGAAATGATATCTTTCATAGTTCTGTTTGTTCATTAAAGTACAACAGGCAGCTGCCTTTCATAGTCTATAACAATGAGCTTACGAAATATGGGACCTTTGTTTGATAAGCTGATCTACTATGATGATTAGGATTGCCAGTGCTTTTGAAATATTTGTCACTGAGCTCTTGTGCATACTGATTCCATAAGATTCACTGTAAACAGACGACCCTTTAGTGCCCCAACCAACATACACCAAAAGCATCAATCCTTTGAGTGATTAAATGTAAGTGATCTCATTTTCTTGAAAAATAGTCATTTGAAAAATGGTATTATCGCTTTCAATAAAATTGTAGTGTTTTCGTACACTATTATGAATTTTTAGATGACATAAGCTCTACATGTAGGTGACTTAATGTTTTCATTATTTGAAAACTAATATTTTATTGCCAGAGATATTTTGGTATGTAATTGTAATATTTTCAGCGCAGATGTTAGGTATTGTAGGTGACTTCATTTCATGATATTTCTATTATATTCCTGGAGATATTCATGCATTTAATTGTAATAGTTCTAGTACTGTAAGTTTTACGTATTTCTGTATTTATTGCTATATAAATTTTAAATGCGGTAAATGTTATGTGTAAGTGATTTAAAGGATATTTTGAAAACACGATATTAATTTTTCTTGGTTTCTACTATATTGATATATAACCTGCAATTGACATAATAATGTATTTTAATCTATATGCATGATAATACGACACAGTGATGTCACTCTATATATGTAATATAGACATGGTTACGTTCTTGTGATTATGTATGAGACATACTTCTGATGAGATATGTGTGATAAGATATGTGTGCACGGCAACATGCTTTAGATAAGATATGTGGGCATGGCAACATGCTTCTGATAAGATATGATTGTGTCGGCAAGTGTGACCTCCTCGACTCTTGAATAATAGGAAGCGAGTAGGGGTAGGAGTTGTTTGGGTGGTCGCTCCCCCATTCATAGTGATTGGCACCCTGACGGTGCATACATCTAGCCAAGTGGCGTAAGGGGTAGTGTCTTGCAATGTCAGTGCCTATCAAAAGCCCGAAAGAGCGTTGGGGAGGTACGCGTGTGTGAGGAACTACGCAACAGACTTAACCGTTGGTGGTGCTTCTCCTTGTGGGATGGTAAAATTTCTAACCTTGGACCTAAGGTTAATGCTTCTACTGCAAGAATTTTGTTGTTATGAATGTTTGTTGGATCATATTTGATACTTGATTACACTAATATTTTAAACTACCAAATTTAGATTATTGTTGATCTTGATATGAATCGTGTGTATATGGTTTATGTATCATGCTTATTTGCTTTGTCAAATAAGGAATACATGACATGTGTAAGATCAGAAATAAATCTGTTCATGATTAGATGTCCCTTTGTAACTTTTGATCAAACTCACAGTTGTATGCAAACATAGATCCTCTTGTAAATTATAAGTGAGAATAGATATTGTACAAATTTAAAAGTTCTTGAATGGAAAATTTGTTTTAATGAAAGAAATGGTGATAATTTTAATTTTTTTTTTGGTTCTCTAGAATTAGACTGTCACATCTCAAAAATTCTAGAAGTATAAAAACTTGGGGTGTGACAGGGTTCTATTAGTAAGCTGGTCATATGTACACATACATCCCTTTTCTAAATTCTATCTTAAAGATGGCTTTTTTATTTAAACTTTTAGGGATTCATGATCTGTCAAGATGAACATGAATTTTTTAAAATAAAAATAAAAATAAAAATTAAATGAAAGAGTTCAAATAAGGTGTCAACCTTATACTGTAAAAATAAGGTGCTCCTCAAAAACCCACTAGAAATGGTCATTCTGATTCTGGAAAACCCTCCACATCTTAACTTGGAGATGATTAAATACAAAGAAAAATGAGATTTCAAGTCCTTAAAATAGTAAATCTAGTAATACATTATATGAACCATCCATTTTCAAGATTTTCAAGTGTTTATGGATTTGCTCAATTTACACTATTTTTTAAATATTAATTTTATAATTAATATGAAAATAGATTTTTAGTTCATCAAAAAGTTTTTGTCAATAAGGGGCCGTTTGGATACCTGAAAAATATATTACAAGAAAATAGATTACTAGGAAATATGACATTTACACTGTTTCGATACATTTATTAGTAAGGAAATGAAAATAAATTACATAGTATTTCCCCAAATATAGTGAAATATATTACAGGTGGGGAGGGTTGAGAAATATTTTATGTGCATGACGGGTAATCACTTTTAAAAAACCATTTTCCCTCTCTCATTTGTACATCTTTTTCTCTCTCTCAAGCTCCCATTTCCCTCTCAACCTGGTAAGCCTATTACTTCCCTCTCTCTTTCACGTCCATTTTCCCTCTCAACCTGGTAAGCCTACCACTTCTCTCTCTCGCTAGCTCATTTTTTCAGATTCAATGACTCTTTTTCCCTCTCAACCTGGTAAGCCTACCACTTCTCTCTCTCGCTAGCTCATTTTTTCAGATTCAATGACTCTTTTTCCCTCTCAACCTGGTAAGCCTACCACTTCCCTCTTTTTCAAGTTCTTTTTTTCCAAATTCAAGGATGGTATCAATTTCTCTCCTCTCATCAATTTGCTCGAATCCCGTCTCTATTCTTCCCTGCTTCCTCAACCGTTCTTTCTTCATGACGTACTGCGTTCATGAAAATCAAATGTTCTAGGTTTACTCAGCCTCTCTTCTCTGTCCCTCTTTAAGCCTGCATTCTCTATCCCTTTTTGAGCCTCCCTTCTCTATGCTAAATTATAATGATTACTAAATCGTTTTTTTAAAAAAGATTTGTTTGGGATTAGGAAGCGAGTTGTGCTTATAATGATTTACTAAATCTTTTGAAAAAAAAGATTTTTCTGGGATTGGGGTTTAGATCGAGATAAAAAAAGTGATAAATTATATTTTATTTAAATTATAATGATTACTCTTTTGAAAAACAAAAAAGAATTTTTGGGATTAGGGTTTAGACACAGTTTAAGGAGTGATAAATTACTTCCACATTGGCCTCTTCCAATATCTCAATCTAATTTTTAAAATACTTTACCATTTCACATTAAATTGTTTTACAAATACATCACCATTTACTATTTAAACTACAAATTAACTATATTTAAAGGTTGTGACTAAAATAGTTCACTCAATGTTTATGACCAATATTAATTCACACTTTATCTTTTGTGAATTGAGGTCACAATCATTTTCAAATATTAGATGTCAAATTGGATGGCTTGAGGTGATTCATGAAGTGAATTTTTTAAAAATTTTTTTGTATTTATTCATTGAGACTAGTACAACCACCTATTTTGAAATTTAAAAAACAAGAATGATTATAGTTTCTTCGTAGACAATTATATATTAAATCACTATGTCTAGTAAGAGCAATATAACAGCAAATTTAAGGTGCAATGTAGACAATTTCATATTAAACCGTGTCAAGTAAGAGCAGGTTGCATCTAAATACTACCCAAACAATAACAATCAATTTGCATATAATGCATTACACCAGTAATGCATTACACCAGTAATATATTTCACCTACAATACATTTTCCAGGTATTCAAACGACCCTTAAGATTGCATGTTATGTTGAAATTCTTACTATAATTGTTTAAGGTGTGAACCTTGTACAGACCTCACCATAGATAGATTTGGCAAAGTTGTACACCTTATCTACCACAACTCACCTCTTTTACCCGAGCTTGGGATGAGTTAAGGAAACGTTTACGGTCCTCACCTTCTTAGACTGTTATACAAACCTCACCTAAATTTAAAATATGTTTTTTGAGATTTTTTTTTGCACTGTCCATATGTTATTTATAATCATGCACTTCAAACAACGTATAAAATGATGGATGTATGTGTTTCAGCAGGCTATTGCATCCGCCGACTGACATAAATCTTTTTCTAAAATAAACTTCATCCCCACCGAATAATAGACTTGGAACGAATTTGGGTCAATTGGTCGAAACGTTGGACACAAACCTGGGAATGGAATTTTGAGATACTAGTGCTGGGAATGGGATTTTGAGATACTAGTGGTTGGGGGGATTGATGTTTCAACATAACGTTCTCATCCTCATAGGCAAGCTGACCCCTCGATATGACATCTCATCCTCCATTCCCACCGTCAACTATGAACATGTCCAAAAAAATTAAAAATAAAAAAACGTCGAAGTTGGACCTGCACCCAATTCTACACCTGATGTTTAGGATATTGTGACAAGAAGCAAAACCTTATGAAAATAGCCCGTGTTTAATTGGTTAGCGTGCTTGATGATTTGCAATGTTACGTCCTAGGCTGAATTTCTACTAAGGGGGCCATCCCCCCACTGACTCACCACCCCCCCCCCTTCCCTCAAAAAAAAAAAAGAAAAGGAAAAAAGAAGAAGAAAAGTAACAAAAAAGAAGAAAAAGAAAAGAGAAAAACCTTTACATGCAAAATGCCAAATGCCAAATGCCACCAACGCAATTAGGTTCTGCGGATGTCTCCACGATTTCATTCGTCTAAATTTTCAATTTTCATGATAAATTTTGACTTCATGAAATTTATGCCTGACCCAAGTTACTCTTATTTTGAAAAAGAAAAGTTATTTGTGAGTTAGCGAGTGCAAAAGCCCACTCTCACTATCGTCCATCTCTAGGATGGACATCATAACAAAATAACAAACCCATGGGCCAAAATGAATTTAGATAGTGTAGAATTTTTTTTAAAAAATGCACATTTTAAATATTAAAAATTTAATTTTTTTCATATTCATGATCATCTTAACCTAGATCATAAATCTTTAAAATTTTGGATTAAAATCGATCTTTAAGGTAAGTTTAAGTGGTGGCCTACATGTGCACAATATGAATCCCTCCATCAAAGTGCATCCTAACATGATTTTTTTGCACATTTCTTTAAAATATGAGTCCCAGAAATATGAATCCTGTGAACTATATGGGCTTTAGAACTTTAAAACTTAAAGTTTGTTAGACACGCTAGTTGTTATTATATTGTTTTAATAAATTTAATTTTTATATAATGAGTTGTCAGATATTTGGTCGTGCCCATTATAAAGTTATCAGTGATAAATCATAAAGTTATCTAAAATAACCTTACAAGATGTTATTGTTATTGTTTTAATAAATTTAGTCTTCATAATGAGATATCAGTTATTTGGTCGTGCCCATTATAAAGTTATCAGTGATCAATCGTAAAGTTATCCAAAATAAACTTATAGACAGTTGTACACATAATTTTATTTGTTTCAAAGCCGTTTTTACATTAATCCAAAGTAATTTGTTGAATATCACCTGTTCTTGGCCAAAAATAGCTAAAAATAGTTGTAAATCACTAGGAATGGGGTTGGGACATAAGTGATTTGGTATGCCTCAACATAACATTCCACCCTCCAATCCACTCTTAATGTATCAAAAAAAAAAGAAGTTGTAAATCACTAAGAAGTTAAATATTTAAATAACATTATATATAGTACAAGATACATACTAAACAACTAACACAATAATATTTTTAGAGTATATTAATTCAGATAAGATCATATATTTCAGGTAAAATTAATTGTCATCTAAACAAACTCTTAAAAAAAAAAGTCTTATTTCTGATGCTAGGCCTTTTTTTTCGCTACATACGAGGTTGAAATTGGTCTATGAGCATCATGAAACCATCTTTTATCTTTCTCTTTTGTGTTTTTCCCTTCCGGACTTCAATGTTTTCTTTGGTTATTGATAATCTATCCCAGTGTTTCAAAACCTAGATCAGTGAGGTAGATCGTTCACCCATAGATCTGTGTCAAATTCTTGGATCGGTAATTGGGAGTAGGTCTAGACTGGTTTGAATCAGTGATCCAATAAAATATTAAGAATAAATGAAGTAAAAAAAAATTAAAATAGGGTTTATGGGGTAGGGATTTAGAGATGACCTAAAAAAATATAAAATTTAAAAACAAATAAAAGAACAAAAAAAAATATGGTTGGGTTTAGGGGAATTAGGGCGAGACCCATACAATCCTACATTTGGTATTGTCCCAATCAATTCCCATCCAAATCAATGATCTGGGTTAGAAATTGCCATTTTAGAGCACTGATTTGAATCGGTGATCCAAGAAAATATGAAAAATAAATAAATTAAAATTAAAATAAAATAAGGTTTTATGGGTTAGGGATTTAGAGAGGACGTAAAAAAAATAAGATTAAAGAAAAACAAAAGAAGAAAAAATATATATAGCTGGATTTAGGGGGAAATAGGTGGATACTGTCTCAATTCCCATCCAAATCAACGACCTAGGCGTTTCAGAGCAATGATCTATCCTAAGGTTATAAACCATCCCTTCTCAACATACGCGTGTTCAAGGATTGATGACTATTGTTTGTCTCCCAAGATAGATGGTGGGCAATTGGCCAAACAGAATCAAGAACATCTCTCTCTAGTGTAAGGGGGGTTCCCTCATATGGAAGGCGTTTTGGGGTGGGCAGTCATTGTGATTTTGAGATCAAAAGGGTTCATCCAACGCCCGGACCTCATATGATGAGATGCCAACGTGCTACCTTCTTTAATATGCATATTTTTAATTATTGTTCATTGTTTGGGTTTGGTAGAACACATCTACTACACCTTGATCGTTATAATAATGGGAAGGAAATGACTTTTTAGCTCATGGTCCACTGGTACCAAACGGTACACTTCGTCCAGCACCAGCGAACCACTGTTTTTTTATTCATATCTAGGATCAGTTTAGAAAAAAATTAACAAAAAAAAAAAGAAAAAAAATCAAACTATTCCAAAATCAAATCCTTTTTGTAGATTGACATACTTTAGATCTAGATTTTATAAACTTAAGGATGCGGTTAGCATGCGGGCCAAGCCTGCACATGTAAAAATGCGAACCCCTTAATAAATCTATTTTTGAGATCGATTTTTAGACTTAATTTTCAAGGATATGTAATTTCTAACATAGAGATCATAAACATGAAAAAGTAAATAAATTTTAAAAACTAAAAATAATAATTTTATTAAGAAAACATTTGGACAGTTAATTTCAATTGTTTTTAGATGGACTACATATTTGCATTCATCTTTAAGATAGATGCTTTATACTTCTAGACCGTATATGTAGAAATCCGGTCCAGCCCGCATGAAATAATTTTCCTAAAATATATTTTCTTTCAACTATTTTGAAATTTTCTCATGAATCAAATCACATTCAATAGTATCACATTTCAATCATTTTCTTCTGAAAAGCCCTCAAGTATACAAATCATGCAACATTATTAGGGGTCCGATATCAATAAATGTGATTGCAATTTTGCCCATCCATCAAATCCAAAGTGGTTTATGAGAAAATTCTTTATATTAGCTTATTCATATTTTCAAATACCAAAATCTTATTCCAAACACACTTTAGACTTGATATTTGAAAATTCCATGGCATCTGAAAATGCCAATATCTTAGGACAATCTTGCCCATCCATCAATCCAAAGTGGTTTATGAGAAAATTCTTTATATTAGCTTGTTCATATTTTCAAATACCAAAATCTTATTCCAAACATACTTTAGACTTGATATTTGAAAATTCCATGGCATCTGAAAATGCCAATATCTTAGGACAAACTTGTGAGATGTTGGTCCTCAAAACCACCACTATCCCGTAAGGTAGCTTATTCAGTAAGACATTGGTGTTTAGAAACACCAATATCTCATCTAACATGTGTGAAAATATTGGTATTCAACATTATAGTTTTCATATAAGGGTACCATTGGCATACAGAAGCATCCGTAGCTGTAGAGGTAAGGTGCACCTTCAAATTTTATCATGGTATATAATTTTGATGCAAAATGTTCTTAGGATTATCTCAAAATCTATTTTTATATCTAATTATAAACATATGAAAATCTTGAAAATGGACGGTGTAGATAATATGTTATAAGATGCATTATTTCTGAGACATAAAATCTTTTTATTTTTCATGGTCATACATCTCGATATCGAGATGATCAATCAAAGGGTTTTTTACCTTTTTCGATGGATTTTTTATGTGCATCCGTAGTTCTACATTATAAGGTTGCATCTTTATGCAAACTTTTTCTTTTATATAAACTACTTCCATTTTAACAAAGAAGAAAATTGGAAAACTAACCTTAGAACAATTTTAAAAGGCATTATTGAGACATTAATACATGTCCTTTGGGAGTCTTTTGTTACTAAGACAAAAAAAGAAAAGAAAAAATCAAATTTTAAATGGTACATCTCCAAGAAGAGATGGTTTGATAAGAACATCCATTTTTTTTTCTTTTTCCGTCAAATATGCTTTTCGGGCCCCTAGAACAAATGTACATTTTGGTACTTCGGAACAACACAACGGAGGTTAAGTAGAAAAATGTTTAAAAGATTGGCCGAATTTTAAAAAATCGGCCGACTAATTCGGGATCGGTCATTGGCCAATCCCAATTTGGCCCGATTCCAAGGGTCATGTATGTAGGATTTTCTTTTTTCAGTACACTAATCGACCGACTAATTAGAGTAATCGTTACTAATCGGTGATTTATTGTAAACATAGGCCGATAAGTGTAACGTCACAGTGCAGATTCTGCAAAGCTGTCCTTATAACATTATATATATATATATATATATATATATATATATATATATATACTTACTATATTCTTCTTACTTACTACTTAACTTACTATATTATACACTTAATT
>NW_006499776.1:2458809-2471519 GCF_000471905.2 Amborella trichopoda
TTAGTACTACTACTTATTATTATTATTATACTATAGTAGTAGTTAGTAGTAGTAGTAGTAGTAGTAGTATAGTACTTAGTTATTATTATATATAGTATATATATATATATATATATATATATATATATATATATATATATATATGTAGCAAGGTTTCAAAAAAGCTAGGTGGCCTGCCTGGCGCCCAGAACCTCGGGCACCCGTAATTTAAAACAAAACTAGAAATGCCTAGCCCGCTGGGTGCCCGTCTAGGCGCTCGCCTAGGCACTTGCCTACCCCGCTGGGTGCCCGTCTTGGTGCTCGCCTAGGCACTTGCCTAGCCCGCCTAGGTACATCCGCCCTGGGCGCCGGCCTAGCCTGACTGGGCACTCGCCCAACTACATCTGCCCATGTAGGGCTGCCTAGGTTTAGGCGGGCGGATTTTTGGTCCAGGCCGCCTAGGCACCAGGCGGACCATTTTTTAAAACATTGATATATAGATCTTCATGTTATTGTAAGCTATGAAATAGACTTTGTACAAAAAGCTTTTGAATGGAAAATTTGTTTTGGAGCAATATATAGTAAAAGTTTCGAATTTGTTTGCTTTTTAAAAATAGACTGTCACATCTCCGGAATTTTAGTGTTATAAAAATTGGGGTGTGACAATAGGGTTGTAGAGTAATATGCTACTCTTTTTTTTCAATTAATGAAAATCCGGGTAGGGGGCTTCTCCCCTACTGGCTTACCTAAAAAAAAAGAAAACAGTAACGTAAGCAAGTACAATTGTGGAGCCAAATTCCAAAATTTTAAAATCTTGATTATAAGAATTATACCTTCTTAACTACTAAAAAAACCATTAAAAACTATATTTCATAATGATTAGTTCCATAGGGTTTGGGAGAATCTACAGATGACACATCTACATTATGATTCCACCATTCCAAAAATTCATCTTGAATATGGCGTTTGGATCTAAAAATTTCATATGTACTTTATAGGCCATTGCCATGAAATTACTTTTGGGTAGTGTAGTGGAGATGGGGTCCCCTACTCGTGATGCAAATGGAACTTAATACACCATGTTGTGGTACCCCGTGACCATGACCACCTAGCCTTGATCCTATTCCCAAAATATAATAAAATGAGATCATGAATTTTTTGAGATGGATGAGTGGTAAGATAGGAAGGAATAAAATTCAAAATGAATCCATTGGGGAAAATTTAGGTGTGGTACCAATGGATGATAAGATGAGAAAGAGTAGACTTAAGTGGGTTGGCCATGTGTAGCGCATACCCAGTACAATACCTGTTAGCAGGTGTGAGTTAGTTCAAGTGGAAGGCTAAAAAAGGGCAAGAGATAGGCCCAAAAGCACATGGTTAGAAGTAATGAGAAAATATATGGGGACTTATGACCTTCTTGAGTGTATGACCCTTGATAGAGCGGAATGGCAGAACAAGATTCATGTAGCTGACCCCACTTAATTGGAAAAAGGCTATGATGATAATAATGATGACATCATGAATTTTAAGACAAAAAAAAAAAAACTAGGCTCAAATGTTTAATGTGGAAGCTATTGCATGTGGTCACAACCCCATGCATGTTGCGTTAGTGCATCTTGACTTATCCATTTATATTAAATGACACACAAGGTGTTATGGTCGGCCCCAAAACCGTGCCCTTTCTATTATGCATGTGGTTTTGGTAGAATTCCAAAAAATTGGGAAAGTCGCACTCCAAAATCTTGTTGAGGAAACTAGATCTGACGCCTAAAAACCACCTCATCATGGCCTGCAAATGCATTTTAGGCCGAAAAATATTGAATTAGAAACTCCAAAATTGTGCAAATTAGACTGATCTGAGAACACTTGAAATAGAAACTCCAAAAATGGTGCAAATCAAGTTGATATATGAACACTTAAAATAGAAGTCCATTAAAAGTGTTGCAAGAGGGGGCCATTTATAGGGCTTAAAATCCATTATTTATATATCCATGATCATTAAGATGAGATGGACGTTAAAGTCCCAACTTTATTAAAAGGGAAAAGTGATGCAGGGAGAGAATAAAACCAGAAAATTAACACTAAAAACAAAAGAACGTTGGGAGAAAATACCCTCTCTCAAAGGTCTGCAAGGGAATCCACCCCAAAATAATCTCTTCATGCTACCAAATTTTATTAACTCATTCACTCTGATTTATAATGAAGGGAAACCTCCCTTTAAATAGACTAAAAAAAGAAAAGATAAGCAAAAGAAAAACCCCCTACACGCACTCTCTTATTTTATCTGTCTCCTTACTTTCTCTCATCCCTATTTTCCTCTCTTTTAAATTTATGTCCCAAAAGATTTGCTTCCCACTTTTTATCCAAAGCTTCCCATCCAAAGCTTCCCACTTTTTTATCTAAAGCTTCCCACATTTTTATCCAAAACCAAATTATTATTGAAAAGATAAAACTCCCATTAGATTTAACCTTATCCTATTTATATTCCAAACTAACTAACCCATTCGATATCAGATAAGCACAATATAAATTCATGCCCTCCTAATTATCCATGCATACTCCTTATTCTTATCAAAAGAATAAAAATTAAAATAACCCTAATAATCCCCTCTTATTACATCATTGCCCCTTTCTTTCCCTTTTGGGTCCTACGACCCTTCTTGGCCTAGCCATGAACTATTGGCTAGGGCATGGCTGCATCATTCCCCCCAAGTTGAAAGGAACTCGACTCCGGCGAGTTGGTTTCAGTATAGATGCGATATAAATTTGGATCCACCCTTTTGAATTCTTACTCAGAAATCCACGTGCTATTAGAGTATGGCTTGCCCTTCCATTTGACTAGAAATTGGCAATAGGAACCCTTTCGAGTTTGAAAGCCTTCAGTTTTCAAAACTTGCTCAATTTCCTCCTCTTTCTTTCTCGGTAATTGCCTCATCATATCAACTACTTCTTATTCGACTTCTAGAGGGTCTCCATAAAACTCAAATAAGTCAGTAATATTAAATATCGGGGAGATATCCAATGCCTTTGGTAACTCCACCTTATATGCATTGTTTCCATATTGCTTCAAAATGTGGCAAGGGCCCACCTTCTTGGACTTGAGTTTATTATATTTTCCCAATGGAAACCTCTCCTTTCTCAAATACATCATTACTAAGTCACCCTCCTTGAAAATTTTTTATCTTCTAGCTCATTTAAGGCTTTTCGATACTTCGCATTGCTTTTCTCAATTTTCTTCTTGATTTGAGCTTGCAAATCTCGAATATGCTCAGCAAAAGCATTAACATCATCATTTATCTTTCCTGGCATGCGTAATGGCACTAGGTCCAGCACATGATTAGGAGTCCGCCCATTAACAATCTCAAATGGGGATTTTCCTGTAGAATGATTCACTGAACTATTGTAAGCATACTCAACCTGGGGCAAAGTGAGGTCCCACTGAGATATGTTATTACTAACATTACTCCTCAAGAGGATACTAAGGCTTCTATTCACTATTTCGGTCTGCCCATCTGTTTGAGGATGATAGGCACTAGAAAATTGAAGTTTAGTTCCCATGCGCTTCCACAAAGTACGCCAAAAATGACTTAAGAATTTTATATCCTGATAAGATGTAATAGATTTAGGAACATCATGTAGCCTTGCAATATATTTGAAAAAGAGATTAGCAATATGTGTAGCATCCATAGTTCTCCTACAAGGAATAAAATGTGCCATTTTGGAAAATAGAAAAAAATAAATAAATAGAGTTATACATTGTGTGGCATGTGGAAGTCCAAGCACAAAGTCCATAGAGATATCAATCCATATGGCATATGGAATAGGAAGAGAGGTATAAAGACCTGTATTTTGTGTGTGACCTTTAGATACTTGGCAAATTCGACATCGGGTCACAAATTGATCAAGACCTTTCTGCATATGTGGCCAAAAATATTTTTCTCCAACCATAGCCATAGTTTTATCCTTTTCAAAATGCCCTCTTAAGCCCCCACCATGAAGCTCCATGATTATCTTCTCCCTTAAGGAGCAATCAGGTATACATAACCACATACCTTTAAATAAACAACCATCATGCATGAGATACTCACCCATAGGGTCTCGCCCATCAACATATCTTTCAAGGACCTTACTGAAAATTGGATCTACTTTATATTGATCTTTTATCACTTCAAACCCCAACACTTCCATAGACAAAGTTCTAAGCAACACTACCCTTCTACTTAAAGCATCAACTGCCTTATTTTGGATTCCAGCCTTGTGCTTTAATAGGAAGGTATATGTTTGAATGCATTCTTCAACACCTTGGTCCCTGATACGAAATAAAAAGGAAGCAAGTCAATAAAGCCTGCAAAATAAGTGGAAATTTGGACAGTCTCAGAATTGCCCCAGAATTAGTCAAAGATCTTCATCATCACTTCAAAAGGTCACCTACCAAGTTTCATTATGATCAGACATATCTAAGGCAATGAACACAAAGAAAAAATTTCAGTAAAATCAGCCTTTCACACCCTGAAATAGACCCCGTAACTAGAACTATCTTTTTGATACGTCAAACAGCTATGGGATTGTCACCATTGGATCCGATACGATTGAAAACCCCTATGGGTCAAGTTTTAGTTTAATCAGGCACTCCAAGACAAAGTTATGGGTAAAATAACGAAAAGGGGTAGGCCGCACACTATTCCTGTGTGGCCACCCTACACCAAAACACCATTAAAGGTGGCTATTTTCACAGTCATAGGTAGTGACTTTCGAGGCCTATATCTCATTAGATTCGAGTCGGATCACGCTCAAATTTGGTGAGCGTGTTCATCTCATCGAGAAGAGCGTTTTGATAGGTGGTACGCCCCTTGTACCCCTTTTGTACCCCTTTTTAGAATTTTTTAATTCAATTAAATTGTAATTATCTTCAATTCTAAATAATTTTTGAGTGTACACCCATGTTTTAGCCCAATTCTATATAAGCTTGCAGAGCCAAATTGTAAAGGACCTTCGGTTCATTTCACATAAGGATCAATAAAACTTCAATTTCCTCTTGAACTCAAAGGTGTGTCTTGGAGAGCGAGTGGAGAGAGAAAAAAAAGGGCCGGTACCTTTCAGTACGATAACATTCTCTCTCCTCTCCCTTTTTCTCTCCACCCCTTTCTCTCTCCTCCCCTCTTTCTCTCTCTTCTTCTTTCTTTCTCTCTCCTCCTCTCTCCTCTTCTTTCTTGCTCTCTCCTCCCCTCATTCTCTCTCTTTTTCTCATCCTTATCTCTCTTTAACGCTCTTTTTCTCATCATATCTCTCTTTCTCTCTCTTCGCTTCTTATCCCTATCTCTCTTTCTCTCTCTTCTCTTCTCATCCATATCTATCTTTCTCTCTCTTCTTCTCATCTCTAATTCTCTTTCTGCTCTTTGCCTAACACAGTTGGCGAGGCCTAGCGCCAACTGCATCTTTTCTACTCTCTGTCTAACACAGTCGGTGAAACAGTGCCAGCTGCATCTTCTCTCTCTTCTCGTCTAACACAGTCGGTGAATCCTAGCGCTGACTGCATCCTCTCTCTCTTCTCGTCTAACACAATTGGTGAAGCCTACCGTCGGCTGCATCCTCTCTGCTCTTCGTCTAACACAGTAGGCGAAGCCTAGCGTCGACTGCATCCGTTCTCTCTTCTCGTCTAACATAGTCGGCAAAGCCTAGCACCGACTGCATCTTCTCTCTCTTCTTGGTTTAGCACAGCTTGACGATGCTCAGCGCCGACTGTGCTACCTCTCTCTTCTTTGTCTAACCCAGCTGGCGACGCTCAGCGCTGACTGAGACCTCTTCCTCGTCTTTGCTTAATATACCCAAGGACGCCTAGAGCCGTATGTGTTTTTCTTTCTTCCCTCATATTCTTCTTTTTCTTTCTTTCTCTTCCCACTCCTTTCTTTTCTCTTCTTCTCTTATCTTACTCTTCTTATATTTGTTTCTTTATGACATCTGTTATTTCTGTTATTCTTTCGTTTGATTAAAGAAGGGTTGAGATTAGCCTATCATGGTAGTCCTGCGTAACCGTAATGCTGTTGTGCTAGAATTACTGTGCCTGCTTTATTGCCACGACAGACTAACCATCGTGTCTAGCTAGTCAGTATCGGTATTGACATCTAATAGTAATCCTGTTGAGCCGGTCTGAGTTCCCGAGCCTATTTTACTACCACGTCAGGCTAATTACTCATCAGCTTAGTCACTGTGTTGATCTCCCCGTCTGGTCAAATTCTTCTCTCCCCCATCTTTTTTCTCTCATTCTTCTTGTCGTTTTTTTTAATGTGCATGCTTATGTACGTTCACTAAAGAGGCAAGGTGAGGTCTGTTGACCCACTTGTCTTATAATATTTTCCATATGTATGTGATTACAGAAAACAGGAGCATACAAGCCAAGGGAGGCGATTCCGAACCAGATTTATTATTGAGCGGCTTTCTTCGTGATCTAAGAGGGCGCCCACGTGAGCCAGTCTGAGTATGTCCTGAACCCACCTTAAATTCCTCTCTCATCGGTTGGTAATACCTGCCCTTATTTTCGAATGAGGTTCCCGAGAGAGCGACCTCAAACGTCTCGGGTCTCCCCAAAACCTGAGATACGTGCCGCCCAATCATCCAGATCCGGAGGGCGAGATCGAGGCACCTAACCAGCTCGGTGACTCCACTACAGATTTACCCCTTAGTCCGATCATACTTGTTTGGCTAAGTTTCTCCTTTTATTTTTTGTATTCACACATTATGGTTGCTGGGTTCTGTAATCCATTCATCCGGATCGGGGATTTTCTCATCCATGCATTCGCGAGTGTCCCCAGGAAACAAGTTCCTTTAACTTCGTTCTCAACCCTTCTTTTGAGCAAAGACCCCGAGTCTAGCTTCTAGGTCTTAACTTGGATTGGCGTGAGGAGGGACCTAAAAGTCCCTAACTCCCCATCTCCTCGCTCTAGTGGAACCTCCACCAAGGAACCTTGCATAGGCAACACACCTATTGCCCCACACAGCATGCACCCAGCCACTGGCAAGTCACTTATCGGTCGTACTGCCGAGGTCTGTTAGAACCTCTCTGCAGAAGGAAAGAAAGTTTCCATTGCTTCTGTGGGTTGCCGCAAGGCTGCCCCCCACATTCCTGCACCACCACGAGTCTCAATTCCTAGAGGCTCGACACATAGGGGTAGAGGCCCTGTGGCCTCCACCTCTCGCACACACCATAAGGCTCATGGGTCACCCACCCAAGCCACACCTCGGGGCAACTCTTATGTTACCTCTAATCCGTGTCCAGAATCAGACCTCCCAAGGCCAAATCCTACACGTGCTGCTCATATGCATCCCACCACTTGGGGTAACGCCGTCATTGTGTCAACCCGAGTACACAAGAGACGACCTCATCGTCCTCCTAATCAGCACACACAAGCATACCCTGTAAGGAGCAGGTCTCCACCTATTCTCTTACAGACACCTACTCGCAGTTCTCGGCCTCTTAAGGCCAGATCAGTTGCTCGAGCCCGGGCCGACCCCCAGGTCACCCGTGATCCTTCTTCAAGGGCCGCACACATGTCGCTGGCACAGACATCCCCTCGCCCTCAACTCAGGCGTTCTCATGAGTCAACCCTGCTCCTACTTCTTTGAGCAAGCACCTCCAGCCTTGGTACTCGAAGACTTTTCCCGAGAGTACCATCCTGAACCATCCCCGTCATTCTGGTCGTGTCTCTGAAGCCCACAAAAGAGCTCAAGGCAATGACCTGATGGAAGATCGAGTTCTTCATCCTCTCCGACCAAGATGACTCCAGTCCCTTGTCCTCATCCTTTACCGCACCTGATCGAGAAAGCTCTCTCTTGTGTAAGAAGAGCCGACTAGCCGCAGTCCCGATCGCAGTTTTGGTGTGAGGTCCATTGAAACCTCAAGGCTAAATGAGACAAGGGTCTAGCAATTCTCATCAAGCAAGTCACCGAGGTGTCAGGGTAACTAGCTCTAATGACCCTCTTTGCCTGAACCCCTTCTACCCTCTTCAGATGACAAAGCTTGAAGAAAAGCTACATGAGCCCTGCACTGTGGTTAATGTTGTAGAAAGTGACCCAGCTCCTCGTCAACCACGGTCTTAAGACCGTCGAGAATCGGTCCTCACGTGATTAGCATACAAAAGTCGAGTTCAGTCAAGGCACGCTGGCCCCCTACTGACTGATCTACCACACACGACCTGTTAAGTTCGAAACCCTCAGTTACAACTAACGCTGACCTCCATAGAAAAATAGTCAGTGTAATGGTCGTAAGCCAGCCTGGTGATGCGCAGGAGGAGTGCATGACCAAGTTTGAGGATATGGTGTGCGCAATGATGGAAAAGATTGATCGTATAGATGCCACACGTCAATCAGCTAACCGTGAGGTCAAGTCCCATCACTCTGCTGGTGCACCTCTAAGGCAGCCCCTTCTCTCTTCCTCACAGGACAATTCCACCCTTACCCTGTCTCACAGGCAGACATCGATGCAATGATGACCCATAGCTTAATGAACAGGCAAATTCCGGGGATACAAGGCGCAGCGCCTTATCAAAGGCCGTACCCTTCATATAATGACCACGTGCCATTTCCCTCAGATTACAAGACAGGGAGGTTTCCCCTATTCAATGGGACCACATCCCCGAATCAGCATATCGCCCACCTTCATGCAACATGTTGAGAAACAACAGTTGATGGGTGACTCCTTCTTCGTCAGTTTGTTGAAACCCTTGACGGCCAAGCTTTTCAATGGTATACTCGACTTCCCCTGAACTCGGTACATACATGGGAGGAAATGGAAAAACTATTCTATCAACGCTTCTATGAGGTCGAGAGAGAGGTTCAAACCATCGAACTTCTCACCTTGACTCAAGACCGTGATGAGCCCGTGGATCAGTTCATATTAAAATGGAGAAATTTGGCTGGTCGCCATCCTAATCCTATGCCCGAGAAGGAAGTAGTCCAAACTTGCGTGCGGAACATGCGACCCGAGATCGCTCTACATGTCGAGGCCTCTAATCGGACCTCCATGTCAGAAATGATATCTAAATCAGTCCTCATAGAAAGTCTATCACGCCACCACAGCGAGTCATGATAATTGTCTGTAAGCTCAACGAACAACCGGAGCAATGGTAGCTCTCAGAACAATACACGGGGTAGCAAGAAAGGAGTAATCAGTGCAGTTGTCACGATCATTGATCCAAAGAAGACTCCCTCCCAAACTTTGGACCTCTCCAAAGGGGTGGGCATGGCGAAGACAGCTCCCTAGGCAGGCAAGAAACAACAGTCGTACAACCAAGTATCCTTGCCGGCCAACCTTGATCGGGGTGATTATTTCACTAGGCATAAGAACAAGGTCTACCCCTTCGAGAATGAATGGGTCCCTGCACTATTTTGGTTATTATTGGAACATAATATGATTCAGCTTCCAGAAGCCAAGTTCCCTGAGCAAGTTGGCCTTAACACTCAGGCAAATTATTATGCTTATCATAGAAGGATCAATCATCCCACAGATGACTGCTACACACTAAAATATATTATCGAGGCCCTGATCCAGAAGGGTCAAATAAAGCTCGAAGACTTAAAGATGGCCTTCGGGGCAGCAGAAGCCTCCCATGCAGTAACCATCCAAGAAGAAGACGAAGCCTCTGATATCCTTCACGCCTTCTTCATTATAATGCTTCATGAAGGCATAATCACACCAAAGCCTGCAAGACAACCCCGATGCCTCGTTCATGTGAATGAGGATCGTTGTTGCCTGTATCACCAGATAAGAGCTCATTACCTGTGGGAATGCACCAGTTTCCATGACATATTCGTAAAGAAATTGCGGGAATGTTAGGAGTTTTACAACATTCCAGTAAGTGATCCCCAAGCCACTGCGCCAATAGTGCAAGAGGAGCACCTCCCAACACAAGACCTTCCTAATAATGATTCAGACTCTGCTGAACCCTTGACTTCCCATCCATGGATAGTCCACCACGGGTGAAGCAAACTCAAGTCCTTGAGACGATAAGCAGTTCATCAAGCTACGGTTGTTCATAAGCCTAGCAAGACGAATCGAACACCACCTCAGAAAACCCAAAGGAGACGGGCATTAAGGGCTGCTCGCTGGAGAAACAAGATGGTTCAACCGCCAGGTGAGTAGGAATTTCTCAGGCCCCTTCCCCCACTGCCAACTTTACTGTATTTCATACCTGGCACGATCCTCCCTCCTTCTCATCGAGAGGATCTCCTAGAGTCATCTTCAACTCAGAGCACGTCCAATGAGGGTGATGACGTTAAAAGCACCCCCCAACAGTCTAAGCAAGGGAAAGACTTAAAATATGCCCTGCACACATCCAATCCTGGTGATGATGTAAACAGCCACCTATATCGGTTCGATGAGGGGAATGACCTTAAAATTTCTCCATTTTCTGACCCTTCTCCTTCTTCTTCTTCTACTTCTCATCTTTCCTCTCCTATGTCTCCTGCAGGTACAACCTTGAAATGCCCAGACCTTGAGGCTCTCGACAGAGAATTCGAAGGAATCAACACAAGAAGGATACAATAGAAATGATTGAGAAATACCCTGGCACAGGCAGCTGGATTCTTAATAGTTGCTGATGCCCTGACAGCTGAAGCTAAAGCAGAGCCACCTTCTTCAAAGAAGCACAAAAAGTCGAAGCCAAAGAAACCCCAATGGCCCCCTGAGCCCGACTTTGAGTAGAGACTGAGAGAGTCGAGAGGGAAAACTTTCTATTCTCAGGAAGCTTGCCACATGGTACAAGTCTATGAAGCATCAGCCAGTACGAGGCAAACACTGCCGGCACCCATGCAAATACCGTGTGATTCATACGAGGACGCTTTTCGCATCACCATCGTTGAACCTCAATTTCCCTGCAATTTTCAAGATAAGCTATTGCAGCCTGATAGGCTTTCCACCTTTGAGATTGACCTTTCCATCCCCCCAGTTTGAGAAAGGTGCAGAAATCATGACCTACTCTAGAGCCATATTGGAAGCAGAGATGTCAGAATCATGGGTCTCTGCACTTGAAGTTGATGAAAAGACCTCTGAAGACAAAAAGGAAGAGTTGCAAGAAGCCTCAGAAGAATGGGAGGAAGGCTGTCAAGCTACTGCTGACGAGCTCAAAGAAATAAATCTAGGAGATGAGGCCGACCCTAGGCCTACTTTTATCTCGACAAATATGTCGCCAAAAGAGAAAGAAAATTTCACTACTTTCTTGCGAGAAAATCGAGACGTATTTGCTTGGCATTACCATGAGATACCTAGTCTAGACCCTCAAGTCGCGGTTCACCATCTTGGCATTGATCCGACTGTCAAGCCTGTCAAACAGAAATCGAGAAGGTTCAGGCCTGACCTCGGTATGCAGATAGACACCGAGGTGACCAAACTCAGACAAGCAGGATTCATTCGTGAAGTCAAGTACCCGAAATGGCCAGCAAATGTCTTTCCAGTCAAGAAGAGGAACAGTCAAATTAGGGTCTGCATTGACTTTCGCGACCTCAATACCTCATGTCCCAAGGATGACTTCCCGTTCCCATTCACCGAGATGCTCATCAACTCAACGACTCATTGTTAAAACTTTTCCTTCATGGATGGGTACTCCGGGTATAACGAGATACGGATGGCGCCTGAAGATGGACAAGCCACTGCGTTCTTAACTCCAAAAGGGGTCTTCTGTTACATGATGATGCCTTTTGGATTTAAGAATGCTGGTGCCACATACCAGAGAGCAATGACTGCCATCTTCAAAGACATGATGCATAAAGAGGTAGGCTGTTATGTTGATGACTTGGTAGTAAAATCCGAGGAGAAGGATGCTCACATAAAAGACCTTGAAAAGGTATTTGAGTGACTACGTCTTCATCAACTTAAAATGAACCCATTGAAATGCGCTTTCGGTGTGTGTTTAGGAAAGTTCTTGGGATTCATTGTCCGACATTGAGGGCTTGAGGTTGAGCCAGTCAAGATCAGAGCAATCTAAGAGTTGCTGTCACCAACTACACTTTGAAAATTGTGCTCCCTTCAAGGGCAGCTGACGCACATTAGCCAGTTCATTTCAAGTCTTTCAAGTAGCTGTAAACCTTTCACACACCTGTTAAAGAAGGATACCCCATTCATTTGGGATGAAGCATGTCAGGCAGCTCTTGATGACATCAAACAATATTTACTCAACCCTCTAGTGCTCTATACACCTGTGTTGGGAAAAGCCCTTATCCTATATGTGACTGCTCTGGACTAGTCACTCGGGGCATTGTTAGCACAAAACAATGACAAGGGAAAGAAACAACTTTGTATTATCTCAATCGCAGAATGCAAGGGGCTGAGAAGAATTATCCCCCTATTGAGAAGATGTGCTTGGCACTGATCTTCGCAGTACAAAAACTCCACCATTACTTGCTTGGTCATGAAGTGAAACTTATATCAAAAGCAGATCCTGTGAAATTTCTCATGACACGCCCATGCTTGTCGGGATGCCTTACTAAGTGGGCATTATTGCTGATGGAATTCGACATCACGTATGTCCCACAGAAGACCATCAAGGGCCAGGCCTTGGCTGACTTTCTTGCGGCACACCCCGTACCCACAGAATCTCTATCAAGAGACCTCCATGATGAAGAAGTATTATGTGCTGACCTTGCTCATGCGTGGGAAATGTACTTCGATAGAGCCTTCCAATCAGATCGAGGACACACCAGAGTAGTATTCCTGATTCCGAGTGGAGGAGTATTGCCACTTT
>NW_006499776.1:2471992-2489283 GCF_000471905.2 Amborella trichopoda
CCCTTATAATCGGGTTGGAGAGAGCCTTCGAACTCGACTTGGAGCAGCTCAAGATCTATGACGACTCTGAGTTGGTTATCCGACAGCTCAAAGAGATTTATGATTTGAGAAAAGACACTCTCAAGCCTTATCACGATACTGTAAAATCGTATATGGCTCAGTTTGAGGACGTATGCCTGAGTCACATCCCCAGGAGGTTAAACTCGCAGGCTGACGCACTTGCAAAACTTGGAGCTATAATTCAGTTGTCCTCATCAGGATCCACGCTTGTTTGGGTGGTAGAATGGAGACACATTGAACTATGAACCGAGGTCGACGCGGATGGCGAGAGAAGTATCTTCTCAGAGTGTCCTCCTTATCCATTTGGAGCGCTTCTATAAGCTAAGGAAGTAATTAAGATTGAACAAGAAATGGCATGGAGTCAAGGAACTAGGGTTGAAACTAAGAACCAAAGTTCTTTGACCCATATGCGTGAAAATTGAACAGGTAGAAGATTGGAGAGATCCCATCATTAGTTTCCTAAAACATGGCAGGCTCCCGTAAGATTGTGCTGAATGCAAAATCCTACATTGAATGTCTACCAAGTATACTCTCCTTGAAGGAGATGCTCTCTTCAGACGGTCTATTGACCCTCCTTCGGCAATGGGTCATGTTTTCATTCTAACTGCAACAAATTACTTTTCTAAGTGGGCTGAAGCGGTCCCCCTTAAGTAAGTTCCTGGGACAACAGTGGCTAACTTCATTCGACATCACATTATATACTGGTTTGATATATCTGACAATGGACCACATTGATCGCTTGGTCAATCAGTTTGGTTTTGAGTGGAAGTACTCGACTATGTACCACCCTCTGGCGAATGGATTAGCTGAGGCTTTCAATAAGACCCTATGCAACGTTTTACAAAATCGGTGTCATAGACAAAAAAGAACTAGCATGAGAAGCTTTCTGAAGCACTATGGACCTATCGTACTACTATGTGAAATGCTACTAATTCCACTCTTTATTCTTTGGTCTATGGAGGTGAAGCAGTTTTACCTCTTGAAATTCAAATCCCTTCACTGCGAGTCTCTATTCACCAAGGAATAACCGAAGACGATAGAGTTAAGCTTCAGTATCAAGAATTGGATGCGATTGATGAAAGGAGGCTAGCGGCTCAGCAAAACCTTGAACTTAACCAAGGGAGAATGAAGAGGGCTTTTGACAAGTCCGTCAAGGTCCTCTCATTCACCAGTGGCGATCTAGTTCTAGCTGTCAAGAGGCCTATAGTTATGCATGGCCGGTGTAAAGGGAAGTTCGAGCCTAAGTGGAAAGGTCCCTTTATAATAAAAAAGGTCTCACCAAATGGAGCCTATATACTGGCACATCCTGAGGGAGAGGAGGCAATGCCCCCTATCAATGGGCGATACCTAAAGAAGAACTATCCGTGATGCATATTCAAAGGAAAGAGACTCAACGCAAAAATAAGCGAGCCAGTCCAAACGAAGTCCAACTCTTTTTATTGCAGCAAAAACGAGTTACGAGTTACAAGTTACAAGTTAAAAAGCCCATTATTAGAGGACGCTTATGATTCTCTTGCATCTAAGGATAAGAGGATAGTTACAAACCAAAATCTGTAGTTTTTCTCTTGCTTACGAGGATAAGGGGACAGTTACATGCTAAAAGAATTGCTCTCTTAGAAGAAGAAAACCCACCAAAGAAGCACCCTCATCATGAAGAAGAAGCAAAACCACTCGGAGAGTCAGCTTCAATTCATCTGATAAGTGCCACCATACGAGGACGGTTACAGGCCAAAAGACAAAGCGAAACCACTTGGAGAAGTTAGCTTCAGTTCATCCGACGTGTATATCAAACATACTATCCAGAGATCTCATCTGATGTGTATATCAAACATACAAGGCAGAATTCATTCGACATGTGTATCAAACACACAAAGCAGGTTACTCTGGCAAGGAACTGGTCTATGATGGAGAGCATACCCTGTTCGCAGTGGATGCCCTTCCATAGAACAACATGGACTTCATTGTGTGCTGGAGGACTTGGCTTCCAACAGGTATTACAAGCCATGCCTTACCATCATTCACGACCCTTTGCCGGCCCATGAACATCGTCGTACGTAGCTCAATGCCAAGCACCGCAATTCCCGCATGTAACTTACTGCCACATGCCAGCAGCACTGTACGCGTCACGACATGCCACATGTGCTGATGAGCACCATCCGAAGCCAGCGCCGGCTGTGTCCTCCAAAGGCCAGCTCCTGCTGTGCTCCCAATTCCTAGCGTCGGCTGCCTTTCTTGAGGATTAGTGACGGCTGTGTCAGCACCGGTTATACCTCGAACTATCAATGCCGGTTGTGTCAGCGCCGACTATGCCTCTATCAGCGTCGGCTCTGTCGTGACTGTTCGCCTCTCGAGACTCCTCATTTTTAGGGTTTAAGTTCCTTCGCCTTCCCAACACTTGAACGATTTCCAAGCGCAACCGTCCACCTCTTATGACGATACACCTCCTGTGACAGTTTGTCTTCCCCTGACCTTTCGATTTCCAGTTGAAACTCCTTTTTTGCTAACGGAAAACCCTTGTGACGGTCCACCTCCCATGACCGTTCATTCCCTGACCCTTCGGTTTCTCGTCGAAACTTCTCCTACATGGCTGGAAAGCCACTGTGAGACTTTCCCTGCCTATGCCTTGGCCAAAACGTCACCCAAAACAATGCAGGGAAATCTCTGCAATGCGACCAAATCTTCAGTAACACTCACTTAAAACCATCGAAAAACTTCCCAAAACTTGCGAAAATGCTAACTGCTGCACTTCCCGCCTCTTTTACCCTCGAAGACCACGGCCGGAGTTCTCTTGCTTCCTAAAAAACCTCCTGAGCTAAACCAGAAAAATCCTACAACTCCACCTATCCCCAGCAAAAACTTCTCCTTGGCTTGATGGAACACTTGATCTCCTGTCAGAAACTTGAACCCTTGTCGGAATCTCATTGCTTGTTGGATTTTCTACCGGGAACCCTCTGCTCACCGTTAAAATGTTTTAAGTTTTTTTACCTTCGGTGAAAAAGTGAAGGAAAATGAGGTTTTACCCCCTTATATAGCTAACAAAACCCTCAAACACCCCTCACAAATGGGGAATCCTAGTCGTGTCCAAGGAAAGCCAAACGAAGATGAGTCGGGTCGGGCTTGACCAGAGGCCTGAGGCAACTCTCATCGGCGCCTAAAAAATTCCAACGAACAGGCTGGACCGGGTCAGGCTTTGACCCGAGGCCTGAGGCAACTCTCATCACCACCTGTAAAATTCCAACGAAAGGGCTAGACGGGGTCGGGCTCGAGTAATGACTCGAATATTAATCCGTACCCAGCGCCAGCTACGCTGTCGAAGATACCTAGCGCCGGCTGTGTTTCAACAACCACAATGCCGGTTGTATGCTTGGCAACTCAACGCCGACTGTGTTCAAGCACGTACCACCCTCCGCACCGGTTTTGTTTTAACAACCTACTGTCAGTTGTGTTTTTAACCTTCCAGCGCCGGCTGACTGGTTAAGAAGCAGTGTTGGTCTTCTTCAGCGCCAGTTACGTTTTCGAAGACTTAGTGCCAACTGAGTGCTCAAGCAATAATGGTTGCTGCACCTGACGTCAAATGTATCTTACACAGTTCTGGCCGAAGCTGAGTGTGTCCAATTGCTATCAGTGTGGTTGCACCATGACCCGGACCTATTGCCCCCAACAAAGTGGAACGTAGGTCGATCAAACTCAGGTCATGACTCCTCATCCCCAGTAGGAGAGTCATGCTCGTACTGCATACTATTATCCCCAGTAGAGTTAGGGTCATTCTTGCTGCTGCAACTCCCAGTGGTCTACCTCATGCTTATAAAAGACCCACATCTATCCCCTCTTCCCCAATAAGGTCAGCTTTCTTATCTAGATCCCTCATCGGTCCTACCTATCTTATCCTCAAGGAGTCAAACTTCTGCCGATAGACCTAGTCCTCGTGGAGCTTCACCTACATGGCGATCCACACAGTGGTCCTAGTTGCATGACTCTAAACTACATAACTATTGTCATCCATAGACCTATTCCTTATGGAGTTTCACCTACATGGTGTGGTCCGTGCTGTATGACCTTAAACTGCATAGCCTTGGTCTAATTGCACGACCTTAAAATGCACGGTCCAAGATGCATGACTCTAAATAGCATAACCATGATCCGTGTTGCATGACCTTAAACTGCATAGCCTTGTTCTAGATGCACAACCTTAAACTGCGCGGTCCTAGTTGCATGACTCTAAACTGCATAACCATGGTCTGTGCTACATGACCTTAAACCGTACAACCTTAGTCTAGTTGCACGACCTTAAACAGCATGGTCCTAGTTGCATGACTCTAAACTGCATAACCATGGTCCGTGCTGCATGACCCTAAACTGCACAGCGTTGGTCCGTGCTGCATGTCCTTAAACTGCACAACCTTGGTCTAGTTGCACAACCTTAAATTGCACGGTCCTAGTTGCATGACTCTAAACTGCATAACCATGGTCCAAACTCTATGACCTTAAACTATAGCAGAGGTCTAGTTGCACGACCTTAAACTACACGGTCCTAGTTGCATGACTCTAAACTGCATAGCCATGGTCCAAACTATATGACCTTAAACTGTAGCAGAAGTCTAGTTGCACGACTTTAAACTGATGGTCCTAGTTGCATGACTCTAAATTGTATAACCACAGTCTAGCTGTATGACCTTAAACCATAGTGTACGTCCTAACTGCATGACGCTAAACTACTCTGCACAGGTCCTGGAGGCATGACCATAAAACTCGCCCCCACATACGTGCACACACCTTTTACGTGCATCCTCACACACGTCTTCCCTAACCGACCTGATCGTGTGCGCACTCCACCTTCACTACCTTCCCAGTGAGTCCATTCACTTCATTATCCTCCATCATTCCCCAATGAGTCTCACCCGCACTCACAAAAATGGTAAACCATCTCGCCACCTATACTTGTCGCAAGATAGTGGGTCATCATTTTTCACCCACCTTTCATACCTCATCCATCTTTCATAGGTAGCTTCACGCCATCTCCCTAAAAGTGAGCTAAAACCACTATCATACTCACTCCATGGCCTCTACCAACTTCCATCCATCTCCATTATGGTCCAGCTGTATGACCTTAAATTGTAGTACACGTCCTGGTCGCATGACGTCAAAAGGCTTTGCACAGGTCTCGAAGGCATGACCTTAAATATGTCTTCAATAATAATAAAATAACGAGCATGGCGTATACTTTAACAAGGGAACGCTATGAGTAAAACTGACGAATGGGCATGGTCATGAAACATGAGTAAAAGAGTTTGGGGAATAAAAACCCGGGCACGGTGAAAACCTGAAAGGTCATTGTAAGTAAAAATGGAATAATAAGGATGGACATGGCCGAGAGGTCATGGGTAAAAGAGCTCGAAATAAAAAGAAATTGGTGAAAACCGTCTCTACTATGCTGCTTCCTAAGTTCAAGTGAAAATCGGCAAAGGACGCTTAGACCAATAAACAGGTTGATGCAGCGCTCACCTCAATAGGCGGCTTCAACCCTCACTCAAAAAAAAGAAAAATCCCTTGTGTTACAATACCAGGATCCAAAAATACGAGCACTAAGGAAAATATTCCGATAGCTTGAGTCTAGTTGCAAAAAGGACTTGAAAGATAGAATACTCGCCAAGACGGCACAACAAGTCTCATGAAAAAGAGTATCATTCCCAAAAGGTTACAAATGCACTCCAAGATGTCGGAGACACCTCGAGAATGATAAGTCAACCATGACTTTGGAGCGGCAATCTGATGATTGTCGTAGCTGCAAAGTAGTGGGTAGGAGTGGTTGTACCCATAGCTAGTTAGCTCGATAAACTGAGGTACCCTACTCGTCAAGGAATAACTGGTCAGTCATGACTTTGGAGCGGTAATCTGATGATTGTCATAGCTGCAAAGCAATGGGTAGGGGTGGTTGTACCCATAGCTGGTCACCTCGATAAACTGAGGTACCCTACTCGTTAAGGAATGACTGATGCACAAAGCAGACGACACCAACGTAAGGCCCTTCAGCATACCATTCATGTAATCCTCGAAATGTGGCTCAACAATAGAGGATACACACAAACCCAGATCAAATGGGAACGATGCTCTGCCATGTCAGATGGGCCTGATTTTGACTGACGAGGTCCGTACAAAATCCTCAGTTTCAGAATCACAAACAGTCCACACGAGGGTGATGACTTCCACAAGATCCCTAAAGAAAATCTCTTCTCCCCATAAAGTCTCGATGGATGGACTCGCGAACAATGCATCCCTACGTCTGAGCATCCTAGTTGCACTATTACGTGAATCTCCTTGATGTTCACGTGGTCCTATGGCTAGGAAGAAAAAAGTAATAAAGCCGGAGGAAATTTTTCGAATGTTGTCATTCTCTCTTCTCTCAAAGTGCAACATTCGGTGGGGCAAGCTGTTTGAACGCATTTTTCAACACCTTAGTCCCTGATGCGGAATAAAGATGAAGCACGTCAATAAAGCCTACAAAATAAGTGGAAATTTCGACAGTCTTAGAATTACCTTAGAATTGATCAAATATCTTCATCATCACTCCAAAAGGCTACTGCCAAGTTTCATCACGATCAAACATGTCTAAGGCAATGAACATGAAGAAATAATTTCAGTAAAATCGGCCTCTAGCACCCTGAAATGGACCCTGTAACTAGAACTATCTTTTTGGTGGACCACCGTCAATTAATCCGGTACAGTCGAAAACCTTTATGGGTCAAGTTTCGGCTCAATCGAGCACTCCAAGACGAAGTTATGGGTAAAATGCCGAAAAGGGGTAGGCCGCACACTATTCCCATATGGCCACCCTGCACTAAAGCACTACTAAAGGTGGCTGTTTTCATAGTCATGGGTAGTAACTTTAAAGGTCTATATCTCACTCGATCCGAGTCGGATCGCGCTCAAATTTGGTGAATGTGTTCATCTCATCGAGATGAGCATTTTGATAGGTAGTACGCCCCGTGACGATGCCGAGCAGGGTGAAAAACTAGAGAGAAGTTGATGATTCATGAAGGAAGTTACAGAAAATTTAGCAACTGCACGCCCCATTCCGACGGCCAAATCATAGCGCTCGCATACCCGATCGACACGAAACTAATTGCATTATGTGCGTAAGGTCCGAGGCTATCTCTGGTCTGAACTTCACATACAATGAACAATTGGATTTCACACACGGAGGCGTCAAAGCTGTTATAAATTCTAACCATCGAATTTCAAGATTCCAGCAAAAAATTCAAGACCACTAAATCCTCATCCGGACAAGAAATCGAGTTGCGTTTGTTGTAATGTGATCGTGATGGCATGCTCAATGTGATTCAACGAAGAAATCACATAGAAACATCAAGGAACGAACACAGAATCGATCCAAAGTTTTCAATATTCAAGAAAATTTCAAGTCTCATGATCATGGCTCAAAAATATGGTTCATGATTCGAAGTTAGTATCAAATCGATCACCATGCCGAGCCCCACAAGAAAACAATCATCTTTCGATCAAACAGGCATTAGAACAACCCCGGATCTGTCATGGAAGATCACGCAAGTTCTCGGGCAGCAGCCAGGACTGTTATGAAATTCCACACATTGTTAGGCAGAGGCAAAACAATCATTTTGTACCCATTTTTAGAATTTCTTTTAATTCAATTAAATTGTAATTATCTTTAATTCTAGGTAGTTTTTTTGTGTACACCCATGTTTTAGCCCAATTATATATAAGCATGCAAAGCCAAATTGTAAAGGACCTTCGGTTCATTTTACACAAGGATTAATAAAATTTTAATTTCCTCTTGAACTCCTGGGTGCGTCTTGGAGAGAGAGAGAGAGGAGACAGAAGAAAAGGGTCGGTACCCTATGATAAGGTAACTTTCTCTTCCCTCCCCTTTCTCTCCTCTCTTTTTCTCTCCTCTCCTCTTTCTCTCTCATCTTCTTTCTTTCTCTCTCCTCCCCTCTTTCTTTATCCTCTTCTTTTTTTCTCTCTCCTCTTCTCCTCTATCTTCTTCTCATCCCTATCTCTCTTTCTCTCTCTTCTCTTATCATCCATATCTCTCTTTCTCTCTCTTCTTCTCATCTCTATCTCTCTTTCTGCTCTTCATCTAACACAGTCGGCGAAGCCTAGCACTAATTGCATCTTTTCTGCTCTTTGTCGAACACAGTCGTCGAAACTCAATGCCGACCGTATCTTCTCTCTCTTCTCGCCTAACACAGTTCGTGAAGCCTAGCACTGACTGTATCCTCTCTCTCTTCTCATCTGACATAGTCGGTGAAGCCTAACACCAACTGCATCCTCTCTGCTCTTTGTCTAACACAGTTGGTGAAGCCTAACACCGATTGTATCCTCTCTCTTCTCATCTAATATAGTCAGTGAATCCTGGTGCCGATTGCATATTCTCTCTCTTCTTTATCTAGAACAGCTTGGCGACGCTCGACGCCGACTATGTTCCGTCTCTCTTCTTTGTCTAACCCAGCCGGCGACGCTCAACGCCGACTGAGTCCTTTTCCTCGTCTTTGCCTAATACAGCCAACGATGTCTAGCGTCGTCTGTGTTTTTCTCTTTGCCCTCATATTCTTCTTCTTCTTTCTTTCTCTTCCCATATTTCTTTCTTTTCTCTTCTTCTCTTATCTTACTCTTTTTATGTTTTTTTTTATGATATCTGTTATTTCTGTTATTCTTTCGTTTGCTTAAAGAGGGGTTGAGATTAGCCTATCATGGTAGTCCTGTCGTCTAGCCGTAATGTTGTTGTGTCAGAATTACTGTGCCCGCTTTATTGCCACTACAAATTAACCATCGTGTCTAGCTAGTCAGTATCGGTATTAACGTTTAATAGTAATCCTGTTAAGTCGATCTGAGTTATCGAGCCCATTTTACTATCACGTCAAGCCAATTACTCATCAGCTTAGTCACTGTGTTGATCTCCCCGCTTGGTCAAATTCTTCTCTCCCCCATCTTTCTTCTCTCATTCTTCTCTTCTTTTTTTTGAATGTGCATGCTTTTGTACGTTCACCAAAGAGGCAAAGTGAGGTCTGTTGACCCACTTGTCTTGTAATATTTTCCATATGTGTGTGATTGAAGAAAACATGAGAATACAAGCCAAGGGAGGCGATTACAAAGCAGTTTTATTACTAGGGGGCTTTCTTCATGATCTAGGAGGGCACCCATGCTAGCCAGCTCGAGTAAGTTCCAAACCCACTTTAAATTCCTCTCTCATCGGTTGGTAATACTTGCCCTTGTTTTCGATCAAGGTTCTTGACTAGTATATTCTTGAATGAAGGCCATCCAGTTAGCATGTCGCGCATTCAACTTCTTCTAAGAACTCAAATACCGGAGTGCTTCATGATCTGAGTATAGCACAAATTCCCTATGAATCAGATAGTGCCTCCAGTAGCGCAAGGCTTGTACCACCACATAAAACTCGAGGTCATAGACTGAATACTTCTTACGTGCCTCATTCAATTTCTCACTAAAGAACGCCACTAGTCACCCCTCTTGACTTAGAACTGCCCTTATGCTAGCATTTGAGGCATTAGTTTCTACCTCAAACACCATAGAAAATCTGGTAAAGCAAGTACTGGTGCTTGCATCATCTTTTGTTTAATTAGAGTGAAGCCCTTTTTAGCAGCGGGACTCCATGAAAACTTTCCAGCCGCCCTCATACAATCAGTCACTGGTGCTATTAGAGTGCTAAAATTTATGATAAATTGGCGATAAAAGGTTGCTAGGCCATGAAAGAACGCACATCAGTGAGTGAATTTAGCACTGGACACTCAACTATGGCCTTCACCTTTTTTTTGATCCACCTTAATTCCTTCAGATGAAACAACATACCCCAGAAAGATGACATTGTTCGTCATAAATGAGTATTTTTTCAAATTCACAATAAGTGATTCATTCCTTAGCACATCAAAAACTTATTCCAAGTGGTTAAGATGATCATGTGGATTAACATTAAAAACCAAGATATCATCAAAATAAACCACAACACATTTGTCAATAAAACGACGAAGTAGTTCAATCATTAAGCGCATGAATGTGATTGGTGCATTAGAAAGCTCGAATGGCATCACAAGCCCCTCATATAGTCCATCTTGAGTTTTGAATACGGTCTTCCATTCATCCCCACGACGAATCCAAATTTGATGGTACCTACTCTTTAAATCAATCTTTGAGAAAACCTTGGTTCCATTAAGCGTATCTAACATATCATCGAGCTTGGGTATGGGAAATCGGTACTTGTTTGTAATTTTGTTGACTACTCGACTATCCACGTACATCCTCTATGATCCATCTTTCTTTGGAGTAAGTAATGCAAGGACGACACATGGTGACAAGCTTTCTCGAATCAATCCCTTCTTAAGCAAATCAACAACTTGTCTGTGCAAGTCTTCATGTTCCATGGGGCTTATTCGATAATGGGTCAAATTCGGCTAGACCCAGTAACCAAGTCAATGTGATGCTGAATATTTCTCAATGGAAGAAGACCATTAGGTAATTCTTCAAGCATCAAATCTTTATATTTCTCAAGTAGAGGTTCAAGAGACCTAGGAATTGTAATCGGTGAAGAATTTGTTTTTGCGAGTAACACATAAATCACATCCATATTTTTGCTGACCCCTTTTAATTTTTGCACATTATTCTACTTTGAACCCTCATCTTTAGTGGATTTGGGTGTAGGAAGTTGCTTCATAGGGTGGAGCATGATATTAATACCATCCTTAACAAAATAATAAGTGTTTGGTCTAATTTTATGTGTCATATCATAATCTACCAAGTAATATGTGAAATGCATCCATAGGTGTTATAGCGCACCATACTTTGTCTTTATAACTAGTAACAATGGAAAAATAAACTAAACATCGAGTAAGAACTGATACCTCACCTCATTTCTTGAATCACAAAGAACTGATACCTCACCTCATTTCTTGAATCACTGGATGTGATATGGGCGTGGGTGCTTAAGTTCCTTCAATTGAAGTTTATCCACCATATTTTTAGACAAAATGTTTTCATTGCTCCCAACATCAATTAGTATTGCGCATATCTTGCCTCTTGATTTGCAAGTTGTTCGAAAAATTGTGCTGTTGCCACTTCTCTTCCTCGTTAGATCTTGGGGTTGATAGTATGGTTCGATGGACCACTAAGGCTTCACTCCCTTCATCTCCATACAATTTGTATATTATCACGAGGTGTTTTAGGTGCTTCTAGCCCTCTCCCAACACCACCTCTCCCCATATTAGGGTTTGTCCTAGTTGGAAAGTTCTGAGAGGTTTGGTTTCCATGCCCTTTAGTTGGTCTTCTAAAGGTTAAAACTTACTGCCCCTGTATTGAATTAGAGCCTCTTGTTACTAAGCTATTTCTCCCAAGGCCGAGATTGACTATTTCCTCTGCTTTGAGGACCAAAGTATAGGCATCAGACAACCTATAGACATCTTTGAAGGCCAATGCATTCTGAATGCCTTGATTTATCTCATTCAAGTAGCAACTTATTTTTTTTATCGTCATACTCCTGTAAATTTGCCTTAGATGTCAAAATATATAACTCTTCAGTATAGTCACTTACCTACTTTTCACCTTAATTGAGGTTTTGACACCTTTGGTACAACGTTCAGGCATAAATTACTGGTAAAAATTTTCGACACATCTTCGTCTTCATCGTTTCCCACAAATTAATTTTTTCCTTGCCCTATCGAAGACGATCCTGCTGCAAATCATCCCACCAAACCAATGCATGGCTAGAAAATTTTGTGGCTACTAATTTTACTTTTTTGTGATCTGCAATATCTATGTACTCTAATACTTTCACTACTTTACTTAGCCAATCAAGAAAATAATTTGCACGCAATCGACCATGGAACTCTGGAATATCAATTTTTACTCCAGGTTATCTTTCTCTTTCCAACAATCGAAGAATTTGTTCATTGAATTCGTGATTAGCCGAGGCCACCCGAGGTTGGTTAGGAACAAGATGCATACCTCTTTCATCTTTGTTGCCTTGAGTTCTAACGCCGGCCTCCGGATTCCTTCCATCCTGAAGTTGAGCGAACTTTTTTATAAGCTCATCTACTTTCTTAGCTATAGGCATGAATTGGTCTACTCTCTCTATTAGGGCTTAAGCTAATCCAATCAATACCTTTAATCCATTGAGGGGTGTCTCTTGTGAAGTCATTAGAATCCGCTCTGATACCAATTGATGTAGGGAGAGAACAAAATCAGAAACATTAATGCTAAAAACAAATAAAGGTTAAGAGAAAATACCCTCTCTCAAAGGTCTGCAATGGAATCCACCCTAAAATAATCTCTTCGCAAGACTAAATTTTATTAACTCATTAATGATGCAGCCATGCCTCAGCCGATGGTTCGTGGTTGGGCCAAGAAGAGTCGTAGGACTCAAGAGAGAAAGAAAGGGTCAATGATGTAATAAGGGGGGGTTATTAATGTTATTTTAATTTTTATTCTTTTGATAAGAATAGGGAGTACGCAGGGATAATTAGGGGAGTATTAATTTATATTGTGCTTATCTTGTATCAATTGAGTTAGTTAGCTTGGAATGTAAATAGGATAAGGTTAAATCTAAGGGAAGTTTTATCTTTTCTATAATAGGTTGGTTTTGGATAAAAATGTGGGAAGCTTTGGATAAAAACATGGGAAGCTTGGGATGGGAAGCTCTGGATAAAATGTGGGAAGCAAATCTTTTGGGACGTAAAGTTAAAGAGAGGAAAAATAGGGATGAGAGAACGTAGGGGATAGATAAAATAGGAGAGTGCGTGTAGGGGGTTTTTCTTTTGCTTATCTTTTCTTGTTTTAGTCTATTTAAAGGGAGTATCCCTTCATTGTAAATTATAATAAATGATTGAATAAAATTTGGTCTCGTGAAGAGATTATTTTGAGGTAGATTCCCTTAAAGACTCTTGAGAGAGAATTTTTGTCTCAACCTTCCTTTGTTTTTAAAGTTAATTTTTTGGTTTTATTCTCTCCTTGCATCAAAAAGGTTAAATGTAGTCCCATTCAAATGTGTTTACTTTTCAAAAATCCATCTAAAAGATAGATTTAGGATATGAAACACAACCCTAAGTCACTGTAGATACTTTATGTTTATGATATAAGATTTGTAGTTCTAAAAATAGTGTTAATTAAAATGATTTATGAAGAATTAAAATGAAATGTGATGAATACTACAAAAACAAAATTTAAGAGGGAAAATATCTCCATATCCCTTATTTTTAGGTTTCACTTCTTGATAAATCTAAGATTTCAAAGATATCTTCTAACTCCCTAGCCACTTTAAACCTATTTTTTAATCTAAACAAATGTGAGAAAGACATGTTATTTCTAAATCCAATCCTTTATCTCTCTTCACTAATATACCCCAAACTTCTCTCTTTCTCTCTCTTCTTGTATCTCTCTCACTCTCTCTCCTCCTATATTTCTTCAAACACCTCTCTCTCTCTCTTCCTAGTAACCTCTCACCTCCATGAAATCTTTTTCTCTCTAGAAGTTTGGGAAGATGGCTTTTAGAAAAGACATGTCTTTTTCGATTTGTTTGGCCTAAAACAATAGTTTTAAATTAGCTCAGGGGGTTAGAAGAAATAAAACATATATTTTTTATGCCCCAAGATATCTTTTAAGACCTTGGATCTATTGTGAAATGAAATCTAAAAATAGGGGGTATGGAGATATTTTTCTAATTTAAAACAATCTATTCTTAAATATTGAAAATCCATTTTGTTCCCGCACCATGATCGTGCTGGTCAATATTATGGACATGCAAAATTTTATATAAAAAAACCATATCTGAGATGAATGTTTAAAGGAGTTGAGATTTTAATTGGTGTGTTAGTTGATACACCAGAACCTTGTCTTTTAAGAAATGTTATTTTCTTCAAGATGCTTGTGCTATAATGGAAAATGATTAGGTGCTTGGGTAAAACATTATTCAAGAGTATTTTATGATCACAAATTATGGGATATAACATGCTCATTTGAGTGATCAACTTAAGAACATAAAGAAATTGCACAAATTATGGGATATAACATGCTCATTTGAGTGACCCACTTAAGAACATAAAAGAATCTGCACACCTGTTTCTACGTTACCCCAAGAAAATAGCATCCTAGAATTCAACAAAGACCATTTAATGGAGTTAGTCTAATTCGACAAACATCCTCTTTGTTCAATATTGAGACTTCTTTTTCTTTTAGTACGAAGAGATTTCAACTCGGAATTGTTTCCTAGGTTTATTCTATTGATTTGAAAGATGTTGCATTCCTAAAATTTGAGGTTCGAATATTTGGACTGAATCGATAATTTTTGTACCAAAAGTTTTTCAAAAGATCACTATAAATCTCTAAAAATTATTTTTCATATAAAGTGAATTAGTATCACATCGAATTATCAAATATTTATTAATTTGTTTTACTCATAAAAAAAATCAAAAATGAAAAAGTAGCAGGGATTACGCTAGCTCACTAGCATTCATTGTCCAAGTTTATTGTTAGCGTATAGATACCTATATTGATATATATCATTATGAATTCATAATGAATATATATCAATATGGATATATATCATTATGAATTCATAATGAATATATATCAATATGGATATATATATGTATGGGTATATATCTCTTAGGTATATAGGATTATGATAAGATTAGTTAGTAATTATCAATAACTGTTAGTATCTATCTAGAATTGTTACTAGCCATATATTTATACAGGTAGTCAGGCCTGATTTTTTCCTCATGCGGACGGTGGGAGAAAATCCTCTCTCAAACAACCACGGAGGGTCAACGTGCGCAACACGTTTGTTGACGTGGGCACAGGTGCTCTCCTTTGTGTGGATAGGAACCAACAATGAGAAAGATTTTACAACATGGGTGCATTTAGGTACCTACTTCGTCATTTGGGAGTTCGAGGACACACCCAGGTGTTTCGCCCTCTTAGAACAATTACGAAACCCTCCGGTTGTTTGCCAATACGGTTTGGACACGAACTCTCCTCAAACTTTAACACGTCGCCCTGTTTTCTTATGTTGAAAACTGCAATGTGAATTCGACAATACTCCTCTATAATGGTTCACTCAAACGGGGGGCTGGTTGGCAAAAGAAAGAACAAGGGGAAAAATAGTGACAAGAATCCCCTATCTGCGCCAACGTTATGCGCAAAGGCGATCAAAGCAATTAAAAAGTTAGAACCCTCTCAACTGTCGACTCAAGAAGACTTCACCCAAGTGAGTGAGGGAGATAACGTATGTATTTTTTGTGGCCCAACTCGACTGTATGGAGAGGAAGCTAAAGTGATGGTCCAAGGGTTAAAACTCTTCAGATGACTCTGAAGGGTATTGAATTGAGCGTATGACGGATAACAAGATATTATACGAAGCCACAGGTTTGCTTCGTTTATGCTCGAAGCATAGAGGGCGAAGATCACAAAGAGAGACGGACAACGTGATGAGAATGAGAGAAAGGAGAGAAAAGAGATGGGATCACGCGTTTATCGTGGCTCTAGGTTACTGTGTGAGGCAAGCAATGAGTGGAGAGAGAGAGAGGAAGAAAGAGAAGGAAGAAAGAGGAGAGAGAGTGAGCTTCAAGCATGGCCTAGCTTAAGAGAGGGAGAGGGAGAGAGAGAATGAGGTCGCATGATCAGGATGGGTTAGAGGTAGCTTCTCTTTTTGAAAGTTTTCTCTCTCCTCGCCGCTGGATCTAAGTGTTAGATGCAAAAGACAAGTGGACACAAGTTTAATACCTCGATTTCGTTAATGAATTATCCAACTTTTTTAACAATTGACCTAGACTTGTTTATATAGAGGACCCACCAAGTAGGGGTGGATGTTCAAACCTAAGCTAAATCATGATTAAAAGAATTACAATAAAAGCCTAATTTAGGGATAACCAAAATGTCCCTTAAACCTTTTATGCTAATGACAAAACCATCCCTTTCTGAGGGGCCTTTCGCCATTGCTAGATCTTGGGAGCTTTTTTGGATGCTTGTGGCAGTGGTTCAAACGATCCATCATCGTAGTCTTGATGCTTACTTGATTCTAAAGACTTTGATGTCTTTTGATCGTCTTGAGATGGAATCTTCCCGTGGGGTAAAATCTGGTTATGTTGTGAACTTTGGTTGTCAATACAATGTGATCCATGGTGCTCCAAGTCATTATTTTGATTGAAAATTAAAGAGGAGACGGTCACAATTGCTTTGCACCAAATTTTGTTTGATTTGGTTCTTGCTTGAAGTATTTTTGAATTCGAGGGGCGTCCGAAAAACGGATTCCAGTGATCGAAAAATATTGCCTTTTTCAACCTTGGAATTTACGCTATCTAACCTTAGATTGTGTGCAAAAGTTGTACCAACTTGTAGCCCTTCGTGATACGGTTGCATCGGTCCCGACTTTGCTATGATCCAGTGTACGGATCTCAAGTTATCCCTTCACAAAGTTCGATATGTCTTTCTTTCAAAACTCCAATTTCTATGGTTTTGAGCTCATCTTCTCTCTAGAAAAGCTTTGGTTCTGGGTCACGTCATGGCAAGTGCCATAGTGACTTTGAGACCTGGCTTGTGTCTAAATTTGAGCTTGTTTCGATTCCAAACAAGCGACCTGTGGTTGCTTACAGATCATAGATGTGAAAACACAGCCTCCATGATCGGGAACTGGTTTGGTGAGGTCGCACCACAATAGTGTGAAACCTACTCGTTTGTAGTAATTTGGGCATAGAATGTTCCTGAGAGGTCCGATTGAGCCCAAATTTGGTCCCTGGGAGTTTTTCGATATTCTGGATGCAATAGTAGTGGTCTAAAATTGTTTTGAAGCTATTATCATATGTATATAGTTATAAGGTCTCTTTTTGACATGATAGGAACTGGTCTTTGGAAATCGAATTTTGTCCTGACCAGCAAAACTTATCTGAATGTGATAAAACTTTGCGAGCATCCTTAGGGTATCCCAAACTACCATTTTCACCCCTTTCAAAGCCGTTCTAGTACTTTTTCCAGGGTTACCCAGTTTTAGGCTTATTTTGCAGTGTTCTCTTAGTTTGGCAGTATCTTGGGTATCGACATGACCGGGTTGTTACTAGCTCTCTTCTTATTTGTATCAGGGATGTAAATACATTAAGAATGACATATAAAGAGAGAGAGAGAGAGAGAGAGAGAGAGAGAGAGAGAGAGAGAGAGAGAGAGAGAGTAGTAGTAGTAGTAGTTAGTTAGTTAGTTAG
>NW_006499776.1:2494111-2506875 GCF_000471905.2 Amborella trichopoda
GTGATTAAAATAAAACACACTCAAATGAAGTTGAAAATTATTGAAAAAAATAGATTTTAACGAATCGATTTGTGCTTAGGGGTATTTTTAAAATTTTCTAAAAAAGATAGAAAAATATAAAAGTGAGTATCAATTATTATTTTTTAATCTTTATCATAATGTAAATAATATTAAATTAGTATTAAAAAATCGACTTGATCAACTCTTTTTTTAAAAGAAAATGAAAAAAATTTAAGTTATATACAATATAGACCATTCTTTTTGTAAACACGTAGTAAATGACATATTGGTTAATAGATCTAAATAGTATATGGTGCATTCGTTAGTGGGTTTAATAACAAATTATTTCTTTATAATAACTTGTAAGTTTTATTCATGTGGGCAAGTAAATTTTTTGAACTTCTTTCAAGTTCGATTCATGTGGGCAAGTAAAGTTTTTGAACTTCTTACCAAAACCACAATGTTTAAAAAGAAAGAAAACCGCAGATGGCGGGATTCAACACTAACTAATACACCATTCTAAAATATTTGATATAAATGTGAAGTAGTATTCTATTTAAACTTTAAGAAATCAGTTGATCACCAAAACCGAATCTAACCGGCGGGTTAGCGGTTAGATCAGCCGGTTTTGCGAACACTGTTTCGGACTTTACCAATGCTACTCGAACACAACCAACTTATTCAGCCTCACTGTGTGGGCGAGGGCAATGTTCCCCAAGTTGTACTTACAGTGTGGGGTATATAATTTTTTTTAAAAAAAACCAAAAAATTTATAAAATGGAAAACTTTATATAAGCTTGCAACCTTAATTGTATAATTAAAGATGCACCTCAAAAATCCGTTAGAAAAGGTTGTTTTAATGTTGAAAAACCTTCTATCTGATCATCTCGACAACGAGATGCATGAATATGAAACAAGAAAAAAAAAGATTTTGATTCCGAGAAATAATACATCTTGCAACATATTATTTACATCGCCAACTTTCAAGAGTTTCATATGTTTATAGATCTACTTGATTTTAACACTTTTCGGAGTTTATAAGTTTAAGATTATGGATAAAAATAGATTTTTAGATAATCCAAAGAATTTTTTAAACGAAAATTACATTTTATGATAAAATTTGGAGGTGCGCCTGAATTGGATTGCTTAATGTTGCAACTTTATACAAACCTCACCCTCTATAAAAATATACGGGAATATTTATAAAGTTTTATAGATGATTTGGATGTTTTTTATGGGATTGTACATGGAGACCACAATCATTCTTACTCATTAGATGTCAAATTGGATGGCTTGGGATGAGTCACAAAGTCTGAGATTTTTGTATTTTGAACTTTGTGTCAATTCAATGATACTCTTACAATTACCCATTTAGAAATTTAAGGGACAATAATGATTGTGACCTCCATGTACAAAAGATAAATGATCACTTTATAGACAATCCTGTTTTTTATTGGCAAGTATTTTTTCACACAATCACTTTTTTTTTATTTACTTTTTTAAAATTCTTTTAATGTCCTTAACTATTAATCAATTGTTCTAGAAATATTTTTCCTTTACTTTTTAAAGATTAGTTGGACTATGTGAGCTTTTTTATTTTATTTTATTTTATTTTTATTTTTTTGCTTTCATTATAATTTTATGTTTTTGGGTTTCGGGCCCTATACAATACTCAGCGTGAGTCACTCAGACCTGACCAAAAAAACTTACCGCAGGCATAGTTAGCAAATCGCCGTTTAATCAGGGATTTTTTCAAAAATTTGACATTTTTATGAAAACAGTTTTAAACGGCGACTTTTTGAAAAGGTCGGCAAAAAATCATGTCATTTTCATAAACCCGTTTAAAATGCGTGTTTTTTAATAATACAATTTAAATCAGGGAAACAAATCGTATCCTTTTTTTACCTATATTTTTTTTTGAAAAATATTTTTTTTTCCTATTTTGTCTATTGCATCCATTGCTACTTTCATGCTTTTAAAAAAAAAAAATTACTTAAAACTGAAATAGAAACTTTTATCCCCACTGTGATCTTCAAAGCCAGAGTTGCAGATTGATGGTATGATTTTTTTTTTAAACTTAATCAAATATATGCAAATTTCAGTTGTCTTTCTGGAAAATCATTGTGTAAATGAAATACTGTTTATAGCAAATCATTTTGTAGAGTACATCATCGTGTAAAGAAATCATACACATGCAGATTGTTGTGATTATTTTGTGATAATTGTTTTTATGAAAATACTGTTAATGGTACAAATTAAAGCTCAAAGCATAATTTTTTACCGATGAATGAGAAGCAAAGAGTGTGACTATAGGACCAAGTAATCAATATTTTGTTTTTGATTGTGCAAACTGTAAACTTAATGGAGCGATCAATTGTACATATAGGATTAGATCCCCAAATTTAATCCTTCAACTTTGTTTCCTCAAGAAAATGAAAAGCTCTCTTCAAACTATCCCAAATCAGAGAGAGAAGCCCTCTTCAAACTATCCCAAATCAGCATTCCATCTTCCTAAATCAGCATCCCATCTTCCTTTTCTCTCTGTAAAAATTAGTTAGGGCCTCTTCCATTAGGGTTCTTCCTTCTCTCTCTCTCTAAAAATCAGTTAGGGTCCCTTCCATTAGGGTTTGTGAAAACCATTTCTTCTTCCTTCTTCACTTTATAACCCCTAATGGCTATGAGCTGAGCCCTATTTTCTTCTCTTCCTTCTTCCTTTTTCTCTCTTCTCTATTCTTCTCTTCTTCTCTTCTTCCTTATTCCTTCATCGTTCTTCCTTCTTCTCCCTTTACACAGTAAACACAGATGTAAAACCCAAATTTCTACGAACTTCTTTTCAACTAAAGAAATTTATAAAACTTTAACCATAGTTATGGAGTGACCATAGTCACCACACCATAGTTAAATACTTGTAATGAGAAAACAAAAATTGTATATTTATTTTTTGGTACCTGCTAAGTAGGAGTTATGTTTAAGTATTTAATGAATAAATTTATAATATATTTGTCACCATACCATATTTAAAGTATTTTAATGATAAATTTATATACTAAGTAGGTGTGATGTTTCTTAAAGTATTTAATGGGTAAATTTACATGGTACTTTTTTTGGTACATACTAATTAATTATATATTTAATATTGGATGATTGGATGAGAGTCATGAGATATCTAAATTAATTGGCTTAGTTATATTAGTCTAGTAAAGTTTTTATAGATGAATTAACAATTGATGGCTTTGACATAATTTTTACTTTTTAGAATTTCAAAATTTCTAATATTATAAATTTATCCTATTTTTTGACTCCAAATTTTTGAGCCTAATCTATTATATTAGCGATATCTTTATATGAAGTATGTTTGTCGATCCGTATTTTTTATTCGATTTTTGCATCTGATTTTTTAAAATAAAAAAATTTGTTTCCGATTTTATGGTGAGCAGATTTATTGATAGTTTCCGACTTGCTAACTATGGTCTCAAGTGAGGGCTGAGTACATGGCCCTGGCCCTAACTCTCATGTAGACTAACAATGTCACGAAAGACAATAATATTATTTCTGAAAAAACTTATGTACATTAAGGATGTGGGCAAGAACTTCCCATTTGTTGGATTTTATCCATTTGTAGGGATGGATGTAGTAATTCCACTAGGAAACTACTTATGCCAAGCTAAGTCCAGTTGACCACGCAAGTGGCCAAAAATGGATAGGATCTAAGGCTTTCTGTGGTTGTAAGTTAAAACTTATAATATTCATGTAAAATTACCATGCCAAGCTAAGTCTAGTTGACCATGCAAGTGGCCAAAAATGGATAGCATCCAAGGGCTTCCGAAGTTCTAAGTTATAACTTCTAATGTTCATGCAAAATTACTAAAAAGCAATAATGAGAGAAATCAGTCTGCATGAAATTGACTTGAGGAAGTTACTCTCCTTAGCCAAGACGTATAACTTGGCCGAGTCTTGAGGACTGTCACAACAAGCCCGGCCTAAGCCGAGGCAGCCTAGCTCAAGCCCAGCCTAGTTTGGCCCTCACTAGGCCGGGTCATCTAAAGTCAAATAAATTAAAAAAAAAAAAATTATTAAAAAAAGAGCACTGAGCCAGCTAGGTCCTATTAGGCCGGCACTTCCCATGCCTGTCCCACTCTTAGAGTGGTGATTTGCTCAACCCTCAAACCACCTTAGGTCTACCCTTTTCTCGCCCAAGAGACTCAGCTGAGTCACGTATAGGACTAAAACTCCCTCAATAAGATGATATAAAATGAAAAAAATAATTTAAAAAATAAGATAAATATAATATGAGCAAAATAAAACAAAAAATGCAACCTTAAAAATCTCAAATAGCAAAAGAAAGTATTGAGGGCATTTTAAAAATTTCAATGAAAATTTAAAATCTAAAAATAGGGATTTATGGAACACTTACCCACAAGTTTTTTTCAAAAACATATAAATCATACAGGCAAAAATGATATATTAATCATACATTTTTTATGATTTTAATAATGTTTTAATATCCCCAAATTGTACACACAACTGGGTTTATAGGCGAGGCCGAGTCCCGTTATACTGAGAAAAACTATTAGCATCTCAAAATTTTATTTGATTTTAAAGACTCCATTGGAGGATAGATAATATAACTTATCATTAGTTGATATTTTACTACTAAGAAAAAGGCGCATTATCCATCAAATAAAAGTTGAGAGTCACTTTCCCCCCATGTAATCCAACGAGGAAGGCAGAATGGTGTGTGGGTAACGTTTATTATAGCATGGTGTACTTCCCGTCAACATTAATTCTTTTACCTTTTTTAAAGTTAACTTGATGCACTAAACTGTCGCAACATTGATTTCGAGGGTGTTGAGTCTTAGAACTATAATAATAAATGAAAGGGCCATGAATTTCTGATTTTGACTTTCTTGAAACTATCACAGTAATGAAAATAAATTTATTCTTTCTCAAATTACTCACTACAACCCCCTATTACCATTTAAGCATCTACCACTTATTGTTCTACATGATGGGAAGAGACCCATGTAGCATGAACAGTTGTGTCCGAGGTTTTTGTGTTGATGGATGCAATAATGATGTGTCAGACATACCTAATGCCTAACAAACCTAGATAGTTTGTGCTTTTTTATATTTTTTTTATTTTTTTATTGTAAACATATCTTTCTATGTAACATGGGGAATTTCACAATTTATATTTTTGTTACCATCACGTAGGTTACTGAGCTGGCCGATAGCCTCTTCATTGAGTGCTCTTTCAATCACGTGGTGGGTGATGGGACCTCCTTCTGGAACTTCTTGAACTCCTGGTCTGAGCTCTCCAGATATATCAATGACAAGGGCGAAGCCCATACCTTATCTCCACCGCCTGCCATTGAGTGGCTGTACCTTGCGACCAACCACCTGGTGTGCCTCAACCCTCCAATTGACAGTTTGCCCTTGCCTCCAAAGCCCTCCCCCTCACCTTTTTACGATCGACTCTTCTATTTCCCAGCCCACTCAATATCCCACCTCAAAGACAAGGCTAACTCGCAAAATCTCGAGGTTTTCCAAGCCCTCTATGCCCATGTTTGGCGTGCCATCACTCGTGCCTGTGATCTTTCAGGAGAACAAGAGACATGGTGCGCTCTGCCGGTGTCATATCGTTCAAGGGTGGTCCCACCCCTATCTCCCTACTTCTTTGGCAATGCCATCAGATTGATTTTCTTGCGGACAACATCAGGAGAGCTTCTGGGTAGAGACCTTGGCTGGGGGGCTAACCTCATTCAAGATGCCATAGCAAAGCAGACTAATGAAGAAATATGCTCATGGTTGGAGGCCAATGCAAAGGCTCCAACCCTCTATGATTCTATGGGGTTCACGACATCTCCAGGTGTGGTGATGGGGAATTCGCCAAGGTTTGATGTGTATGGAAATGACTTCGGCTGGGGGCTGCCGCTGGGTGTGCACGTGGGATATGATAGCAGGTTTGATGGCAATTTTTTTGCTTTCCCAGCCAGAGAGGGCAGAGGGAGCACCGAGCTGCATTTTTACATGAATCAAAATGTTATGGCTGCACTCGAGAGATACAAGGAGTTCATGGAGGCAGTGGAAGATAAGGCCGATTGATTTATTTGTAAGTGCAAAAAAGAGAGAAATAGAAGTCTGGATTAAATGGTCTGTCTGGATTAAATGGTCTGTTTGACAAAACAGAATCTAAATATTTCAATTTTAGGAAATGAATAAAGGTATTGGTTGCTTTTTCATATATCTGAATTACATATAATCTTTGTGTGCCGTTTTTTGTGCATGTTTCGCTATCCACCTCTATTTTAGAACTTTTTTTTTTTTAGATATGAAATATTTAATTGTGTAGCAGAGTGCATATACAAACATGGCCTCAGAATTTCTCCAGGCAAAACGGCAAGTGCAAGAATTACAAAAGTAAGCCCGAGACATCACTCTTAGGGTTTGACCCCAAGTAAACCTCAAATTCCCGTATATAACATAAGTATTCTCTCTATGAACAAATTCATCTCTCTCTCTTTCTACAAATCCAATGGAAAAAGTGGCACACTGCTGCTTTCTTCACCCACATGGTAAGCAAAAACCCAGAAGAGGTTGTTCAAACATGGGGTCTTCAACACGCAAATCATCTTTTGTTTTAGACTCATTAACTTCTCGACTTGTTAACGGGCTTCTCTAGTTAAGCTCAGCAAGATGGAGAGTCCGGGTGAAGAAAGTAATGGAAATTAGGGATGCGTTTTTCTTTAATGGAGAAATTAGGGGATCCTGTTACTTTCAAGCATTAATAACAGCATAATAAAGATCCCATTAGAGCTCAAAAGCCAGACTATTTCCTTTATATTGCGAAGCATTAGCAAAATACAACTCCCATTAAAGCTCACCATCATCAGATTTTGGTTAAACTGAGCCCAAATCGCTCTGGAAAATGAAAATTACCAGAAACCTCTCCAGACTCCTCCATCTCTAGTATACCAAGCTCTACAACATGGCTTTAGCTTCTTCAGATCTCATCTTACTTCAGAAAACTGCCCTACGATACTTCGAATTGGGGGACAATTGCCTGCAAAACTTAAACTGCCGTTAAAGAAAAGGCTAAGGTTGCTAAGGCCCTTCTAACTAAGTGAAGGTTTTATCTATCTTTGCAATTTTATCTTGGCAAAACCGAAACCTCCATTAAAGTAGAGGTTAAGGTTACATCTGTCTCTGCAATTTCATCTCTCTCTACAATTTTGTTACATCTGCCTCTGCAATTTCATCTCTCTCTACAATTTTCATCTCTCTTTGCATTGTCGAAAGTTAAAACCTAGCCTAGCCATTTTGAAAGACTATATTTTTACAATCTCTAAATTTATGCAACTTTTTCTCAATATTTGATGCCATTTCCTAGCTCTAATTTCACAATTTTCTATGCAATATGTGGTCATTTCTTAGTTCTAATCTCACTGGTTTTCAACTTTATGCAACTTCTCATCTATAATTGAACCATTTTCTATACCTAATTTGGCAAGAGTCTACAATTTATTCTCTGCAATTGAAGTCGTTTGGTAAGCTTATGTTCATTTTTCCAGTAAAAGGTCTAATCTTAACCATAATTTGACGATCTTCTTCAATTTATGCTCTTCGTAAGTGTGATTTCAAGGAAATCTTGTGTTTCTTCTCTGCAAATTAAGAGCTCAGGTAAGGAATATTGCCCTTGTTTTTAGGGCAAAAAAAAACCAACTTGGCATTAGGGGTACCTGCTTATCTAGAGAGAAAAACAATATTTTGGGTTGAGAGAGAGAGAGAGAGAGGAATTGCACGGTAGGTATTAGAGAGAATGCATGTTCAGACTCTATCACAAGATGTTGCCCTTTCAGAGCGAAATTATAGTGAGAAAGATGGAGAGTCGTGCAATACTGCCCCTTATTTCTATTTATAAAATGCAATCAAATATGGACAAAAACAATACATACCAGTATAATATATAATTCATATTTGGCAATGGCTTTATTCAGATTTTCATAATTTTGAATATACAGATTCTATTTTATCAAATAGAGCCTTAAGGATTCATATTTCAACTATCTTTAGAAATATTTTTTTATGGAGATGTCACATTTCGGGTGTTACGATTGAAATTTTAGGACAGAAAAGTATTTCTTTGAGAAATTACTTTCCTCATTTCAAGCCAAAACCATAGAAATTTATATCCTTGCTTTTACCCTAAAAAATTAATTTCCAGCCAAATTTCCCCACTACGGAGATGCCAATTTATAAAATACAATAAATTCCGCCAAAACAAACCTATGAATTAAATAGATAAACTACCTCAAATTTTAAGTTCTATCGAAAGTATCTTAAAATTTTAGAGAGAAATCATATATAATTTTAGAGATAAATTTTCAAAACTTTTTTATAGAGAGAAACTATGTCAAATTTTAGCTTTTAGAGAAAAAAGTATCTTAAAATTTTAGAGAGAAAAACTATATCAGAATTTAAAGAGGGAAAGTATATATAAATTTTTAGAGAGAGAAACTATCTCAAATTTAATAAAAAATGAGAATGATCAATAAAAGCATCTAGGGCTTACAAGCTTCAAAGACACAAGAAAGTGTCCATTACAAAATGCCTTATCCGCCTTTTATTGATCAAATCCCCTTTCCCATCGGATATCAAAAAGGAAGGTTGTCAATCTTCAATGGCACAGGCTCGCCTCAGCAGCATGTGGCTCATTTCATGTCAGCATGTCAGGAATTGGTCTAAGACTCCAGACTACTTCTTCGGCAGTTTGTGGAAACTTTGATTGGACCCGCCTTTAAGTGGTACGCACGTTTGCCCCCAAACTCATTCCTTGGAAGAGATGGAGCAGTTGTTTTACAAGCCCTTTTATGAAGCAGAACTAAATGTTCAAACAATAGAACTTCTCACAATGACTCAGGTGATGAATGAGTTAGTGGACGAGTACATCCAGAGATGGAGGGACCTTGCCATGTGCTAGATCAATCCCATGACTGAGATTGCTGCTGTACAAACGTGCATAAGGAACATGAAGAAAGAAATTTCCTTACATGTCGAAACTACTAATCCCACCACTTTCTCCGACATGATCACAAAGACAACCAAAATCGAAAGCTTGTTAAGGCACAAGAGGGAAATCAAGCTCAGACCTCAGGGGGAGGTCAAACTCATAATCCTGTCAGCAACAGATCAAACCCCCGTGTTAGCAAACAAAGAAACCCAGTCAGCACAGCAGTCACTGCCAAATATTAGATACCTCTCGAGGGTTATCACCCAGGAGTTAAGGGGAGCCTCAACAGTAGCCACCTCAAACACAAAATTACAATAGGGTACCCCAGCCACAAAGCTACTATTGGACCAACCAACCAGTTCGAGCAGTGTAACAATCCTAAACTTTTTTTAAAAAAAATAAAATAAAAAATAAATAAATAAAAAACTCTTTATAGTATGATGGTCCATATAGGCATTATGGTCCTTAGGGACCATCACTACTTGTATATCTCTTTACCCTTCACTTTTCTTACCTTCTGCCATGTCCTTTAGTGGACGTAGGTTGTAAACATTAGATGTTTACTATTAATGCTACACCTCATGTATGAGGTGGAGGTGCTTTAAAGAAATTAAATAGGACGAAAGGTACGACGTCCCCTAACAACTCCTTTCTCGCTCTCTCTCTTACAAACACTGCAAGCTCCTCTCTCTAGCCGAATTTTTATCGGAAGCTCCCTCTCAAATATTTTAGGTAAGTGACTTCATTATCTTGAAAAATAATCCGTTCTTTTTAAAAATGAAATAAAATAATTACTTCTGCTTATTATCATGAATTTTTGACGCAATAAATTTTATGCCCAAATGACCTCATTATTTTGAAAAATAATCTCTTAATAAAAGTGTGATATTTTATCTATGTTAGAAATTTTAAATGCTGTAAATTCTTAGAAATAAATTTATTTATTTTTCTTGTCTATTGTTAGAAAATTTTAGATACTGTAAAATTATTAGAAATAAATGTGATATTTCTTCTTTTAGTAAAATTGTGAGATTTCATTCTACTGTTTTTTAATATTTAGACATTGTAAAATTCATGTGCAAATGACTGCCTTGTTATTTGAGAACTGATATTTTTGCATTTGATTATAGCATTGTTTGTGAAATGTTTATTTGCGATTTGACATCCCATAAATTGTGATAATTCCGTATTTTTGAATTTCTATAAGAGTTTTTCTATACATATTAGATTGGCAATTATGCTAAAATGTTTTTACGAACTGCTACCTTTCTAAATTCGAGCCCAAAATATTTGACTGATTATTTTTGAAATGTTATTGAAAGTGACTGTTATGAATGGTTTCAGTGAAATTCATATTAATAATTTTAGTGATATGTTGAGTACATGATATTGCTGCTTTCGAATGTTTAAAGAGATTTAGAAATACTTTAAGTATGCAACTGGACTCATCCGGTTCGCCGGTGAGGTATAAGTGGACCTATCCGGTACGCCGATAGGGATTAAGTTGACTCATCCGATACGCCGGTGAGGTATAAGTGGACCTGCAGGGATTAAGTGGACCTATCTGAGATGCCGATAGGGATTAAGTGGACCCATCAGGATACTGATGGGGTATATAGGTGACCTACTTGGGACGCCAGTAGGGTAATTTCTGAAATCCTTTGAATTTGCACTGCCGTTAAAATATTATATGCATTTCAATTATTCAGATTATACTTAATTATGCATTTTTGAAAGGGAAACTGTTAATGCATTTCTGTTAATAGATATCCTTTTTGAAAATATTGATATCTTTCAACCATAATTATTTTTAGGATTATGATGATCACTTACTGAGTAGCCAAACTCATCAAACTATGGTAAACTTTTATTTTTCAGGATAACTGCAATTTCATTTGGAGTACTCGTCAGGATCAACTCTGGAAGATATTGTAGTTATGCTTAAACTTTTTTTTGTTACTTTGTAAGAATTCGCCATTGTAAATTTGTCCTAAAAAAAGATGTATATATGTTTTGATTGTCACATCTCAGGAATATCAGTATTGTAAATTCTTGGCGCATGACAATTATGGTATCAGAGCAATAGATAATAAAATAATAATAATTATTATTATAAATTATTATCTATTGGCAAACGTCCATAATGTCTTCCATGTATCATCTCTACGAAAATATCAGCCCGACCCATCCCATATCTTGAAATATGAACCTTTACCCATCAGGAAGGACCTATCCTTCATTGAGCAGCTAATTTTGATACTGGATAGAAAGGTACAAGTGTTACGCAATAATAGGATTCCTTTGGTCTGTATATTGTGGCAGTACCATTCAAGAGAGAAGTCGACTTGGGAACGTGAAGACGATATCAGAGAAAATATTCCTTTCTTTTTCAGTAATCAGGTACACAAATTTAGAGGACTAAATTTCTTTAAGGGGAGAAGAATGTAACAATCCTAAACTTTCAAAAAAAAATAAAAATAAATAAATAAATAAACAAAAAACTCTTTATAGTATGATGGTCCATATAGGCATTATGGTCCTTAGGGACCATCACTACTTGTATATCTTTTTACCCTTCACTTTTCTTACCTTCTGCCACATCCTTTAGTGGACGTGGGTTGTAAACATTAGAGGTTTACTATTAATGCTACACCTCATGTATGAGGTGGAGGTGTTTTAAAGAAATTAAATAGGACAAAAGGTAAGACGTCGCCTAACAACTCCTTTCTCGCTCTCCCTCTTACAAATACAGTGAGCTCCTCTCTCTAGCCGAATTTTTATCGGAAGCTCCCTCTCAAATATTTTAGGTAAGTGACTTCATTATCTTGAAAAATAATCCGTTCTTGTTAAAAGTGAAATGTAATAATTACTTCTGCTTATTATCATGAATTTTAGGCACGATAAATTTTATGCGCAAGCGACCTCATTATTTTTTAAAATAATCTTTTAATAAAAGTGTAATATTTTATCTATGTTAGAAATTTTAAATGCTGTAAATTCTTAGAAATAAATTTATTTATTTTTCTTGTCTATTGTTAGAAAATTTTAGATTTTGTAAAATTATTAGAAATAAATGTGATATTTCTTCTTTTAGTAAAATTGTGAGATTTCATTTTACTATTTTTGAATATTTAGACATTGTAAAATTCATGTGCAAATGACTGCCTTATTATTTGAGAACTGATATTTTTGCATTTGATTATAGCATTGTCTGTGAAATGTTTATTTGCGATTTGACATCCCATAAATTGTGATAATTCTGTATTTTTGAATTTCTATAAGAGTTTTTCTATACATATTAGATTGGCAATTATGCTAAAATATTTTTACGAATTATGCTAAAATGTTTTTACGAACTGCTAGCTTTCTAAATTCGAGGTCAAAATATTTGACTGATTATTTTTGAATTGTTATTGAAAGTGACTGTTATGAATGGTTTCAGTGAAATTCATATTAATAATTTTAGTGATATGTTGAGAAGATGATATTGTTGCTTTTGAATGTTTAAAGAGATTTAAAAATACTTTAAGTATGCAACTGGACTTATCCGGTTTGCCGGTGAGGTATAAGTGGACGTATCCGGTACATCGGTAGGGATTAAGTGGACTCATCCGGTACGTTATAAGTGGACCTGCAAGGATTAAGTGGACCTATCTGGGACCCCGATAGAGATTAAGTGGACCCATCAGGACGCTGATGGGGTATATAGGTGACCTACTTGGGACGCTAGTAGGGTAATTTGTAGAAATCCTTT
>NW_006499776.1:2506895-2532049 GCF_000471905.2 Amborella trichopoda
TTTTGAAAGTCGAAACTTGTTAATGCATTTCTGTTAATAGATCTCCTTTTTGTAAAATATTGATATCTTTCAACCATGATTATTTTTAAGATTATGATGATCACTTATTGAGTAGCCAAACTCATCAAACTATGGTAAACTTTTATTTTTCAGGATAACTGCAATTTCATTTGGAGTACTTGTCAAGATCAACTCTGGAAGATATTGTAGTTGTGCCTAAACTTTCTTTTGTTACTTTGTAAGAATTCGCCATTGTAAATTTGTCCTAAAAAGAGATATATATATATTTTGACTGTCACATCTAAGGAATATCAGTATTGTAAATTCTTGGGGCGTAACAAGCGGATACTGAACCAGGCATACAACTTCAACAAGGCATGGGTGCTGACTCTCTTGCGAATGTTGATTGAACAAGGCATGGTGGTTCTTCCTATCATTAGAAGTCTAGAACAGGCAGGACTCATCAATCACACCAACTATTGTGGCTATCACTGAATGTTAGGCCACCTCGTGCAAGACTGTGTTCAGCTCAAAGAGCACATTGAAGCCTTAATTCGAAAGGGGCAAATCAACTTGGATAGCCTCAAGATGGCTTTCGCAGCTCCGAAATCTTCACATATGGTCACAGTCTAAGAAGAACCGACCGACAGAGCCCCTACAACTGAACTATCTCCTCACATGTTCCCCATCCTCTTTGATGTAATGATGCAACATAGGATGATCATGCCTTGTGCACCCAAGAAGTTGAAGAAGGTTGTGGAAAAAGATCAAATCTTGTGGTACCAATATCATCAACTGAAGGTCCACGACTTGTGTCAGTGTTTCAGATTCCGATCTATTTTGGAGAGGTATATACAAAATGGTGAGATAGTCATAACACATCATCTCCACCTCTAAAGGAAACTCATGAAGTCAAAGCTCCACAATAGGAGAAGTTCGAGCAGGCTCAAAACCCCACTCCTAGTGCTTTGGAAGCAGTTGCTCTTCACAGACCTACAGGAAAGCTCAGACCAAGGGAAGTATACCATGGTCGTGGCAAGATGAAAGGCCTCAAGAGAGAGGTTGTTCACCAAGAAAATGCATTACCCACACCTTGAGCTCAAGAGCCCCGGCCACCCAAGAAAAGAGAGGAAAATAAAAAGGTCTCACGAGCACAATGCACAAGTTTAAACACCCTCAGCACCTGATCAAAGCGGTACTCCTTCCCCCTCTTCCTACTCCGTACGACTTCGTCCCAAGGCAAGATATTTTTGCTAAGGGCGGTTAATACATGACTGTGAAAACGATCCAGGATACATCCTATAAGGGTAAGGACACAAACAAACCCCCCCCCCCCTTGCAGTCTGATAAAGGTCAAAACTAAAAAATAAAAAGATAGGCACAAAGCATAAACAAGGGAAGCAACCCATCAAGCGAAGAAGACTTAAGAGGCAGAGAAGAAGAATCATTCCATACATGTGTCGAAAAGTTACAAAAACTTGAACGGATTTGAAAATCTGCAAATGGAAAGGGAGTGAAAATGAAAAAAAGTGAGGAGCTCATGAACACCTAAAAAGGGTCGAGAGCTTCGAGAATCTGCGCCTTTAGCTCCTCCGTGCGCCCTAGCGAAACCTGCTTCTGCTCTTTAAGATCATAAATGGTTTGAGCAAGTTCATTTTCCAAATCATTGACCGCCGCCATCTTTGAATTAGGCCGCTCCAATTGCTGAGACTTTTGGTGTATCTCCGCTTGCCATTGGCTCTGTCGAGTCTTCACTTGGGCCGTGCAAACTTACAGCATCGGTATTTCATCTTCCACATCATGGATCTCGTTAGAGAGACCTGCATCTTCCTCTACGAGACGAGCTTGACAAGAAGTAAGCAGGGCCTTCGCCATCTCATGATCCTTCATGAGAGCCTGCTGGCTAGCTAAGTTTTCCTCTAAAGTAGCCAAGCATGGATCATAAGATGGCTGCACTTCAGTCTCACACTGGAGAGCTTTAGTGCCCCAATCCTCGATGCTTCACAACAACCCCTCGAGCCGGTTAAAGATCTCCTTATCATAGTATACAACCTTTAGACTAGCTACACAAGCTTTGATAGCTTCCACCTCTAGCTTGAGGCTGGGAAGGGCACACTCCTCTATCCCTTGGAGGCCTGAACGCAGCATACGCCTCATTAGGAGTGCCTTAGCATTCGGGGTTGATGGAGAATGAACTAAGGAATCGACTGCATCAAGAGGAGGAACTTCAAGGATATGATCCTTAACAATAATATCCCAAGATTCACTAGGGGCAGCAAGAGTCTTAGATGAGGGTTCTTCAGCATGCACCTCTGGGGTTGGCACCTCTGAAGCCGGTGCCACTACCAACCCGAAGAAGGGACTTCCAAGCGAGGTTCCATTTCTTGCTCCACTTTTGGGACAGTCTGGGCAGGCGCTTTTGGGGCTGACGTTTCCGCACTAGAGGCCTCATCCGCAGCCTCAACATCCCCCTCTTCTGCAAAAGTGCACAGGAAGGCTCCTAGGCTCAAGGATGGACGAGCAGGAGATCCAATAGGGCTTGCGACAAGAGGCATCATTGCCTCCACTATTGAAGAAGGAACCTTCACTGGCTCACAAAAAAAAACAAAAGGAGGTGAGGCTTAGCACCTCAAGCTGAGTCACGATTGCCTCTGGCTCTACTGTCTGAGTCGGAGATGATGCTACAAGAGGCGTCGCTGCTTCCACCATCACAGACGCCCTTGCTAGATCACTGCTCAAAACAAAGATGGTCGGGCCTAACACTTTAAGCCAAGCCGCGGTAGTCTCTGTCTCTAATCTCGGAGCCGAGGATGATGTTACAGGAGGTGGAGTCGAAGTTGTAGATGCCTTTCCCCTCAAAGGTTTTATAGGTGGAGGTGATGGAAACACGCTGGGGGTTGATAGACCTCTCCCACTCGCACGAGCACCTCCTATCGGAGCCGCACAGATGCGATCGGGACCTCTTGTCCCCTTTCTCTTTCTTCTCCCCTTCGAAGGCTCACTCCTCAACTCTTCAGTGGCTGGAGCCTTCTACCAAATCTAAACATGGTAGATGGGGTAGAATGTGGCCCACTTCCTATCAAGGTGTTCAGGTCCTGGACAAGCCTTATTTCATGACTTGGGACCGCACCTCCCTTGGTCCACCGGAAGATGGAATGGAGATCATCGAACAAAGATTTTGTCTCACCCTCAAGAGACAAATATTCCATGCCAACATCGTCTTTGTTCAAGAAATGGGGCTCGGAAAGCTCTCCCCAATTGATAGGATAATGGTTTAACTAAAAAACTTTAGAGAAAGAAGGAGGAGCAAAACGTTTCATGTAAGGTCCAAGACTTTTTCGGAGTAAAGGATGTGGGCGAGTCGAATGTGTTACAGCTAGGCACAGGTAGATGAGTGCGCGTTAGAGTGCAGGTGGATAAGTACACAGCAAGGCGTGGCTAGACGAGCATGCGCTAGAGCGTGGTGGATAGGTGCGCAGCGGAGCACTGGCGCAGATAGATGAGTGCACATTAGAGTGCGGGTGGATAAGTGCGTAGCTGGGCACGGGTGGATGAGTGCGCATTTGGGTGCGAGTGGCTGTTGTACGTCATTTTTAATGTACTTCCGAAGCCCATACAAATAAGGGAAGAGCTGGCGAAAGCTTGGTCTTGCAGGTTCACCAGACATGCAAGGACCAATGTTGTGCCAAAAAATAAAGCCCAGGGCCATGTGACCTGGGTGCGGTGCCATCACATCGAAGAAGGAGCATATAACTGTAGCCCTATGCTAGCTACTGCAGAACTTTACTAGAGGGTCGCCATCGCATTCAGAATGTCGAAAATTGCATGACGACCAAATTTTGGCTCAATCGGACCTCCCTGAAGGGGTCTACGCCCATGCGGCCTCGCAATTGGTAGGTTTCACATTAGCGTGGTGTGGCTTCACCAAACTAGCACCCGAAAATGGGGATTACAACAACACTTTCCTGCAGTAGCTTTGCCAACCCATGGTGCATTTCTCTAAAAATGGAGAGAGCTCACGCCAGCCCCGTCATTATGACTTATGGCACGCACTGTGGCATGACTGGGAACCGCATTGCTCCGAGGAAGAAGGTGCTTACAGAACCAGAGGAAGAACCAGGGTTCAGGGAGAAGAAGCCTCAGATTCCATGAACAATAGCTTGACATCCAAATCTTGGATCACCGCGAGGGCTAGTTCAATGCAACCACCTTTCGAAGAGCAACACACTGGTACAACTCTTGCATTCAATCCAAGGTTTGATGAATGCAAGTCCCCAAGTCACCAGAGAAGTAAATCATGTCGGTTGTCAAAATCCCTTTTTCCTGTAACCTCCTAAATTAGGCAAATTCACAAACCAAAACCAAATCAGCCAAAACTTGGTGCAAAACAACTACGACAACATCCTATTTGAATTGCAAGCAGAGTCAGGAACCAGAACATCGCATCTCGAAGAAGCATTGGCAAATGAAGTTCACAAATCTGGCCGAACTTTCACCCCGACGGGAAAGGCCACCACAACACGATTCAAGGGCATCAAAATGCTCACAATCGAGAGAACATTGAAGATATGCTGCTGAAATAGTTGAACCATTGTCACAAGTTACAGAACAAGCTTCAAAGGTCTCACCATGGCGGAGCAACCTGCATGCAGGGATGATTTCTTCATTCGAGCAAAAGATCTCAAGGACTTTTTGGTTATTTGTGCATAATTTTAGGATTTACTTCTAATTTCTTAAATTTTAATTAAGCTTGGCTTTTGAGCATTCACCCCTATTTAGTGAATCCTCTATATAAGCAAGCTTAACCCACTTGTAAAGCACCGGACCCCTCCCTTTGGAAACCTCAAGAATCCACTTGTGAAAAGGGCAATTAAGGCTAGATTGCACTTGTCTCATTAGCTTGTTTTCCTTGTGAGACCCTATCCCCATGGGAGAGGAGAAAGGGAGAGAGAAACCTTCGAGAGAGAGAAGATACCCTTGAGTGCACGATCCCACAGATACCCTGACCGCTCGAGTCATCTTCCCTCTCTTCTGAGTTGAGTCACCCCTTTTCTCTCTCTCTCTCTCTCTTTATCTATCTCTCTCTCTATCTCTCACTCCTACCTCCGCGTGCGACTTCATCCACGTGACAGTCCGCATCCACTCGCCAGCCCGCGGATGTGAGTAAACCCATGGGCCTCAAACTTCGGGTTTCCTCACGCCCTCTTTAACGGCCAGCCAGTCCCCTCGGGAGAGCAACCAAGGAGAAGGGACATTTGGATCCCATTCCAATAGCTTAGAGAGATAAGAGAGAGGTTAAGAGCTTGAAGGGGCTCCTGTCCAAACCATGCTGACAAGCAGTCAGAGGGCTTCGTAATTGCACTAAGAGGCTATCTACCCGGGTGTGTCCCTGAACCCCCCAAGCGGAGTAAAGAGCGTCTGTGCTCCAGTCGCAAAATCGCTCTCACTGTTGGCACCTGTCCGCAAGAAGGAGGGCCCTCATGAAACACCATGCGCCGGACCTCCGCGGTTGTTCGAGAGAGGGTTTTCGCCTCATGACCCCAGGGAAACCAAGACCTCACCGACATCAATTAGTGACTCTGTTGGGGACACGTCACCCTATCATTGACTCAAGCCATCTTCAAGTTTCAACCTCTCTCTCTCTCCTTTCTCTAATATTGCTATAGGATCCCTTTGTCCCTCCTTCATCTGGGTTGCGGATTTCTAAGTCCCCATACTTGCGCCCTCACTCGGGGTGAGTTGACCTTTCGGTCTTGTCTCCCTTGCATGTTCCTTGTGTGGCCTTGTTGGCCCTGCAATCCTGGTCTCCTCCAGGAAAGTTCGGGGCACGGGCCCTCAAGCCCCTCGCCCCTCATCCTTCAGCACATGGAAAACCCCTTAATGACCTCTGCATGGGCAGCGCTATGGCTGCCCCCTCACTAACGAACCCTACCACTGGCGGGCACCCCACCAGTTATATGCCTTTGGGCGGCCCTCGTGCCACTATTCCTCCCCACTCGGTCGGCCGAAAGGTGACCCCGCCCGCATTACAAAAGGGTGTCTCCAACACTGGCACCTATATGTGCACACCACCCGCTGGTGGCTTCTATGCCAGCCCGCGCCGCTATTCAACCACGCAATCTTACACTTATAATATTCCATGCAGTCCAACCATCATAATAATGAACCGGGGTAGGTCGTAGCCTACCCCAATCTCCCAAGCCGTCTCGGGTCGCTTCTGACCCCGGTACAGTGCTGGTGGCTCCAACGCCACCCGTGTCTTTCATGTCAATCCTGAGGCTCGGGGTAGCCCAAGGGCTGATCCTCGATAGGCACATGAATCTCAAGACAATCGAGAGCCTCATAAACAATTGCACATGCATGCAGTGGGCCTAAAGGTTCCATCAACTTAACGGGCGGGCACTACCTGTACTCTGCCCCTCACCCACAGGGGGTTGCCCCAAGCACCACTCTAGATCGTACACACACATGTAGGTCCAAGGAGACTACCAGCTATGAGGAAGGACTGACGTTGCTCTGCTCATCTCCTCCATGCCACCCACTGCATGATACACGAAGAAGTTCCCTTTCAACACCATCCTCTCCACTTCTCCTTCTATGCGCGTACAAGCTGTCCCTTAGCGTAAGATCTGAGAGGAGAGGATGCCACTAACGACTACCGGCCACTCCATCCCTCTTGTCGGTGGCCCTCAACCTCTATTGTTGTCTACACAACTCCTTCTCCCTGGGTATTTCACTTTGCCTGAGCTCATTGACTCTGCCCATGCATTAGTAGAACGGGCCTGCTAGGAAGGGGACTTGACCTGCTTTCGATTATGGGGGAAGGTCTACTGGATCCTGCGACACAGGCAAGAGAAATGGAGGTCCCCCTCCTCCAATGAAGGTGACGTCTTTTGTCACAGAAGGCCTACATGACCAAAATCAGTTCCACCCTCTGTCGGACACGGACGAGCTGGAGACGACAACGTCGTCCACCCCAACGTCATCGGGGCACAGGAGGGCGACCCTGCTTCGCCCAACCCTTTGCCCCAAGACCGTCAAGAGATGACAAACAAGATAGGGCCCCAAGGCCTTTAAGCGTCGAGCCCGACAACGGCCCAACCTTAAGGTCGCCTGGAGCCCGTACTCACCTGTGCCCTAAAACAAGCTCGAGCTCAGATGGGGCAAGTTCTGCCCCTACTCTCTAGGGTTCCCGATCAGAGCACGAAGAGGACCAAGGTCACCCCTCCCACCGAGCTGCCTTCCTTGGACCAGCCTGTCGAGGTCATGACAATGAGCTAGGGCGGAAGGAACCCTGAAAACCCCACAGCCCGCTTTGAAAATGTCTTGAACCACATCTTGGACAGACTCAAGTGGCTCAAAGACGTGCTACCAATGGTCTTCTCCCATCAAGAGACCAACTCTACCCCCGAGCCGCCACTCAGGGAAGAGGAAGGACCTCAGCCTCCCCCCCTGGCTCCAATGTCGCGGTCTCCAGATCTCCTCCCTCTTTTGAAGTCCAACTTGACATAACCCCTCAAGCGTCGTCGTCGATGTTTACACAAGAGGACGTGCAGCTCAAGATCAATAAAAGCATCCAAGAGCGGCAGGTGTCAAGGATGCGGGATAACATCCCGTACCAAAAGCCTTACCCACCATCTATTGATCAGGTTCCATTCCTCGTCGGGTACCAAAAAGGAAGGATGCCGATCATCGACGGCATGGGCTTGCCTCATCATCACATAGCCCACTTCATGTCTACTTGCCAAGAGTCAGCCTCAGACACTTGGTTGTTTCTTCGGCAGTTCATGGAGACTCTAGTCGGGCGTACCTTCAAATGGTATGCTCTCCTGCCACCCAACTCGGTCCACTTTTGGCGGGAGATGGAACAACTCTTCTACAAACGCTTTTATAAAGCAGAGCTGAACGTGCACGCAATAGAGCTCCTCACGATGGCCCAAAACCTGGACGAATCAGTGGGCCAGTACATCTAGAGGTGGAGAGACCACACTATGTGCCAAAGAAACCCTATGGGCGAGGTGGAGGCGGTGCAAACATGCGTCAGGAACATGAGAGAGAAATCTCCTTACATGTCGGGGCCTCCAACCCCACCATGTTCTCCAAAATGATCACCAAGGCAGAAAAAATTGAAAGCCTACTGAAGCATCATGGTTGAGACCTGGCTCAAACCTCAGGGGGAAGACAGCCGTGAGGCGGCAGGACTAACCCCTGGGTCGGTCAGTCAAAGAATCTTATCAGCGCGACAGTTACCACCACCCCCAGCCTACATCCAACGGGTCACCCCTATTAACATTGGATACTTCCTGAGGCTTGCGGCCGCGAATTAAAGGGACGACGCAACAACAACCGCCCACAAGACTATAGCAGGGTGCCTTCTCCACAAAGCTACCAACGAACCGCAGAGTTCAAGCAGAGGCCCAATCAGCAATACAACTTCAACAAGGCTTGGGTACCAACCCTCTTGAGAATGCTGATTGAGCAGGACATGATGGTCCTCCCTCTTAGTAAACGGCCGGATCACGCAGAATGGGTTGACCATCCCAACCACTGCATCTTCCACTAAATGCTGGGACACCTCATGGAGTCCAGCTGAAGAACTACCTTGAAGCCTTAATCCAGAAAGAGCAAATCAATTTGGAGGACCTTAAGAAGGGCTTCAAAACGTTCGAAGTCTATCATATGGTCACGATCCACGAAGAACGGGACAACGAGGTCCGCGCAACAAGGACGGGCCGCCAGCAAAAGCCAGGGCCCATGGTGCCGCTATCACCAACAGAGAAGTCATGACCTATCCCACTGTTGGGGGTTCCAAGACATCCTTCAGGGGTACATACAGGACGGATGGATAGCCTTAATCGACAGATGGTCTCCGCTTCGGGGCGGGGACCTCTATGAGTGTTGCCATCCTCACCCTAAGATGGAGCGGGTTCGGAGCCCTATCACCCGCACCTCCGATTCTTCCACCTCATGTGCTTTGGCATCATGGGAAGTGTACCACGGTCGTGGAAGGGCGAGGAACACTAGGAGAAATGCAGCTTGCCATGTAAACGCGACACCTGCGCTCCGAGCGCAAGAGCCTCGCCCTCCCAGAGCAAGGGGGCATAATAGGGAAAACCCAATTGCACCAATTCAGAACTTCGAATCTCCTCGGCACCAAGTCGAGGCAGGGTTCTTGCCCCCTTATCCCACCTTGCACGACTTCATCCCAAGGCAAGTCCTCTTTACTGAGGTAGATCTCGGGAACCATGTAAGGAGGACGCAGGAAAGAATACCAACTGGTGAGAGAGGAATTTGGGTCGTGAGGCGGGACTCACCTCAGGTGGGTCCGTGACACACTCAGGCTGTTCACGTGGGCACCCTCTTAGATCACGTGGAATGGCCCCCTGGGCTATGACAGGTTTGAAATCGCCTTCCTTGATCTGTTTCTTCTTTTTTGGGACCACACACACACATTAAGATACAGACAAGTGGGTTAGAAGAACCCACATTGTCTTTGAATGAATGCACACATGTGTGTACATTCCAGGGGATAATGAAGAAACAATGCCATTGGGTCCCTATCAATGGGACAACCTTCCGGCATCCTCTTAACAAGAGATTTACGACATTATTTCTTAATGAAAAATGAAAGCAAAAGGGGGTGAGATGAAGAAAATGAGGGAGAGACAAAGAAAGACAGAGAAAGAAAAGAGTAGAATAGAGGAACAGAGATCAGTTTGACTTTCACTTGATTCTTAAAAAGAGAGAGAGTAGAAAGTAGAGATAGAAAAGAGAAAAGAAGGGCCGATATGTCTTTCAACTAGTCCTTTAGAGAGAAAGTAAAGAGAAAGGAAACGAAGGGCTATTATGCCTTTCAACTAGTCCTTCATAATGCAAATGAATAAGGAGAAATAAAGAGAGAAGCTGGTTTGTTTTTCACCTAGATCCTTCAAAGAAGAAAATAATAAAAAGAGACAAGAGAGTTATGAGAGAAAAGAGAAGGAGAAGAGAGAGAAAGAAGAAAGAGAAGAAAGACACAAACAATGACTTAGCTGCCATCTATGAAGAGAGAGAAGAGAGCACAGATGGTGGCTTGTACTGCTGTTTATGAAGAGAGAAGGAAGAGAGAGAGTACATAGACAATAACTTATCTGGTGTCTATGAAAAGAGAGAAGGAAGAGAGAGAGTACATAGATGGCGACTTGTATGCCATTTGTGAAAGAAGAGGAGGAAGAGAGAGTACACAGATGGTGGCTTATTTACCGTCTGTGAAAGGAGAGAAGGAAGAGAGAGAATACACAGATGGTGGCTTATCTGTTGTCTGTGAAAAGAGAGAAGGAAGAGAGAGAGTACATAGACAGCATCTTAATTTTCATCTATGAAGAGAGAGAAGAGAGAGAGAGAGGGCACATATGGTGGCTTAGCTGCCATTTGTGAAGTGCAAGAAGAGAGAAAGAGAGAGGGCATAGACGACGGCATGTACTGCCATCTATGAAGAGAGAGAAGAGAAGAAGAGAGTGAGAAATGAGAGAGAAAGAAGGGGAGAGTGCATAGAAGGAGGCTTAGCTACCGTCTGTGAAGAAAGAGAAAGAAGAGAGAGAAAGGAGATAAAGAAAATATAGAGACCATAACGATGCCCGTCAAAAAGGGTTGGCCCACGTCGTTGCCCCTGTGAGAGGATACATAGACCGCAGCGAGGCCTGCCACAAAGGGTAGACTCACGTCACTGCCCCTGTGAAGAGAGAGAGATAGGAAGAGAGAGAAAGCAGAAAGAAAAGGAAAGAAAAAGAGAGAGGAAAGAAGATAATAGAGAAAGGAAAGAAGAAGAGAGAGAGGAAAGAAGAGAAAAGAAAAAGAAAGACGACGAGAGAGGAGAAAAGAAGAGGAGAAAGGAAAGACGAAGAGGGAGAAAGGAAAGAAGAAGAAAGGCGAATGAAAGAAGAAGACAGGGAAAGGAAAGAAAATGAGCGAGAAAGGAATGAAGAAGAGAAAAAAAGGAAAGAGAGAAGGAAGAGAGAGAAAGAGGAGAGAGATGAGAAGAGAGAAAGAGGAGAGAAAGAAGAGAGAGATAGAAGAGAGAAAGAGGAGAGATACGAGAAGAGAGTAAGAGGAGAGAAAGAGGAGACGAGAGAGAAATTTACTTGGCTGGCTAAGGGTACTGCCTAAAATATTTTCTCTCCTCTCTCTCTCTAAGAAAAGAGAAATGTGACCTAAGATTCAAAGGCAAAGCCTGAATTTTTTATTAAGCCAAGAACGATCACTTACATGAGTTGAGTATGTGCTTATATAGAAAATTAATCCCAACATGGGTGGATGCTAAATTCTTAACCTAATTGTGGAAAAATAAGAATTAAATGACTTAAAAAATTGAGAAATTAGGGGCAAAATCATGATTTTGCCCCTCACTCACAAATCTTGAAATTTCAATTAAGTCCATATCATGGTCATGCAACCTTTACGATCTTTTGGGGTTCGTTCGGGGTCCTTCTGGTCTTCATCTAGCAAAAAGATAATTCTTTTCTTGATCGGCTTGGTAGGACGGTCGTTTTGATACCCATTTCGAGCCATGGATCAGACTTTTGGGCCACGATCACAAGATGTCAAAATCACGAGAAATGTGTGATCTGTGATTCAAGATCACGCTCGTTTCTCAGTTTTTTTAGATGATCTTCGCTGTATTTTGACGAGCTTACCGTCATGAGCGTTAGCGATGAACGTGGCTCGATTTGGTGTCCGAACAACCGTTTTCTAAATTTGGTATTCTGGTCTGAGTTTGATTTCTGGTGGCCAAAAATTGCAGCAATTTCGACTCCCTCGTGCATCAAAACCAACCATCCATCATGCATGAGTTTCAGTTCAGATGAAGCCTCTGACCTCGTGCTCGTAACAGGTATGGTTTTACGCTGATCCGACGTGCGAGCATTGTGATGTGGTCGCTCGATCGAGGAGCACTTGTACTAGAAAATCTATAACCTTGCCTCTAAACGCAATAATCTCTCTTTCTCCTAGCTTGGGCCATGACATTGATCTTGCCACATATCGAAACGCTCGGGTAGATGAGACGAACATGCTTCCGAAATTTGAGCATGATCCGACCTAGGACGAGAGAGATATGGCCTTCCAAATTTCAGCCCGAAACTCAAAAACACAATTTCCATTAATGGAATTGGTTCACTGAGGGTGCACGATAGTAGCGTGAGGTCTACCCATTTTGGGTAATTTGGAAATAAATTGGTCTAGAAACATCCGATCAAGCTGAAACTTGGTCCTTTTAGGTTTTCAGACATTCCGGATCCAATGGTAATGGTCCCACAATCATTTGATTCTCTATTGAGAGGGATGTAGTTATAAGGTCCATTTCAGGGTGAAAGATGCTGATTTTCCAAAACTATTTATGCATCTGCACTGCCTTAAACTTATCGCATCATGATAAAACTTGGAAGGTGTTCGTAGGAGAACCTTAGGCATGATCTTGAACCTTCTTAGGAAATTCTAATACTTTTGGAAATTTCACTTCTGGAGTAGGGCTTATTAACCTACGGCTTCCGTAGTCTACAAGAATTTTGGCAACTGTGAACCTAGGTCACGAAATTCTTTCTCCTTATTCTTGTCAAGGATACAAGTGTTGAAAAATACCCTCATATAGCTTGCCCCATCGAATGTTGTGCATCGAGAGAAGCGTGAAGGACAACATTCTGAATCAAAATTGTCCTTCAACTTTAATTTTCATCCTGGCCACCGGATCACACAAACACCAAAGGGATACTCATGCGAACATGCTTCCCAAAGGGGTGACCAAGGTGCTCAGACATCTGGGGGCCATATTTAAGGGCTGACTTAAGGGGGGAGAAGAGACTTGAGCTACTGGTGGGGGACATCTCATGGAATGCACATGGTCGACGTCAGGAACTCTTTGAGGGATAATTTTAAAGTCTACACCCTGATGGGACGTATTGCTATTAGTGGAAGACATCTCATGGAATGCCCATCATCCACATCAGGAGCTCTTCTTGAGTTTCAACAGCTGGGGGACCTCTTAAGGGCTTGTAAATCTAGTTGGTCAGAATCCAAGCTTGTCTGGCAGTCGGGTGCTTTACTTAAGGGATTTCTTCCCAATCAGTCAGGGTTTTTGTGCCTTCTGATGGGGGACATCTCATGGAATGCCCATCATTCATGTCAAGGACTTTTGTTTTGCTGCCGGTGGGGGACATATCGTGGAATGCCCATCATCCACATCCGGAGCTTGCTTGATTGCTAGTGGGGGACATCTCATGGAATGCCCATTATCCATGTCAGGAGCGTTTCTTTGGATAGATAGCCAAGGAGCCCTTTTTTGGGCATGTGCTGCTACACCACATTAGCTTTGACAAGCAAGGTACCTCTGTGGGCTCCATCCTGCCAAGTCCAGCTAGGGATTTTTCTTGAACGGACTCAGACTGTTGGATTTTTCTTGAAGCTTTTTCTTTTTGGATTCCAATAGCAGGGTATTCTGCATTGGGGATTTTTTTTTCTTTTTGTGAAGTGCTGGCTGAATCCGCCTATAGAGGTAAGTGCTACATCAACTTGCATATTGGTCCGAGTTCCCTTTCGGGTTTTCACTTAGACTAGAGGGAGCAGTGATGTAAAGACGGTTTTCACCAACTTCCCTTTCATTAGACTCTTTTGCCTAAGACCTGATGACCATGTCTGCCTTTTTCCATTTTTTCTCACGATGCCCTTTTTTGTTTTCGTCGTACCCGGTTTTTATTTTATGGAACACTCTTACTCATGGTTTCATGACCATGTCCGTCCTTCATTTTTACCCATGGTGTTCTCCTTTAGGGTTTACACCATGCCCATTTTTTTATTTTTATAGGGGTGTGTTTAAGGTCATGCATCCAGGACCTGGGCTATGTTTTAAGGCCATATAGCCTTGACCATTGTGTTAAGTAGTTTAACGTCATGCAGTCAAGATGTGTGCTACAGTTTAAGGTTGTATAACTTGGACTGTGATGAAGGTGGATGATGGTCTGTGGAGGCCATAAAGTGAGTATGGTAGTGGCTTGACTCACTTGAGGGAGATGGCACGAGACCATCTATGTATGATGGGTCGTGTGGAGGATGGATATGGGGTGTCCCACTAGCTGTCGGTGAATAAGGATGATGGAATGGCTCACTAGGATTTCATGAGCATGAGCCCGACTCACTAGGGAATGTTGCGAATTTATGAAGGGAAATGGAGATGGACTCACTGGGGAGGAAGTGAAGGTGGTATTCACGTGCAGACATGCTAGCTAGGGGAGGCATGCGTGGAACGACATGTAAGAGGTGTGCGTGCAATGGAGGGGGCACACGTGTGTGGAGGCATTTTTAAGGTCATGCCACCAGGACTTGGGCAAAGCAGTTTAAAGATATGCCACCAGGACGCGTGTTGTAGTTTAATGTCATGCAACTGGACCGTTGTGCAAAACAATTTATCGTCATGCGACCAGGTCGGGCACTATAGTTAAGGCCATGAAACTAGACTGTTTGTGCAAAGAAATTTAGCTTATGCGGCCAAGACGTGTGCTACATTTTAAGGTCATGCAACTGGATCATTTGTTCAAAGCAGTTTAGCGTTATGCGGTCAGGATGTGCGCTACAGTTTAAGGCAACTAGACCATGGTGCGAAGCAGTTTAACATCATGCGGCCAGGACATACGCTAAAATTTAGGGTCATGTAACTGGACTGTTTGTGCAAAGCAGTTTAACGTCATGTAGCCAAGACGTGCGCTACAGTTTAGGGTAATTCAGTGAGGGGAGGACTCACTAGGGGATGTGAAGTGGATGAGACTCCATGAGGAATGAGCCTATGGATGGTGGTCTGACTCACTGGGGATGAAAATGGCCGAGACCATTTATGGGCAGTGGGTTCAGATGGTGAGGATGGCCCAGTGAGGTATGGTAGACGGAAGCCGACTCACTTGGGATTTAAGGGGTGAATGTGACTCCTTGATAACTAAAATGGGTGGAATCATGTGATGGAGGGCATTAGTACGACTCCATTGGGGATGAAAAGGTGATAAGGGTCAAACCTTGCCGATGCTCATACAAACGGACCGACTAGGGAAGGCATGCATGGAGCCACATGCAAAAGGCATGGGTGCAGAGGTAAACGGGTTGATGGCAACATGGAAGCGCTCATGGCGGGTTGCACGAGCATGTGCGATGATCTAATGTGTAGGAGTTCACGGACGACGGTTGGGTGGAGATGAGCATGCACGGTGGTTGTTTGGGAATGTGAACACTCATGACGGCTGCTTGGTTATATGAACACTCACGGTGGCTACCTGGTGATATGAACATTAGCGGTGATTGCTTAGAGATATGAACACTCCCAGCAGCTTATTGGCGATATGAACACTTGCAATGGCTGGTTGGGGAAAGAACACTCGCGAAAGCTAAACGAATGCGAAGACTTGCGGCGGCTGAACAAAGGCATCCTAGGTTTTAGACTTGGGCTTGGACTAGCTCGGCCCGGTACGTTATCGCTTGGTTTCTTCAATGCCCCACTTTTCCCAAAATGCATTTGGTTTCTTTATGAAAAGACTCACAAGTACGCGTGGCCTTGGGTGTCATTCTCTTTTAAAAAGGGGTAGGATTGGGAACGTTCAGTTATAAAAGGGGGTAAAAACTCTTTTCACTCTTTCTCACCTTAGTAAAAAGGGAGTAAAAGGATTTTCACCGTTGGGAAAAACAGAACTCTAGCACCATCCGAAGGTTTTCGCAAGGGTTTTGGTGAAGACAAAGAAGAGAAAGGCGTGCACAGGAGATTCCGGGTAGAGATTCCAGTGAAGGAAGTTTTGCAACAGGGAGACCGCGAACATAGAGGGGATTTTTAACAAGTTGCAGAGTTTTTTCGGTGACCTCTGGTGCCTTTCGGTATTGAGTGTGGTAAAGTCCGGGGTCCTGCGACATTCTTCCGATGGTTGTAAGGTTGAACGTACGGTAGGCTGAGAGGTTGTGACGGTTTTCCAGTGGTCACAGTGACTCTTTGGTGACCACCAATAGTTTTTCGGTGAGTAGGACAGGGAGCCGTAAAGTCATGGCTTTCTAACGGTTACTGTCCACATGTGTGAAGGAGACAGGCGTGCTGTGAGATGTTGTGCATGAAGTGCACGACAAGCGTGCTGTAAGATGTTGTGCATGAAGTGCACGACAGTCGATAAGGCATCGTTTGCAGGAGCGTATGTGTGAGTACCTTTTGACACATGTGAAAGGCACGTAAGAGTTACACTCGTGGCGGCATCAACGCGAACATACACGGCAGTGACATACAAGGTGGTTGAACTTGCACGGCGAAGTACACGCAAGGTGGCTGAACGTGCTCGGCAGAGTACACGCATGGCGGCTCGAACGTGTAGGGCAGAGTATACGCACGACAGCTCAATCGTGCATGACATAGTAGATGCACGACGGCTTGAAGGCTTTGTAGAACGTCAGGGATTTTAGGGAAATTTTTTTGAAGGCCAGGGAGCTTGAGACTGGTCTTTTCACAGGAGTTAGTTTGGTCAGGGGAGACCCAATCTGGCTCGTACAGGCTTCGTGCTAGCCACAGTGGCCTCTTAGCATTACTTATGCCAGTGAGTCTGTACGTTTTTGGGTTCGCAAAGACATTGATGGGAATCATTGTGCGAAAGAGGATGGGGTCCCTCTCTTCCATTTCTTGCATAGGGGAATAGCCTCAGGGGAGAATCTACCCACCCTTGGGAAAAGAATGGTCAAGACCAAGGGATTGGTATGGTCCTCTACGGGGCTTCGGATGTAAGGGAAGCATCAATTCCTAAAGGGATACACCCCTTGGACCTTGGAGGTGCTGCGATCATACGCGAGCATCCTGAAAGTCTCTTCTCTGGTTGCGGCAGTCCAGTGCTCAGCAGGGTACTTCGACTGATGTGCCAACACCATAAGGGAACTACTAGAGACTTAGAGCCATGTCAGCAACATGTGGCTCTTTAGTTATGGTGAAACAGGGATTTCTTTGCTGGACTTACACTTCGTGGTTGGCTTGCCGTTGATGGGGGCAATGTATGACGAGTTTGTTTTGAAGAACTCAGTCATTTTTTGTGGGCATCCCGGGGTGAAGCACCTCCTTCTGGTCTCAACGAGATATTTGAAGCATATCAATTCCTGCACTCTCAAGTAGGAGACAACCCTGTATCTTTTCCCAATGGGTAAAGTATTTCTTTGGGGAGCAGCTCGACGCTACGGAACCGGCCTACTCGGTCATGGGGGGGAAAGGCAAGTAGATATTGGAAGCTACCCCCCCTATCTATGTATCCAAGTCGGTGTATGACTATGTTTACTTGGCTGCCTATCTGGTCATGTTCCTTTGCAAGTTCTCCCTGCCAGGTGGGCAAGATGTGGTTCGTTCTGGTTGCTTTTTTGTGGCCTGGGATATGGCGAGCGGGCGCCAAGATGCTCTCGCACAGCCAGTCTTATGCAACATTTATCATGTGCTGAGAGCAATATCCATAGGGAAGCCTCTCAAGGGCACATGCCGATCCAGTGAAGCTTGTTTATGATGAAAATCTAACAGATCTTCCAAAATCTTGATGAAAAGAAGTGGTAGAAAAAGTGAGGAAAATAGAATTCAGATCTGAGGCCAAATCTGCCCGAAAACGAGTAGATCCACTCTCAGATCTGTGGCAAAGCCAGCATGATCCAGGTCACTAAAACATGATTTTAAAGAAAACTAATTAAAATAAAATAAAAATAAAATGAAAAACAGTGAAAGGAGAAGAGGACAGAAAAAGGAAGTAATTATACCAAACTGGGCAAGATGGCCCAAGACTCCTGAACCTTCAAGGGCTCGCTCGGATCAGAACCGACGTCCTCTTTGCCTCTCTAATTTGGATGCTGACCAACAGATCTATGGTTGAAACGGTGGTTGTGCCCAAGAGATGGTCCTAGAACTTGGGTTGTTGTGCCCTAGGTTTAAGGTTTAGGTTCCTCAGGCTTAGGGTTTCTCTGTATTTCTAGGGTTTTTAACTTGCTCTAGGGTTTTTAATCTCTTGTGTCGCTCCTTTTTTGTCCCCTCCTCCCTCGTTTCTAACTTCATATGCCTTTAAATAACCACGAAAAGGAGATATATTAGGTCTCAGAATATGTTGAGAAGGATATACTTCCATAACCAACAAATCCCCAGTCAAAGATATCCAATTTTAGGGTACGAATTTTGGGCGACATAGGCAGTGTCGCCAAAAAAATCATAAAAAAGAAAAAAAATGATTTGGGGTAAATGGGGCTGGGCGATGATGGTAGTGTCGTCCAAATCTGGGACACACCAGGCGTGTCATTCAGTTTAGGTTGGACGACACTCCGAGTGTCGCCCAAACCAAAAATGTTCCAAATTGAATTTTTTTCTTTTCAGGTGTCTTCCTCAACTTCTTGTGAAGCTCTCAGAGAAACTTTGGGGCAAAATGGATTTTTTGTAAAACAAGGCGTTTACATAATTCTTGGTCAAAATAGGGTTTTTGCACGGTTCCGGGCAGGCAGACGGGTTCCGGGTCACAGGGTAGGCTATGTGAACCATGAATTTTTTGTTTACTAGGATAATGTGGTCCTAAGGGTTCAAAAACCATAGAATTTGCCAAATTAAAAATGGGGTGTCTACAGTTGCCCCTCTTGGCACTCCCTATCCTTCTAGGGACAAGTGAGTTGCAAAGAAGTAGACACTTTGGCGTTCCCTGTCCTTCGAAGGGCAGGTGAACATCAAAGATATTGCAAACATTTTAAATTTCTTTATATGGTCACGTGGTCAAGGGGCACACCAACTAATCCCTCTAAGTCATTACGCTCATCGAGCTCACCCTCCTAGGGCATTTTTCCACCTAGGGTTTTCGGCGTGAGAAGTCGATTAGTTACACAAGCTTGAAACTCGAGTTGGATTTTTTGGCCATGTCACTTAACTTTAGGGGTTTCACAGTTTGAATTTTTAACTTTGGCATCTTCATTGATTTCCTTAGGGTTTCCTAAGGTTGTCTATAGGAAAGGCTTCCTATAAGAAGAGACGTGTCTGGTCGAGTCCGATGAGAGAGACGAAGTAGCAACGCGGCAATCACAACAATGCGGTAATCATCATATACGGGTGTCCAAGCTCCTTCGTTTTAAAAGTCTTTTTAGAAATTTTGAAGATAGTGGGATGTTTGAAATAAAACCTGGAACAAGGACAGGCTACGATGTTAACAAAGAAATTAATGTTTTTGAAAATGCAAGACATATAGTGAAAAGTTTGAAATGAGAAAGATATTTCAAACAAGGTTGGTTAGCAGTTGTAACTCTTGCAACCATAGAGCCCTTTAAGTAGTTTAGCATGATGCAGTGATGGGCCATACACCTGACCCTTTTACGTCAATATGGGGATAGAAGGAATACACCTGACCCTTTTACGTTAAACGAGGATAGACAGAATACACCCGACCTTTTTACGTCACACAGGGATAGACGGTACCTGCCTCGGCTTTTTTACGTCACACGAGTTTGACGTTTTTCAATCAAACAGGGTGGTTGTGCCCTGGATACACCCGACCTTTTGCGTCAAACGGGGCTAGATGGTACCAGCCTCAGCTCTTTTACGTTGCCGAGTTTGACGTCTTTCATTGAATAGGGTAGTTGTGCCCTGGATACACCCATACGGGGATAAACGTTACCTGCCTCGACCCTTTTACGTCGCATGCGTTTGACGTCTTTCATTGAACAGGGTGGTTGTGCCCTGGATACATTCGACCTTTTACGTCATACAGGGCTAGACGTTACCTGTCTCAGCTCTTTTACATCGTACGAGTTTGAAATTTTTTGGATTGGACATTGGTTGGCAGTTTAGGCTCATGTCATCGAGGAGTAATTTTTTTTTTTTTTTTGAAATTTTTGAAAATTGGTTGGCAGTTTAGGCTCATGCCATCAAGGAGCATTTTCTTTTTGAATTGTTTGAATTTTCTATTTTCTGAAAAATTGGTTGGCAGTTTAGGCTAGTGCCACCGCGGAGTGATTGAAATTTTTGAAACTTTAATAAAAATGTTTGAAAATAGTCATAAAAAACCATTCCCCCAGAAGACCCCAAAATTGATTGGGGGCAATTTTGAGAAAACATTTTTGGGCAACACTAGGCGTGTCGCTCGAGCGGTACTGGTGGTGTCGCTCAGGTCTGGGCGACACGGCTGATGTCGCCCACCGAAATTTTTTTTTATTTTTTTTATTTTTATTATTATTAAATGAAAACATGGGAAATTAAAAAGAAAATTTTTTAGTAAAAATATATGGTTATTTGGAAAATGGGATGAGAAAAGGGGCTTTTTTCAAAAAAATGTGGGCGACGGAACTGGGCGACACCAGGCGTGTCACCCAGACCTCTGGCGTTCAAAATTGATATTTATCATTTTTTAGAGTTTTAGAGTTATCCAAACTCTCTGTTGGCTGAAGTGGATAGCTACAGGGCAAGTTTTGGGTCGAATTTCTTTTTTTCTATAAAAATCACCCTCCTTCCCATCCTTCTCTCATCCTTCAATCTCTTCTTTCTTCTTCCCATCTTCATCTCCTTCCTTCTTCATCATCTTCCCTCTGATGTTACTGATTTTTTTTGCACTCATCCTTAGGTTTTCATGGCTCCTAGGAAGGACAACACGATCTCCAAGGGTAAGGGGAGGTTTTCGCGTGGGTTGACAATGGAAGAGAGGAGGAGGCTTTCCCTCTTTTTCCTAGGGTTAGGCACTTCCCTGAAGCTCTGCCCTCCCATATCTCGCATGGCCTTCGATCGGGTGAAGTTCCTTGATGTGTCAATGGCTTCCCTGTTATCGAACCCTGGTTCAAGGATTGGTTTCTTTTCGCTAGGAAATGGCCCGAGCTTATGACCTTTTTGGCTTTAGTTTCGATGATAGGCATCTTGAATATGATCTATTGTTATGTGAACGTTCCGCTCCTCGAGGCTCTTGCTAAGAGGTTCAACTATCAAACGAACAACTTCTTCCTTCCTACAGGTGAGACAACACTGACTTTGGAGGAAATTGCCAGGGTTCTTGGTTGAGCTTGGCCAAGATTGTGTATTAACCCCCTACTCCAACCGACAATCATTCCATCATGGGTGCGTGACTGTTGAGGGCTGCTTACACTTCACATGGCCAGTGGGTCGATATGGAGGTGCTGGTTCGGAATCGAGAGCGGTCTCGAGCCACCGAACAGATCCATATTTTTCTTTTTTTGCTGTTGGGATCCGTTCTTTTTTCGGTGTTCGTAAGACGGTCCGTAGTTCTCTTGTTCCTTTAACCCATGCCTTCTGAAAGCGAGCGGGTTACGCCATTGTTCCAGTCGTGTTGACGGGCACCTACTGGGGTCTTCATGACTGGGTCACTCGAGGTGACCGATTCATTGAGAACAGTATCCTAATTTTGCAGGTATATTTTCAAACTCAATTTTATTTTATTTTGCCCCTGCAATTCAGTTTTTCTTCTGGTTTTAGCTCCTCAATCTCATATTTTTACAATAAGAATTAATTGGAAAAACCTCAGACTGAACCAGGAGGGTCTGGTTTGGGCGACACTGCTAGTGTTACCCAAACAGGCTGGGTGACACCACTAGTGCTGCCCAAACAATCTTGTTTCGGATGGCTCTGAGATCCTGGGGTATTGTTTTGCGATCCTTCGGGTGATTTTGACTCTTGTTTTCTATAGATTTGGGCTTATGAACACATCGCCATTGTCCGTCCTCCTTGATCCACAACAGCTGTGTCTGTTGCTTTGGGTTTGACATATGTTAGTGATACCACCCGACCTCGGGATGTCAATTATTATCACCGAATTCTTGATAAGTTGTTGTCAATTGATTGTGTGATCAGGGGTCTTGAGAATGTGTCCCTGTTTCTACCTGCTATGGGGCATTCATGCCTCATTTTGGCAGGGCAGCACTTCACAGAGGGGTATTTCCCAGAAACGGTGCGTCGTCAGGTTCACCATACTCAGAATTACACTTCTCTTGAATAGGCGATTGATCGTAGCCCTATCTTTTCGCTTTGACGACAATCTTCCACGGTTCTTGTTAAGGCAGGTTTGTCATGGAAAGGGAAGAAGTCTTCTTCCAGTGAGGGATTGGTTGAGCAAGACAAGCTCACAACCACTTCCAACTATGATTCTTGGGGAGAACATGCCTGCCTTCTTCCACTATGCCCTAGATCTTTGTGACTTCGTGATGAACCTTCTGCTCTTGCTCAGGGTCTCGTGTCTTCTCGAGAAGACGATGCCTCCTCTTCAAATAAGCAAATCAAATCAAATGAGGATGTTTTTGGCATCAGTTTGGAAGATGCTGAAGTTGATGGGCAGTCTTCGTGGTGGAACTCAAGGAGAAGGATGTTGATCCGAAGCCGAAGATTGAATAACCAAAATATTTTATTTTCTTTATTTTTTCTTGGCATGAATAAGTTGATCTCATGATCACCATTACTTTTCAGTAGTTTTATTTTTGTTGATGTTTGTTAGGATAGTAGAAATTTCGATCTAGGGACCAAACTTGATTGCGTAAGTGCATGTAATAAGCCTATTTTCAATGGATGAATAAAATTAGAATTTTAGGACACCTAGAATTTTATTTTCCATTTTGATTGATCCTCTGAGATCATGGAATCTCTTTCTTTTTTTTCTTCTTGTTGCTGCCCCTGTTGAGGGCTCTTGTTCATCTCTACGTGTGCATTTGATTCATTGAAGCATAGTAGAACACTTTCTTTGCACCCACTTTTCAAACTGAATTCCTATACATTCAATCCCCTAGTAGGGTTTTTGTCTCTAATTCCTGATTATTGGGTTGTCGTACACACACACAGGGATTAGCTTGCCTCAGGGGATCCAGTCAAGAGAAAAAAGCTCCCAGACTAGCCAATATCGTCATTGGCGAGGCTCACACATCTCTTATATGTGGTAGTTGGTAGTAATACTCATACAACCATGGAGTGCTTGACTAGTTTCAAGCATTCATAACAGGTGTAGAAAGTTGGCTTTGAGAACGAGACCAGATCGACTAACAACTTATCCTCTTATAGTGATGAAGCAAGTCTTTTCTAAAAGGGTTTTGTTTTTGAAAATGGATGGTTTAAAATTCAAATTGAAAAGCATTTTCAAAGGGGATGGACCTTACAGTTTTGCCACCTGTGGCCCCTTTGGTGGTCATTTTCTTTATTATGTTTTACCCGAAGATGATTAAAGGATTTCCTTGTGGGATCGTGAGAACTCAAAGGTGTAGGAGCTTTCCTTTTACCTTTGAAGCTTTCATCCTGTGCTTCGTGGGTCCATGAAGAGTTCTTTGAATTCTTACGGGCTTCCATCTTGGAGAGGTCTCAACGTTCTTCCAAGGTTCGTCAAAGTCACTTTGGTCTTCCATTTATGTCACCCTCCCACATCTTTCTGAGATGGTTTTATTGGGAACCTATAGCGTTTAGGAGGAGTCTTTGTCCTCAGGGTCTGCTTGTGCAATATTGTTGGAACTTGCAAGTACTTGTTTGTACTTAAGTGTTTTAAATCGAAAGCTCCTTCTTGGAGATTTTTTTCATCTTTTTTCTTTTTTACCCATGATGCCTTTTCAGGTTTTCACCACATCTATCTTTCTTTTTTTTTCTTTTTTTTTTCTTTGTAATGCCTTTTCAGGTTTTCACCATACTTTTGAGCCCATTACAGGTAGTATTTTTTGAGATACATCACATTAATGGGGTCGTTGAGCTCGTACCCCTCCTAACTTTTTATCTTGTAAGAATTGCCTGCGTGCACTCAGGTAACCACGAATGGCCCTCCTAATTAGGTTTGAACTTGCCTAAAGGGTGGGGATTTGCAAGAGTGTAGAAGATTTTCTTGAGTACCATGTCCTCTTCTCTGAACTATCGAGGAACAACTTTTCTTTGGTATTCCCTCTCGACTCTACACTAGTAAGCAACGATATTTTGTGTTGCTAGTAGTCGTCTTTCATCCAAAGTAACGAGGGCAGCAATTCGTGCTTCGCTGTTTTGTTTGTCATTTGAATTTTTGTGAATAAGAACTCGGAGAGATGGTATCTCAACTTCAATGGGTAGCACTGCTTCCATACCATACACCAATGAGTATGGGGTCATGCCAGTAGGAGTCTTCTCAGTTGTTTGGTAGGCCCATAGCGTGTCGTTTAGCTTTTCGTGCCAATCTTTGCCACCTTCTCTTATTTTGTCTATACTTTTGAGAAGTCCTTTTTTTATGGCTTTTGGTTGTCTATTTCTTTGAGGGTAGTAAGGTGTGGAGAATTTTTGCATAATCCCAAAATTTTGCATACCTTAGTGACACTTTCATTCTTGAAATTGGATCCAATGTCAGTAATGATTGACTCAGGAACACTGAATCTGAATACAATGTTGTTCTTTATGAAATGGGCAAAAATTTTGACAAATGATGTGGCTTCTACTCATTTGGTGAAGTAATCTATACCCGTTAATATAAAATGGTGGCCATTTGAGTCTTTTGGTGAGATCATTCTGAAGATATCAAGACCCCACATGGCAAAGGGCCATACAGGTGGTGTTGAGTTGAGTGGTACGGACGGTGCATGGATGAGGTCTCCATAAAGTTGACATTTGGGACACCTCTTAATGAACTTTCAACAATCTTCGGCCATGTGGTCCAGTAATAGCCTTGGTGCCTGATTTTCTGAGCTAAGGCGGCTGCCCTAGAATGACCTCCTTCATTGTGTAACTCTGTTAGTACTTGGTCGATTTTTGGCTGTTCGAGACACTATAGAATGATGCCACCAATGGATTTCTTGAACAGGAGATCACTTATTACTAAGAATCCCACAGAAAACCTTCGAAGGGCTTCTTTATCCTTTTTGGTAGCTCCTTCGAGGTATAATCCATCTTTCAACACGGATAGAACATCGTGGAACCATGGTTTTACCTTGACTAGCGCATCTAAAGCCACGAGAGATACTTCCCCATCGTACTCATTTTTTTGCCCTATTTCGTTTTCGATCCTTAGTGAGGAAGGGTCATGTTTGTTCTTAATGTACAATGAAAGCATGGTGATTTCTGAAGGAATATCAACCATTGAAGTAAGGGTCACAAGGGTGTCAACGAACCGATTATTTTCCCTAGTTACGTGCTGAAAGGTGATTTTCTTAAAATATGGGATCATCTTTTCCACCTTTTCGTCATAGGGTTTAAG
>NW_006499776.1:2532108-2548011 GCF_000471905.2 Amborella trichopoda
TTCCCATGGCATTCTCAAGCCCGGCTATCAAGGCTTCATATTCAGCAATGTTATTTGTACATGGGAAGTTCAATCTGATGGTTGTTGTCATTAGAATCTTCACGAGTGAGCATAGTATGACTCCTATACCTGACCCGTATTCGTTCCATACATCGTCGAAATATAGTTCCCAAATTGAGTCCTCAATTGTGAAGAGGTTCTCATCAGGGAGATCCGTGTTAACAGGAGTGTTATCTGGCAGTGCATGTTCAACTAAGTGGTCAGCAATGGCTTGTCCTTTGATTGATTTTGGAGTAACATATTCGATCTCGAACTCGCTCAATAACATTCTCCACTTCGCCAAATGTCCATTACGGACTGGTCTTTCCAATAGGTACTTGAGTGGGTCTATTTTTTATATGAGCTTGACTGAATGAGATAAGACATAATGTCTTAACTTCTACATGGTCCATACAAGTATCAAGCAGTGCTTCTCCAAATCCGTGTATCTTGTCTCGTAGTCTATCATGGTTTTGCTGATGTAATATATCATTTTTTCTTTTTCATGGTCATCGTATTGTCCTAACATTGCCCTAATGGTCTTGTTTTCACATATATGTATAAGAATAAGGGTTTATTTGGATTAGGAGGACTAAGTATGGGAGGTTTGGTAAGGTACTCCTTGATTTGATCGAACGGTTCTTGGCATTCATTGGCTCGTATTTTAGAGGGGTCCACCTCAATGCCCCATTGGCTTACTATAAATCCTAGTAATTTGTCGGATTCAACCCCAAAGGCACATTTCTATGGATTGAGTTTGAGTTGATGGTTTTGGATTCTTTCGAAAATGGTTCTCAGGTTGGTGAGATGATTAGACCTGGTCTTCGACTTGACCAGAATGTCTTCAACATAGTCTTCCATGATGAGATGCATCAAGTAGTGGAAGATGCTTGTCATTGCCCACTGATAAGTTTTCCCTGCATTTTTTAAGCCAAAGGGCATGACACAGTAACAGTAGGTTCCCCATTGCGTTATGAATGAAGTCTTGGCTTAGTCTTCTTCTACTATGAGGATCTATGTTTGGTAATGGAAAATTGTCTTTGGGACATGCTTTGTTGAGGTCTCTGTAGTCGACACACACTCGGATCCTCCAGTCTTTCTTAGGTATGACCACTATATTGGCCAACCATTCTAAGTAATCGCCGGGGGTAATGAACTTGACATTGAGCAGTTTGTCGATTTTTTCTTTAATTTTGAGCTCAAGGTGGGTCTTTTGACATTGGAGTTTCTGCCTTATAGGCTTTGCCCCTTCGTTGAATATTAGGTGATGTTGCACCAATGTGGGATCTAATTCTGACATATCATCGTATGACCAGGCAAAGACAATGTGATATTCATTGAGAAAGGAAATCATATATTCTCGCTCCTCAGGAGATATGGAGGTTCCAATCTTGGTTAACCTTAGGTCCTTCTTAGTTCTTAGGTTTACGTCGATCGTCTCTTCGGTGATAGCCGTTGGGTCACCATCAAACCTTTTCTTGAATTGCTCAACATTGGAAGTGAGTTCCTCAGGTTGAGGGATTTCTTCAGACTCTTGGCTCTCTTCATCTTCGTCTTGGTCGTCCAATTCGTCGTCTTGGGTATTGTCCACTGTTATCAGGCTATCTTGAGTGTTCACCATTTTTGAAAATTCTTTTTCATTATCATCACTTTTATCATATTTTGAATTTTCAACGGATTTTGAAATAACGCAAGAGGTGTCCCTTATGGGACTCGCGAGAGAAACATTGAGGACTGGACGCGCAAGGTGGTTAGATGGCCACCCTGCGCCTATTCATTTTTTGGCACCGGGACTTGAAGGTGCTACTGGTATGCTTTCAGCGATTCTCTAGATAGAGGAGTGATTGACCAATTCCGTTCCTGAGTTTGAATAGGCAGATGAGCACGCTTGGCTGTGTTAGAGCCGATTGTGCATGCCTTCAAATCCAGATCAGCAAAAAGGTCTTCAACCCTAGTTCTTGTGTGTTCTAAGATGTGGAAGAAGGATTCCCTGTTAGGATTCAAGGATCACCTTTGACCGTTTTGAAGGAAGACATCAAGAGGATCGAGGCTTTGAATACCTCTAGATACAAAGCTCGGATAGCTTGTAGGCTTCATCCGGCCTTGAAATAAGCTGAGAGAATACTCGAGACCTCTTCGATCCTCATTTTCAGTTTTAGCTAGGGTGATTTAGAAATTGCCTCCGTTGCACCTAGCCCTTGACTCCCTAAGCCTTGGCCTGGTTGAAAGCCTTGGGAGAAGAGCATGTACCAAGCCTCGAGGGACCGGAAACCGTATCGATGTTGACATTGACATGTTAATCAAGATGTGTGTCTTAGCGATGACCTTTTCAAATTGAGCTCTGTGTGCTGGTGAATTGGCAAGTAGCTCCAAGATGGAGATTTGAGCTTGGATCCTCCCGAGATGAGTGGTTAGATCGTAGGTGGTTGCGGATCATTGAATTTCATTATTCGACTCGTGATCTGTGATCCATGTTGGTTGTTTGGTTTTTGAGGTGTTTCCCTTTCTTTTATGGAGGGTATCGGCCATCAATTTAATGGGTTTGAACACTCAACCTCTTTGGGTTAGGGAATCAACCTCGCCAGCCTGAAGCTCAATAGGATCAGCCCTAGTGAGAGTAATGGGAGATTTAGAGGTGTTGGCCCCTTTAGGAGATGACATCTTTTCATTGGTTCTGACCATATCGATTTCTAGCGTATCATCTTTGCCATATTGATCCCATTTGGGAAGGTTGTTGAGGTTCGGAGATGAAGGGCTTCTTCTCAAAAGGCTCAAAAGACTCTAGGCTCTTGAAAGTGATGATCACAAGCAAATATAAATTGACTAGGATCATCTTCTTCGTCTCCACGCTCAATCATGTGAATGATGACATTATCTTTTGAGTTGTCTTGAGCTCTCGAATTTTCAATAGTTGTGATCATATTTTTAGGGAGAGGATTTGTGAAGATACCCATCTTTTGATTAGGTTCTTTAACAAGTTGATTTCTAGGTGCGATAGTGATGTCCCCCCTATTGATTAACCCTTGAATCACCTGTTTCAAATGCAAGCAATTTTGAGTATCATGAGCATGGTTTTGATGCCATTTTCACCACCTGCTCTTATCCAGGACTTGAAATGGTGGTTCAGTTGGTGGCGGGAGATAAACCATATTTCTAGCCAAGAGTAAATCCAATACTTTTTCTAATGGGTCTTTAAAAGGGGTGAAATTATCCTCTCACCTTTGGTTATTATATTGAGCATTAGCTCTAGCTTGACCCCTTCAGTTTTGGTTCTAATTGTTGCATTGAGTAGCTGAACCTTGAGCCGATCGTTAATGACAATCTCATTAACCTGACTAGAAGCATTCCCCTTGTTATTGTGTTTTTCTTATTTTGGGGAGTTGTTATTCGTTTATTGTCAGACTTCATGCTGAGGGGTGTCCCTCTGGCCCTTTCATGTCGTGCCACTTACTCAATCATGGAGTCAAAAGAGTGGGGGATAAGACCTTGACAGAAGAAGGTCTTGTATTCAGGAGCGACATTCTTTAAGACTATGGAGATCTTGGCTAGGTCCGTAAGTTGACATTTTATGGCCCACATCGCCGCCTCGTAGAATCGACCGATGAAATCCTCGAAGGATTCTCTTGGGTTTTGTTTTGTTGCACCGAGCTCGCCCAGGGAGAGAGGTCTTGGTGCGACATGCAATAACGAGAGATGAATAGGTTGAACATTTTGTCCGGAGTGATGTGTCGTCGAGTGGACAATGTTCTCCAATGCCAGTTCAAGGCTGCGCCAGTCAATGTTTGTGAAAATATGACCTTCAGTTGGTTAGGCCATTCTCGCTAAGCTCGAACGGAGAGGAGGTACGCATTGACGTGAGTATCTGGATCACTCTTCCCATTGAACTTATTTCTAAATTTCGGGAGGACAAATCCCAGGGGAAGGTCTTCCATGCCTCCAAGGGTCTCGTGAACATAGGCCTTCGGGGGTAGAATTTCTTGCATACCCATTCTTACAAGCATATCCTGCATTGCATTTAAGGTTCCCTCTTGTTGGGTATTTGGCATGATAAAAGGCCCACCGGTTGGTGGGTTCCCAAGCATAGACTGATGAGTTAAGACTTGGGGTATATGTTGGCCTGCATGGACCTGAGATTGATGAGCCGCAGTCACCGGGCCGATTTGATATATTTGTGCCTGAGGGGCGTACTAACCCATAGGTGTAGCCACCGGTTGCAGAAATTGCACGATTTCTTGGACCGGATGAACTAGAGTGACCAATTGAAGAATTGGTTGACCCTGTTGTGCTAGGGGTTGACTGATACCACTAAGTTGGTTTGGCATTGACTCGGAAGCTCGAGCGGGAACAACGTAATCTAGGTCAACTAGACTTTTAAGGGCAGCTTGGACGCCTATTTCGCCTAAGGATTGGTCTAGATTGAAACCTCTACTTCGTACAGTGTTCAAGACATCATAAGCTGTACTTAGGGATGACCTAGCCTGACTCTAAGGGCAAAACCCTAACTAAGATCTACGTAAGGACTAGACTGGAACCTAGACTTGCTAGATTCAATGGGTTTTGGGTTCAGACCCTGAACTAGCGTAAGCCTAGTCTATCTCTAGAGGCAACTCTAAGCTTAGACTTATGCTAGAACCTAGACTAAGATCTAGACTAGATAGGTACGAGTCTCGGCTTGGACCAAGAGTGGATCTAGGTTCGGATCGGGGTGTGAACCTAGTTCGGACTTGGATTGAGCTGGGTGAATGCCTGGGCTTAGACCAAGAGAGTTGTGATAATCAGAACGAGTATGGACCCAGACTGGATAAAAGGTTAGTTTAGCCACGAGCGCTTGGCTCGGACCAAAAGGGGGCCTAGGCTCGGACCTAGGTGTAAATCTGGTTCGGACCTGGGCTAGGCTGAGTATATGCTTGACCTTGGACCCAGAATTTTGATAATTAGACCAGGTGTAGACCTGGACTAGATCAAAGATGAACTAGGAACAAGCACTTCGGCTTGGATCGAGAAGGAGCCTAAGTTTGAACCAAGGTGAGACCTGGTTCCGACCTGGGCTAAGCTAGGTACAAGCCTGGACTTGGACCCAGATGGCCCAGCTTGGACCAAAAGATGAGTTCGAACTGAGATCTAAGAGTAACCAATAGAAATAAGAGAGCATAGCACACGAAAACGTTTGACCTAGATTGATTATAAGTAGGCTTGGTTTGAGAGTGGGTTCCTAACTATTGAAATGCGACTTGGCTAATATAGGTCCCCACATAGGTCTTGTCCTCCTGTTATAGGATGTTCACCAAGTCCTAATATACGTGAATTTTATTTGAGGCTATGGACTATAGAGGGGTGCTCACAGTTAAAGTTACGTGAATCCCAACCCCCTCGACTCTCAAAGTTAGGTTCTCCGCACGCCGTTAACACAGATTTTGGGGGTTTTCGAAATATTTGTTTGTTGGATTCCCGGGCATTCCCGGTCTGGTGTGTGCTAGAGTGTGTAAAGAAGCACGCAATCAAAAATAATTTTCAAGCATGCAAGTACACAAAACAAAAAAGAAAATAAGCGAGCGCTCGGCATTGATAGCACCTAACGATGGGCGCTTCGAGGCGAAACTCGCTCGAAGCACAGTATAGATGGAGGGGTAAGAAACCCTTAAAAAGGTACAATTAGAACAATGAGACTGAGCATAGTCTGTGCTAAGTCGAGAGCAGCCCAAGTCGAGGGTGACTTGAACGGGACACGGTTCAGGGAGGGTGTAAGCAACCCTCAATGTATTTTTTTTTATTTTTTATTTTTTATTTATATTTTTAACTTTGATGAAACACCATTAAAATAAGCATGGTGAAATTAAAGAAAACATGGTTTTATTCAAAATTAACAAACTAATATAAAATAAAAAAGTCAGAAACAGCACAGACCTATTCGAAGAAAAATATTTTTTTATATTTTAAAAAATTTTATTGAGCCAATATTTGGTGGAAAAGAAGCCAAATGACCCTGGAAGAGGGCCGTGGGGTCCCATAACTTTTTTGGGACACTTGCAGTTGGGCAACACTAGTGGTGTCGCCCTTACAAGATGAGCGACACTGTTAGTGTTGCCCAAAACAATTATTTTTTTTAATTTTAATCTTATTAAAATTGATGAAATAAGGCTACAATAAACTTTGAAGAAGCAGGAAAAAAATTATTTATGATGAAATAAATTAAAATAGAGAAAAGCAGGACAATTCAAATAAAACAGATCTATATTAAGTAAAATATTTTTTTGGTATTTTTAAAATTTTTATTTTGATCTGAAACTTTCTTAGAAGTCACAAGAGAGACCCTAGAGAAGATTTAAAAATTTTCAGAATTATATGAAACTTTTAAATTTGGGCGACATCGGGAGTGTCATCATGGATCTAGGCGGTACTGGTGGTGTCGCTCAGGCGACACTACTTATGTCGTCCAGAAAAACCAGGGTTTCGTAGAACCAAAACCCTGGATCCTGGTCACAGCTAACTTTTGGGACCTTTTATGACTGAACTAAGTGAAAAACAGTGAATAAAAACCGTATTTTGGAGCTTGAATCAAGCTCGAAACGCCTCACGGTGGGCGCAAACTGTTTACGATGAAAATATGACAGATCTTCTGAAGAAGATCTCCCAGAACTTGACACCTTAAACTTGATGAAAAGAAGTGGTAGAGAAAGTGGGACAAATCAAATTTAGATCTGAGGCCAGATCTGCCCGGAAACGAGCAGATCCACTCTTAGATCTGTGGTAGAGCCAGCATGATCCAGGACGTTAAAACAAAATTTTAAAGCAAACTAATTAAAATAAGATCAAAATAAAATTAAAAATTGTGAAAGGAGAAGAGGAAAGAAAAAGGGAGAAATTATACCAAACTGGGCAAGATGGCCTCGGACTCCCGAGCTTTCGAGGGCTCGCTCGTATCAGAACCGGCATCCTCTTTGCCTCTCTTATTCGGATGCTGACCAGCATATCTATGGTTGAGAGGGTGGTTGTGCCCTGAAGATGGTTCTAGAACTAGGGTTGTTGTTCCCTAGGTCTAAGGTTTAGGTTCCTAAGGCTTATTCTCTAGATGTACAGGGTTTTTAACTTGCTCTAGGGTTTTTAATCTCTCGTGTAGCTCCTTTTTTGTCCCCTCCTCCCCCGTTTCTAACTTCATCTGCCCTTAAATAGCCATGAAAAAGAGATATATCAGGACCCAGGATCTGTTGGGAAGGATATACTTCCATAACCAACAAATCCCCGGTCAAAGATATCTAATTTTTGGGTACAGATTTGGGTGACACACCTAGTGTCATCCAAAAAAATCATCAAAAACGATTCAAAAACGAAAAAAAAATGATTTGGGGCAAAAGGGGCTGGGCGACACTGGTAGTGTTGCCCAAATCTAGGCGAAACCAAGCGTGTCGCCTAGTCTAGGTTGGACGACACTGCTAGTGTCGCTCAAACCAAAAATGCTCCAAACTGCATTTTTTATTTACAAGTGTGTTCCCCAAACTCTTGTGAAGCTCTCAGAGAAAATTTGTGTCAAAACGGTTTCTTTTATTATTTTTAATGATTGTTTTGGTAAAATAGGGCGTTTACAAAATTCTCAGTCAAAACAGGGTTTTTGAAGGGTTTCGGGCAAGCAGACCTGTTCCGGGTCACAGGGTAGGCTGTGTGAACTATGGATTTCGGGTTTACTAGGATAATGTGGTCCTAAGGGCTAAGAAAACCATAGAATTTTCCATTTTAAAAATGGGGTGTCTACAAAGCTCCGGGCTCATTATGTTTTTGGATGGCTCGCGGCATACTTCCCGAGCACATACACTAAGGCCACCATCTTGGAAAGGACTATGTGCCTAAGCTTGTGAAGTTTGCGGGGTAGAAGGCCATCTTCCACACACCTAGTCATGCATGTAGCATGTTTGGCGATGATTGTTTCTTTACATGCCACCTCCATGTTTACCATCGGGGGTTATACCGATCGTGCCTTCATTGATGAGCTAGGCAAAAACCTTGATGGCACCTGCACAGGGATCCTTGAGCTTATTTTTCTTTTGAGTGTCAGAGGAGGTGTCTTGTCCTACAGGGCTGCTTATGGTGCCAAGCTTGATGGGTACTACCCTCATCGCTTAGTTGGCAACATGGGGTGTCCCTCCTTAATTTTGTTTGAGAAGCCACATGGGAGGGTAAATGCTTAGAAGTCAAGGAGGAATTGGGGATTCTTTATGAGTCGTGGATGCCCATTCACATCCGCACCACATGAGCGACTTGCTTGGAGTTCACTGACGTGAACAAATTCGTGGTCCCCCACTTTGGCAGAGTGGGTCGTGCTACTGAGGTGTACTGGCGATGGTGGAGAACAACCAATCGCTTTTACTGGGAGGTCAGCCATACATGGAAAGGGGTGAACAACACTAGTCGATAAGACACTAAGCAAGGGAGACGTTTTGAGCCTCACGCTTTTAGGGAGCTGTTTGAACTAGACTACCCCAAGAACTGAGAACAGCTCAGGGTGCCCAAGAGATAGCAGCAGACGAGGCCTCTCCAGAAATGCTCGCTTTGAGGGAGAAGACATGGAGTTTTTTTGACAACCTCTGCTCTATCTTTGAGTGGAGCGAGGGCCGAAAGGTCCCTGACATGGAGGGGAGACCGGTGCAGGACATGAATGCCTTGATTGGGAGTGGCCCTCATAGTGTTCTAAGGTTTAAGGTATGGCGAATCTTCAGAAAGGCCCGCACATGCGTGAGGAGGAAAGAAGAGGAAGAAGAGACCCACGCCTTCAGTGACTTCGAAGTCTGAGCCTGAGTTTAAGCCTCCCCTAAGGTGAAAGAACGCTAGGCTGACGCCACCACCTCCAGGGATTCAATCAGTGGTTGGTAGTTTATATCCTACCCCATCTGAAGCTGGTGGTGCGTCTATTGTTGTTGCAAGTGTTTAAATGTATTTTTAAGCACCTTGGTCCCTAGTAGGATGCAGGTCAATAAAGTCTATAAAACAGTGGAAATTCCCGACAGTCTTAGAATGGCCCTAGAATTGGTCAAGATCATCATCAGCACTTCAAAAGACCACATGGTGAGTTTCATTACAATCAGACATGTCTAAGATAGTGAACACAAAGAAACAATTTTAGCAAAATCGGTCTGTCGCACCCTAAAATGGACCCTGTAACTAGATCCATACTTTTGGCATGTCAAACAGCTGTGAGACCACCGCCATTAAATCCGAAATGGTCGAAAACTTTATGGGTCAAGTTTTGGCTTAATCGAGCAATCTAAGATGAAGTTATGGGTAAAATACAAAAAAGGGTAGGCTGCACACTATTCCCGTGTGGCCACCCTGCACTAAAACACCATTAAAGGTGGTTGTTTTCATAGTCATGGGCAGTCAGTTTTAGGGCCTATATCTCACTCGTTCTAAGATGGATCGCTCCCAAATTTGGCGTGTTCATCTCATCAAGACGAACAATTCAATATGTGGTACGCCCCGTGACGATGCCCAAGTAGAGAGAAAAACTAAATGAAAGTCGTTGATTCGTGAAGAAAGTTGTAGAAAATTCAACAGCAGCACGCCTCCTTTGGGCAGCCCGATCACGACTCGTATTCTCGATCGGCACGAAACCAATTATATTAGGTGCGTGAGGTCTGAGGTATCTCTTGTCCGAACCTCGCGTATGATGAGCGGATGGATTTCACACACGAAGGCATCAAAGCTGTTATAAATTCCGGCCACCGGATTTCAAGATTCCAGCAAAAAACTCAAGATGACAAAATCTTCATTTGGACACAAAATCAAGCTACGTTCGTTGCAACATGATCGTGACGGTATGCTCAGTGTGATTCAATGAAGAAATCACAAAGAAACATCAAGGAACGAGCACACAATTGATCTGAAGTTTTCATGATTCATCCAAGATTCAAGTCTCATGATCATGGCTCTAAAACATGATTCATGGCTTGAAGTTGGTATCAAAATGATCGTCATGCTGAACTCTACAAGAAAAGAATAATCTTTCGCTCAAATGGGCATCAGAGTGACCTCGGGTCCGCCATGAAAGATCACGGAAGTTTTCAAGCAGCAACAAGGACTACTATGAAATTCCACACATTGTTAGATAGGGGCAAAACAGTCTTTTTGCACTCATATTTTGAATTTCTTTAAATTCAATTAAATTGTAATTATCTTCAATTGTAGGTAGTTTTAGGGCGTACACCCATGTTTTAGCCCAATTTTATATAAACAGGCACTGCCTCATTGTACAAAAAATGGATTCATTCTTCTTAGATCAATCAATAAAATTATGATTTTTGTTTGAGCTTGTGGGTACATCTGGAGAGAGAGAGGAGAGAGAAGAAAAGGGTTGGTACCCTTCAAGCAGGTAACTTTCTCTCTCCTCCCCTCTTTCTCTCTCTTCCCTTCTTTCTCATATTTATCTCTTTCTCTCTCCTCCTTTCTCATCTTTATCTCTTTCTCTCCCCTTCCTTCTTTCTCATCTTTATCTCTCTCTCTCCTCCTTTCTTTCTTATCTCTATCTCTTTCTCTCCTTTTTTTCTCGTCTTTATCTCTTTCTCTCTCCTCCCTTCTTTCTCGTCTTTATCGCCCTCTCTCCTCCCTTTTTTTTTGTCTCTATCTCTTTCTCTTCCTTCTTTCTCATCTTTCTCTCTCCTCCCTTCTTTCTCATCTTTGTCTCTCTCTCTCCTCCCTTCTTTCTCATCTTTCTCTCTCCTCCCTTCTTTCTTATCTTTCTCTCTCCTCCCTTCTTTCTCATCTTTGTCTCTCTCTCTCCTCCCTTCTTTCTTGTCTCTATCTCTTTCCCTCCCCTCTTTCTCGTCTTTATCTCTTTCTCTCTCCTCCCTTCTTTCTTATCTTTATCTCTATCTCTCTCTCCCCTCTCTCATTTCTATCTTCATCTATTCTTCTCTCCTTTGTCAGTCAGTAAAGCCTAACATCGATTGGATTTCTCTTTCTTCTCTTTTGTCAGAGTCGGTGAAGCCTAGCACTGACGGGTTTCTCTCTCCTCTTCTATCAGTCGGTAAAGCCTAGTGCCGATTAGATTTCTCCCTCTTCTCTTCTGTCACAGTCGATGAAGCTTAGCACCGACTAAATTTCTCTCTCTTCTCTTCTGTCAGTCAGTGAAGCTTAGTGCTAACTGGTTTTCTCTCTCCTCTTCTGTAAGTCATTGAAGTCTAGCATCGACTAAATTTCTCTCTCCTCTCTTCTGTTAGTCGACAATGACTAGCATCGACTAGTTTTCTTTCTTCTTTTCTATCACAATCGATGAAGCTTAATGTCGACTGATTTTCTCTCTCCTCTTTAGTCAGTTGATGAAGCCTAGTTTCGACTAATTTTCTCTCTCCTCTTTTATCAATCGACGAAGCTTAATGTTGATTAATTTTCTCTCTCCTCTTTTATCAATCTGTGAAGCTTAACACTGACTGATTTTCTCTCTCCTCTTTTGTCAATCAACAAAACTTAATACCAACTAGTTTTCTCTCTCCTCTTTTGTCAATCGATAAAGCCTAGCACCGACTTGTTTTCTCTCTCCTCTTCGATCAGTTGACAAAATCTCAAAGCTAAACGCGATAGAGGTTTGCAATTTTGACTATGGAGGTGACAGAGGTAGTCAAAACAACAAATTCCGATGACCCTCGTCACCTGAATCCCTTCTACCCCCTTCAGACAATGAAGCCTAAAGAAGAACTCCATGAGCCCTATGTTGTGGTTACTGTTGTAGAAAAAGACCCAACAGTGGCCACGGTCCTAAGATCGTCGAGAACCGATCAGCATACAAGAGTCGAGTTCAGTCAGGGCATGTTGCCCCCTACTGACTGACCTACCATGTATGACCCATCAAGTTCGCAAGCCCTCTGTTGCCACCAATGTTGACCTCCGTAGTGAAATGGTTAGCGTAATGATCGTAAGCTAGCACGGTGATGTGCAGGAAGAGAGTGTGAACAAGTTTGAGGATATGGTACGCGCGATGATGGAAAAGATCAATCGTATCGATGCCGCACACCAGTTGGCTAACCATGAGGTCAATTCCCATCACTCTGATGGTGCACCTCCACGGCAGCCCCCTCCTTCTACCTCACAGGACAATTCCGTCCCTCATCCCATCTCTCAGACAAGCATTGACGTTATGATCATCCATGGCTTAAAGAATAGACAAATCCTGGGGATACAGGGTGCAATGCCTTATCAACGGTCGTACCCCTTGTTATATTGATTAGGTCTCATCTCCCTCAGATTATAAGAAAGGGAAGTTTCCTTTATTCAATGGAACCACATCCCCAAACCAGCATATTGCCCACTTCCATGCAGCATGTCGAGAGACAACAGCATCAGGAGACTTCTTCTCCTACAATTTGTTGAGAATCTCGATGGCCCAACATTTCAATGGTATGCCTGACTTCCTCCAAACCCAGTGCATACGTGAGAGGAGATGGAGAAACTATTCAATCAATGCTTCTAGGAGGTCGAGAGAGATGTTCAAACCATTGAACTCTCACCCTGACTCAAGACCCTGATGAGCCCATAGACCAGTTCATATCAAAATGGAGAAACTTGGCTTCCCACCATCCTAATCCTATGCCTGAGATGGAAGTAATCCAAACTTGCATGCGTAACATGCGACCCAAGATCGCTTTACATGTTGAGGCCTGTAATCCAACCTCCATGTCAGAGCTGATCTCTAAATCAGTCTGCATAGAAAGTTTGTCACGCCACCATGGTGGGACACGGTAACCATCTACAAGCTCAGCAAAAAGTCGAGGCAACGATAGCTCTCGGAATAGCACACAGGGCAGCCAACAGAAAGGGGTAATCAATGCAGCTGTCATGGTCACTGATTCAATGAAGGCTCCCTCCCAGACTATGGACCTCTCTAAAGGGATAAGCACTGCAAAGGTAACACCCCAGGCTGGCAAGCAACAACAGTCATACAATCGGGTACCCTCACCATCCAACCTCGATTGCAATGATTATTTCACCAGGCATATGAACAAGGTTTATCGAGAAGGAATGGGTCCATGTGCTGTTCCGGTTATTATTGCAACAGAATATAATCCAGCTTCTAGAAACCAAATTCCCTAAACAATCTGGCCTTGACACTCAGGTGAATTATTGTGCCTACCATCAGAGGATCAATCATCCTACAGATGACTACTACACACTGAAGGATATTATCGAGGCCCTAATTCTGAAAGGTCAGATAAAGCTTGAAGACTTAAAGAAGGCCTACGGGGCTGCCAAAACCTCTCATGCAGTAACTATCTAAGAGGAAGACGAAACGGTTGATATCCTTCTTCATTATAATGCGTCAGGAAGGCATAATCACAATGAAGCAAGTAAGGCAACCTCGTCACCTTGCTTAGGGGACTGAAGATCGTTGGTGCCCATATCATCAGATAAGAGGCCATTACCTATCAAAATGCACAAGTTTCCTTGATATATTCGCAAAGAAAATGGGGGAGTGTCAGAAGTTTTACAATCCCCCGGTAAGTGACCCCATGTCACTTATCCATCGGGGCAAGGAGATCTCCCAAAGATGGACCTTCTTATCAATGATTTAGACTCTGCGAAACCCTCGATTCCCCAGCCATGGATAGTCTACCATGGCCGAAGCAGACTCAAGTCTTTAAGGCGAGAAGTAGTTCTCCAAGTTAGGGCTATTCGCCAGCAAGTGAAATGAATCAAACATCACCTCAGAAAACCAGGAAAAGACGAGCACCAAGGGCTCCTCGCCGAAGAAACAAGATCGCTTAAACCACAGTTGAGCAGGAATTTCTCAGACCCCTTCCTCCACTGCCAACTTTGCTGGACTTCATTCCTGACACATTCCTTCTTCCTTCTTCATCCTGTCAGGAAGACATGCCCGTGCCATCTCCCACTTAGCATACATCCAATAAGAGTGATGACGTTAAAAGCACTCCCCACTGGTCTAAGCAAGGGAAAGACCTAAAATACCCCCTGCACATGTCCAATGAGGGTGACAACGTTAAAAGCACTCCCCAACGGTCTAAGCAAGGGAAAGACCTAAAAGACCCCCTACACACGTCCAACCCTAGTGATGACGTAAAAAGCTGTCCAGATCAGTCAGATGAGGGGAACGACCTTAAAAGTCCCCCACCTTCTAACCCTTCTTCTTCTTCTTCTCCTGCTTTTCATTCTCTCTCTTCTACGTCCCTTATAGGTACAACCTTGATATGTCTTGACTTCGAGGCTCTTGACCGAGAATTCAAAGGAATCAATATAAGCAAGACGCAGCAAAAACAATTAAGAATGGTTATGGGACAAGTGGGTCAGATCTCACCCTTTCCTGCAATCACACACATATATGGCAAAGGTTATGGGATAAGTGACCTCACCCATTTCCTCTTTGATGATCATACACAAGCATGCGTATTCAAAAAGAAGAAAGAAAGGGACGGGGGGGGGGGGGGGGGGGGGGGGCATAGATGAATTCGACTAAGCTAGAAGATTAGAGTAGTGACTAGGCTGGTGGATAATTGGCGTAACGTGGTAGCAAAATGGGCTCGATAACTGAGATTGGCTCACGGGATTGCAACTCGGTGTTATTACTCATATCGACTAACTAAGCATAGTGGTCGATCAGTTGTGGCAGTAAAGCAGGCCAAGTGAACCTGACACAACAACAATACGGCTAGACGACAGGACCGCCAAGAGATGCTAACCTCAATCCCTCTTGGTAGAATGAAAGAGTAGCAGAGGAATGGTTAAAGAGAAGAAGGGAATGGATAGAAGGAGAGAGAAGACGGAAGAGAGGAGGGAGAAGAAGGAAGAGGAGATGTAGTCGGCACTAGATATTACCGACTGTTTCAGGAGATGGGAGAGAAAGGAAGCAATCGACGCTAGACTTCGCCGACTGTATTGGATGAGAAAAGAGGAAGAGAACCAACTGACAGAAGAAGAGAGGAAAAACTAGCCCGCGATAGGTCTCGCCAACTGATAGAAGAGGATTACGAAGATCAACCGACGTCGAGTCTCGCTAGCTAATAGCAGAAGAAAGAGGAGATCAACTGACACTAAGTCTTGTCTACTGGTAGAAAAAGAGAGATAAGACCAACCGACTCTAGGTCCCATCTACTGGTAGAAGAAGAGAGAGAAGACCAACCGGTGCTAGGGATCGTTAACAGGTAGAAGAAGAGAGAGAAGATCAACCAGTGCTCAGCCTCGTCGATTGAAAGAAGAAGAGAGAGAAGACCAATAGGCGTTAGGCCTCGTCAACTGGTAAAAGAAGAGAGAGAAGACCAACTGGCACTAGGCCTCGCCAGTTGACAGAAGAAGATAGAAAAGGCTAATCGGCGCTAGGTCTCACCGGTTGGTAAAAGAAGATAGAGAGGACCAACCGATGCTAGGTCTCGTCAGTTGATAGAAGGAAATAGAGAGGACCAACTAGTGCTAGGTCTCGCTAGTCAGCAGAAGATAAGGAGGACCAATCGACGCTAGGTCTAGCCAGTTGACAGAAGAAGATAGAGAGGACCAATCGGCACTAGGTCTCATCAATTAGTAGAATAAGAGAGAGAGAGAGATAAATAGGGAAGAGAGAGAAAGAGAGAAGTGAGAGGAGAGAAAGAAGAGAGAGAGAAGAGAGAGAGAAGAGAGAGAAGAGAGGGGAGGAGAGAGAAAGTTGCGTACCAAAGGGTGCCAACCTTTTTATTCTCTCTCCTCTCTCTCTCTCTAAGATGTAATCAAAGGCTACAAACAAGAAATACTAAAATTTTTATTAGAACTCCTACAAAGAATCAACTACGAGGTCGAGTCGGTTCGTTACAATGAGGCAGTGCTTTGTTTATATAGTAATTATGCTACAAATGGTGGGTGGATTGATACAAAATTAGATCTAATTAACTTAAAATTAAGTAT